>CM014730.1:74688383-75104904 GCA_004329165.1 Spatholobus suberectus | reverse complement strand
TTTATTTATTTATTAAGTTCTTTTTAATATATTGCCACTATTGGATTCTATTTAAATAAATTATTTTTTATCTTAAAAAAAATTATTGAACAATAATTTAGAAGTTTTTAATTATTTTATATTTTTTATTAATACTCAATTTTATTATATTATTATATATATAAAATATTTGTAAATCATCTTCAAAATAATCTTTTATTAAATAAATAAATTTTCAATATTTCTAAAATAAAAATGTTTAATGTACATATTTTACTATTTTTATGTATTTTTGTTATCTTTAAAATAAATTTATGTTAATAAGATTATTTTACATAATATTTTTTTTATCAATATATTATTCCATTGAGTGAGACAATCAGTTTTGAATAAATTTAAAATTTTTATCAAACAACTTTTACTTTACTTTTAAACTTTTATTTTGAGTTTTAACTTTAAATAGCTTTTAAGACAAAAAAAGGAAAAAATTGAGCCAAACATAACCTTAAGATGATGTTGAAAAAATTGATCTTGTAATTAATATAAACTCACACATTATATAAATTAGTATACAAAATAAATATCGTATGCCTTCAATTATAAAGTATATTTTAATTCTTATAAAAGAAATATATCTTTAATTATTTTTTAGAAAATAATAATAGATAGACACCTTTATATCAAATACTCCATTAATATATGTCATTTTTCTCTATATCATATCATAGCACCTACCATACAGATGTACACTTTTATCTCCACTCTTTTTCTTCTTTAGGCGTTAAATTGCATTGGAATATCCATTGATTATATTCCTTTTAAAATAATTATTAGATAATTAATATAATTAACTCATTTTATTATTAGAATGGGATGAATTAATTCCTAAACATTTAAATTAGATTTTTGTTAACATAAAGATAGAACAATTATACAACATTAGTATGAAATTATATGATTAATTTGTAGTTTTTTACTTAAGAAAATGATATGAACTACTATTGCATATTAAACTTGCATGATAGAAAACTACATTGATAGTTATGTCGTCTTCTTTAATATTTTGGAAAGTACATGAATCATCTTCTTTTAAATTGTTCTTTCAAGAAAACTCTCTCCAACAAACTCCAAGTTTTATCTTGTCCTTTTGTTCGGTGGTTCGAAAATGAGTGGATACTCAACACAACGAAGACGATTTCCGGTCAGTAGTGTAAGGTGGAACACAACAGTAGCACGAGTATGGTAGAGGAGAATTGGGTGGTTGCCACCTGTAAAGACTTAGACGCTCAAGTCAATATTTGTAAGAAGTGGCGAAAATGAAGGTTAAATGGATACTTAAAGGTGTGGGATGCCTTATACACAGGACGAATGTGGAAAAAGCTATTTACAGTATCACAAATCACGAGCCATATAACATGACAATTACAGTCACAAGGGATACATGAAGAGACAATGTCAGTTAACCCGCCTTCAGAGGTTGTTATACCTCGTTAGTCCTAGTGCATGTAAGTTGTGATCTACGGTTAGCTGATCCACCAAGACTTGGCTAATGAGCGTCGTGAGTATGATGTGCTGTCGAAAATCACTCTTCGTACATGACCTACAAAGCAACAGAATAAAGGAGGCTAACAGGACGAAGGCCAATCCAGAATAGTTGCCCCTAAGGTGTTGTATTCTCATGAGCGACTTAATGCCTGCCTATAACTTGAAAACATGCTCAACTTCATAATGGTCAACAAATGGATCGACATTTGTCTGCCTTCCACCTGGGAGTGGCTTGAAGGGGTCGAGGCAACCTTTCAAAATGTATTGACCAAATCAAGTATTTAAACCCAGTACTGCTATCCACAACTAGTATGAGGACCCATTTTGTTGTCATCATGACCAATAGATGGAATTTGTCAACGGTAAAGCTGTTCCCTCTGCCCTTAGCATAGAACTCCCCCCACCTTCAAATCTAGAAGAAGCTTCCGAGGAGGTTAGGAAGCATGAGGAAGCCAATACTAAGAAGGTCACCAAGGTTAAGAAGGATGTCACCGAAGTAGATGTCAATGTGAAGGTATCGTCCAATGTTGATTGAAAGGCCAATATGTCAGTTAGAACTTGTAATGTCCTATTTTTATCGTAGTAAACCAATATGCTGACCTTTTTAGTGTAAGCAACGACATAGTTTTGCGCAATTACTTTCGTACAATGCATGATGAATTTTACTTTATGTTTGCTCCATTGCTTTATCATTTTCTGCATAACTCTTTTTTCGCACTTTATAACTTTGTTAATTTGCTGTATTTTTGTTGTTTTTACCACGTTCGTTAACTAAGTGATTTAGTGGCAGAACTGCTACGTCATGCTAGAGTAACTGACATTGAAGATGGCAGGGTCTTCTCGTTGTCTTGGCCTCGTTGAACATGCATAGTTCGAAAGTGAAAGCTTCCTCGATCCTTGACATCGGAGTGAAGACTCTAAGTGAGTTAATGAAATGTTGATCTGGAATGCATGTAAATTGGGAGTGAAAAATCCCTCGATCCCTAATGTCAAAGTAAAGATATCAAGTAAGGTAACGATGTGTTGAACTGACCTTGTGGAGCAGTTACGAACGCGCGCAACTCGGGAGTGAAAACTCTGTCAACCCCCAATGTTGGAGGGTAAACTCCAGGTGAGGTGGTGGCGTGTTGGTGTTGGACCAGCCCTATTAAAGGGTGGTATCGGACTGTAGTTTGGGATTGAAAACTGCTTCGATCCCTCAAGTCGGTGTATAGACTCTAACGTGAGGTAATGACGTTGGACCTAGTTTGACTTATGAATTTTAGTTGGCTGGATCTTGCTTTAGTCATTATGACCAAGGTGTATGAAAGCTAAAAGTAAAGCTGCAAAAAGGAGTTTGCAAAAAGAGGTCATTTTATTGCAAATTGACAAAATGTTTTACATGTGTGAACACATTAAAACTAATACAAGACAATAGTTGTAATAGCATCGGAGCTTGGTGACATTCCAGGTGTGCAAATTGGGTACCACAGGCAAAGTCTCAAGGGTGTAAGCCTCGATGTCGGTCTTCATGGTGACCTAATATGGGCTCTCCCAATTGCCAGTGAGCTTGCCTTGTGTTGTATTCTTTCTGCCGATGTTAGTTAGATAGAGGATGATGTTAGTCAGACTGCAACTTACTGTTTGAGGGTGGTCTCTCTACTGGCTGTGACTTTTTCTCATTCTTCTACTAGGTCATCGAGTTCTTCTTTGGTGTGCTCATTATTTGATATAAGATCAAAGTTGTCAGTGCTGTGAAAAAAAAAAATTACCACAGACCATTCCCAAGTTACAAATAGACCATAACACTTTGATGGCAACCATGGTTCTAAATTGCAGTTGCGATTGCAGACATTGTGGTTGCTGCAATGCGGATTGCGGCCATTACAGCGTGAAATTATTATATGTTTGCGTTTCACCTTTTCTCTTGCCCCCACCACCTTACCTTTTCCCCTACTAGCCTACCCCTACCACCTCACCCTTTTTCCTTACCTTGAATGCATCACACAACCTACCAACACCTAAACTAGCCACCACCAAATGCTTTTCTTCCTTTTCCAGCATTCCACACGACCATACCCTTTAGAATAAAAGATTTAAGTTTGAATCTTTGTTTATGTTTTCACAAAAAATGGAACACGATGATGCTGCGGCTGTGTTGCGGTTTTGTTGCGGCCTCGTTGCAGATGTGTTGTGGTAATTCCTTTGATTTTAGTTCACACCGCAATTGTGGACCGTTGCTATTACGGATAGCTTTGCAACCACAATATTGCGCCCGCAACACGGGTTGCGGTCCACAATTTAGAACTATGATGGCAACAAAATATTAATAAAAGGAAGAAAGCCTGAGAGAAACAAAACTGATAAGCGATGAGCTGATGCATTGGCTTGGTACAACTGTCTAGAAAAAATGTGTAATGGATTCATAATGATGGTTGACTGCTGCTGTGATGGTGCATAGGTTAGGATATAGTGTGTTCATGTTGGTCTATAAGGAATCATGCCACATTTTGGCTCTACGTGTTTCATGTGTTGCTGGTAAGCCTTGATTGGAGTTTAGTGGTTGGTGTGTACATGTTAGTTTTAGAAAAATATGTATAAAAATGCTGAATGATATAGAAGTAGTTGATAAAGAATGATAATAAGGCTTTATTTGATATGTGGAAGAGCTTACTACAAATGATGATACAATTGCCTATTTATAGGCATGCAAGAATAGTTCTAGAAATATTTAGACTTTATTGTTCTAGAGTTTTCTCACTTTTCTCTTAGCTTTTCTAGTTTTTTCTAAAGCTACATTTCTATAAGTTTCTAGATTTTTCTAAATACATTGTGAATATTTTATAAGAGTATTCTAGAACGTTCTTTACTTTTCATATATTACTTTTACAATCTTCTAGAAAATTGTATCACCTTTTAACACTCTTCCTTGATGCAAATTTCGAAAATTCCAAGCATTGTTTGTAGATGTTCAAATCTTGCTCTTGGTAGTGCCCTCGTAAAAATGTCTGCAATTTGATCTTTTGTCTTATAGTACTTAAGTTGCATTTGTCTAGTTGTCTATGCTTCTTTGACAATTCTTCATAACATTTATGCTCAAGCATGGTTGTCTTGCAAGTTTCATGTATATCCACCAAGGATCTTACTCGTCTTGGAGTATATTCCGGTGAAGAATCTTCTTGTAGTGGAGGTGGAGGAAGCGTACCTGAATCCCTTGCTACTTCTTTAACTTCTTCTTGAGGTTGTTGCTCTAAAATGGAATGTTGCTTCTCACAACCTTTTCTTCTTCCCAATTCCAAGCAGCATTTTCATCTACCTCAACATCTCAACTGATGGTAAGCTTCTTTCTTTGCAAGTTGTAGACTCGATAGCCTTTTGATTGTGTGCTATATCCCAAGAAGATGCCTCGTATAGTCTTGTCTTCTAGTTTATGTCTTTTCTCATTAGGAACATGTATGTAGCAGATAAACCCAAATACTCTTAGATGTTTAGCTGATGGCTTTTGCCCACTCCATGCCTCAACAAGAGAGTCTTGTCTTGTACTGCCTTACTCGGACATCTGTTGGGTATGTAGACTAGAGTGTAAACTTCTTTTGCCCAAAAACTGTTAGGCAAACCCTTCTCCTTTAGCATTGATCTAGCCATTTCCATGACTATACGATTCTTCCTCTCAGAGAAGCCATTTTATTGTAACGAATATGCAACAGTAAATTGGCCCTCAATGCCTTCATCTTCACAAAACTTATCAAATTCGTGTGAGTTGTACTCTTTGCCTCGATCATTTCTAAGTACCTTTATATGTTTCCCACTTTGCTTCTTGACGAGAGCTTTAAACTTCTTGAATATTCCAAAAACTTCTAATTTTTCTTTAATGAAGTATACCCAGGTCATTCTAGAAAAGTCATCGATGAAGAGGATGAAGTACCTATTGTTGTTGAGTGACGGTGTCCTCACTGGTCCACAAATGTCAATGTGGATCAACTCCAACACATCTTTAGCTCTCTATGCTTTGTCAATTGAAAACGGTAGTCTGTGTTGCTTTCTGAGAAGACATCCTTCACAAGCTTCGTTGTTTTCTTTCAAGTATGGCAGGTCTCTCATCATATTCTTTTGGTATAATAGCTTTAAGGCATGGGTGTTGAAATGGCCAAATCTTCGATGCCATAACCATGAATTATCAACTTGGACTTTCATGGCAATGTTGGTAGTATATTTGAAGCCTATCAGGAAACTTCTATTTCTTTTTTCCATCTTAACTTGGGCTATCTCTCGCCTTTTGTTATAATTATCACAGATTATGCATGTATCCCCTTCAAAGTGTAAAGCATAGCCTTTCTCCATCATTTGGTCAATGCTCAAGAGATTTTCTCTAAGATTGGGAATAAGTAAAACATCTTTGATGAGTCTCGTACCTTTCTTTGTCTCCACCATGACAGTGCCTTTGCCTTTGGACTCCACCATGGTGTCATTTCCTAATCGAACTTTTACTTTGACAAAATTATTAATTTCCTTGAAAATGCTTCTATCTTTGGCCATGTGATTGCTGCAACCGCTATCCAAGTACCAACTCCATTTGTTTCATCACTAGAATCTCAAGTAGCATAAAAAGATGTTGCTCACTATCGTGCTCTTCAACAAAATTTGCTTGATGCTTGTTTTGTTGTGGCAGATCTTCTCTACATGTCCAAATTGCTTGTAATACTGACACTGTGGCTTTCCACAATGCCAATAGTCTTTCTCCAAGTTACTTGTCTTCTTGCATATGCCACGTGGAGGATATTTATCTTGATTGGTCTTAGGGAAACTTCTAGAATTTCTTTTATTTCTAGAAATTTCTTCACTATTTTTCTTTCCTCCATATTCTTTATTTTGAGACCATAATTTAAGCTTTGATTAAAAGGCATTTTCGATAGAATCTACATCATGCCTACTCAGTCTTTGCTCATATGCTTCAAAAGAGCCCATTAGTTCTGTCACCAACAAGGTAGACAGATCTTTGGTTTGCTCAATCGTAGTCACGATAGCATTATACTTATGGAGAATAGAAATTAGAATTTTCTCAACAATTCTCTTGTCAAGAATATTTTCCCCATATGCTCTTATTTGACTAACTATTTCTTTTATCCTAGAATAGTAATCTTTTACAGTCTTGAACTCCTTCATTTTTATTAATTTAAACTCACGTCTTAGAGTTTGAAGTTTAATGGTACGTATCTTAGCACTTCCTTGAAACTCCTCCTGTAGTGTATTTCATGCTTCTTTAGCACTTGTGGTATCCATTATTTTTGGAAAAATTGTGTCAGCTATTGCTTGTTGTAGAACAAATAATGCCCTTGAATCTTTTTACTTGTTTTCTTTTAACTCCTTCTATTGAGCTACAATCAAAATAGAAATGTCTGTAGGAATAGTAAATCCATCTTCAATAATATCCCATAAATCTTGAGATCAAAAAAATGTATTCATTTTAATGCTCGAAAAATCATAATTTTCTCCAGTAAAAATAGGGACAAGGATAGATGAGGGTTGAATAGTATTGACCATTGGTTAAGGAAAAATTATAGGATTGGTAGAGAATATAGTAAGATTTTTTGGAAGTAGTTGAATAATATCTCTACGCCCAGTAGATGACTGAACGTAGCTCCAATACCACTATTAGTTTTAGAAAAATATGCGTAAAGGTGCTGAATGATATAAAAGTAATTGATAAAGAATGATAGTAAGACTTTATTTGATATGTGGAAGTGCTTACTACAAATGATAATACAATTGTCTATTTATAGGCATGCAAGGATAGTTTTAGAAATATCTAAACTTTATTATTCTAGAGTTTTCTCACTTTTCTCTTAGCTTTTCTAGTTTTTTCTAAAGCTACATTTCTATAAGTTTCTAGAATTTTCTAAATACATTGTGAATATTTTACAAGAGTATTCTAGAATATTCTTTACTTTTTCATATATTACTTCTACAATCTTCTAGAAATTTGTGTCACCTTTTAACAGTACTACATGAGCGTGAGTCTGGTTGACTATGGTGAACTTGGTTTGGAATGTAGAAGCAAGAGCTAGTGGATCTATGGTAGGTTGAAGATGCTGAGGAGCTTGTATATTTATGGAGGCTCAAAACATTGGAGCCATCTCTATATCTGTGGATTCTGGTAGGAGAGAAAAATAAATTATGTGGGGTGATGAAAAGGTTCGAGATATGCTATTGTGATGAGGGAAAGAGAGTATGGCTTCATGGTTGAGAGGAACGACCAAAATTAGATAGTGTTACGGTTAGAAGTTAGGAAGGGGTAAGTAATGGTTATTTGAGGTTATGTTAAAGGTTAGGCATTGTTCATGATGAGGAAAAAAGAAGTTGTTTCATGCTAGTGGTTTCAGCTATGAGTAATGATAGAGTGAGCTATGAGAAGCAACATATTGACGTATGGAAGAGAATGGAAGAAAAAGGTGGTGATAGCAGGGGTGAAGATGTTGAAGGTTTGAATGGTGATGGTCGTTGTTAGTGGCTATTAGTTCATGGAGGAATAGGAAATGAAATTGGAAGTTGGCCATGATGAGATCAAAACTATTTGGAAGATGATGAAGGAGGTTGTACAAGTGGTTTCAGTGAGCAGCCAATGGTTCGTGTTTTTGGATGAAAAATCATGAGTAAGAAAAAGAAAGGTCTCTATATGAAGTGTCTACTCCAGATGGATGTATGTGTGTTTTATGAATTTATGTAGAAAAAAGCTATGGCGTACGAGAGAGAGAAGGGGTGTCCTCATGTGTGTGAGGTACATGTCTGGTGCAAGTAGGCACACCTTGGGTGCTGGTGACCAGTGCTGTGTTGGTGTTGTAGTGGCTATACATTGATAGTTGCATGGGAAAAAGAGAGAGAGAGAGGAAAAGGAAAATGTTCATCACCCCACTGAAAACTTTTACACCCAGTGACCACCTATGCTTCATTGGTGTTATTGTTGACTCAACATCAATTAAACAAAAGGCATAAATGAAAAAATATATCGAAAACAAATTTTGTGAAAAAAAAAAGCCACAAAGAAAGAGAAAACAAGCCACCCACGATTAAAATTAAACATTACACTTCTAAAATTTTACTAAATGAAGTGCTCTTGACAATTGTGTGAGACAAAGAGAAGACACAAAAGATGAAGACACATCTCAAATAATGAAAACTCCACAACATTGCAGGGAGATTGAAGTTGCAGTAGTGTGATGATAGAAAGTCATATTTTGGATGGAAAGGAAGGTATTTTTGTATTTTTTTTCTAAGTTTTGATATTTCATTTTTTTTTTCTGTTTAAAGGTTTGATGGGAATGAGTGAAAAATAAATTTATTGATTGGGTTTTTTTTTTTATTTCATTGTTTATGTTGTTGGTTTTGTTTAAATGGGTTAAAGCCTGAAGAAGGATTGTGTATAGGAGTACAAAGTGACCCATTTGTATGAAGGGTAGGAGTGAGTTGAAGGGCACAAAAGCA
Organism: Spatholobus suberectus; assembly: GCA_004329165.1. Taxonomy (NCBI): domain Eukaryota; kingdom Viridiplantae; phylum Streptophyta; class Magnoliopsida; order Fabales; family Fabaceae; genus Spatholobus; species Spatholobus suberectus. The sequence continues at coordinate 75,095,922 of CM014730.1, read as the reverse complement.
GCAATACCTTAGCCTTTTGTATTGGATGGTGTGTACAAAAGGGTAGAGATTGACCACAACTTTAGTCATAGTTAACCAAAGAAATTTCTGTCATTGTTATTTAAACTTTTCTGGGATTATACATAAGGAAAATGTTTAGTAACATGGAGAGGTGATAAAACACTTCATGTTGAGTTGAACAAAGCCATGAATATGTTTTTATGGAGAGATTAAAAGAATGTGTCATTTTAATATAAAAGTATAATATTACAAACTATAGGATAAGGTGTGGTTAGGCAAAGTATAGGAAGAAACATGTGTGGTGAAAGAGAGGAAATAGAAGGTGATGAAACAAAGATACCAACAATGTGTATGATTGTACTAATAATGAGTATAAATTAAAGCTTTAGCCAATTATGCAGATTCTTTGCCACAAAAAATGAAATAATTAATCATATATTTAGTCATAGCTATGAAATTTCTATCATTTCTTCAAGCCTTTTGATATGATATTTAGGTAATGACCTTTGTAATAAGTTTTTCATTGTGTCACTACAAAAAAAAAAAATGTAAAAAACAACGGTTTTTTTTGTAAATAATGGTGGTTTTAACCGCTATTTTTTACAAGAATGGCAGTTCTGAGAAATGCCTCAATAAGCTCCACCATTCAGTATAAAATGACGGTTTACCATGAACCGTCATTCAGACTGCCATAATATACTGTGAATAATATGGTGGTTTGTAATAGTTAAAAATGGCGGTTCAAAAATGTCATAATATGTAGTGCAAGATTGGTTTTTTTTTGTATAGTAAGGAAGTTTTAACCGCCACAATTTACCAATTAATAAGGCAGTTTAAATCGCCACAATATACTGATTAATAAGGCAATTTTAACAGCCACAATTTGTTGGTAAACATGGCGGTTTGAACTATCATTATTCTAAAATAAAATTACTTTGGAATAGCATATTATGGCATTTGTAACCCCCATTCTAACAACTATGAACTGCCTTAAAGTTATATTAATAATAATGCTTTGTATACGTCATAGTTTGCTGTAATTCACATTTTTAAATGCCATTATTTAACTAATTTACAATCAATTGTATTTTAAATATCGTTATATAACTATTGGAAAGATGTAAGACCTAAATAGAACTTAAAAATCATTCATATAATAAATAAAAAGTACTCCAAAATTACACAAGTCATTAATTTAACTATTTTAAGAAGTCATTCATTTAGTAATTAAACTTGCAAAATAATAAATAAAAAAGTACTTCAAAATTACATAAGTCAAAGTTTGAATATATTAATCCTAAACAAGTCACATGCCACTAGCTAGTAGGAGTCCAAAGACCAGCTACATGTGTGTTGCTTTCCCCTGTTGATCTTCTTATCTTATTATTAGGCGTTGAAGCTCCACTTCCCACATGCCTATAAGAAAAAATAAATAATCATACTAATTAATCAATATTTGTATGCTAATTATATAACTCATTATGCATTACGTTCAGTATTTGTATGCTAAAAATAGACCTGTTGTGTAGAATTTGTGAATAAGGTAGCTAACTATAGAGGAATATTACCTCCTTCCTTTGCAGCAATATATGCAAGAAGTGTTTGAACTTGTGATTTCACAATTACAATTTCAGATTCCATATTTACAAATTTTTCTTCTATGCCCACAGAAGATGCACTAGCACTAGTTGAACCAGGATTGATACCACCAAGTCGTGTGGTGGTACACCTAAATGCAATGGTAGGACAAACTCCCAATCCCAACCCCCGAACACGACCAGGATGCTCTTTGCCAAATATGACACCAACAATATCATTACACAACTTCTGAATTTTGACTTAGGTAGTCATCAATTTTCTCCTGCATAAAACAGAAAAACAAATCCATCAAACCAAAGCAAAGATTGAGACAATAGCAACAAGTAACCAATAAACCAGCAAGCAGTAATATGACCAAGTAACCAATAAACAAGACAAGCTATCGGAGTCCAACAATGTTAACAGTAATGTGACCAAGTAACCAATAAATCAGCAAACAATAATGTGAAGATAATATCTTTCTAAAAACAATAATATGAACATGTATCATTTTAGATCTGGTTTCTGTGCACAAGATCACTAACAATGTTGGGTTTTACTTGTTTACATGAGTTGTGATACACTTCATTTCTTGGAAACTGATATTTACTATCATAGAGTCAGCTGAATTGATTACTTAAAATTTGCATGTTCAATTAAGGTATTTCTTATGTAATTTGAACTACATCGAAGCAGGTGTATTAAATCACATATCAAAAGTTAGAAAACAAACATTGAATAGAAATCAGATAACATTGAAAACTATTGCTGGTGTAAAAAATAAGAAATGCTAATAGAGGATAAAGCAAATACTCAAATAAGAAGGCAAAACGGAAAGTCGTATCCGCCCGGCGAGATCGGTAGGCCGCCCGGCGGACCTTGCATTGGTGGCACCCGCCCGGTGGGTGGTGTAGTCCGCCCGGCGCCAAGACGGAGCGGATTTTTTTTTCTGAAAAACCGCCCGGCGTCACGAAAAATGAAAACCTGTAGGCTATCACATTGTTTGGTTTATGCTACACCTATCATTCAACAAATCTGGTTTGTATACAATACCTAAATCAGATCTATAATGATGCACAGGATCTATATTCAATATAAAACATCATGTTGAATCATGCATTTAATAATGACCCACTATCAACCTACATACTAAAATTACTATACACAAGAAATCAGAATACACGGAATGCAGAATAGAAGCAATAAAAGGAAAGTATCAAGTTACCCCTATTTCCTTGGCTTTATCATTGACATAGATACCATTTTTTCTCTAGTGAATGATGTTCCACAATGGGCCTCGACCAATGGCCTTACGGTCTCAATTTTCTAAAGACATTGTAAACAATGAAATCAATTAGGACAATGTCCTTAACAAAGACATGGAACCACATATGTGAAGAATAGTTTTTTTTTTTCTAATCTCTTTATTTCTCTTGCAAAGCTCCTACAAGTGAAAGTAGATTAGTTGCTAGAATTTAATAACAAGTTATTTGTAAATAATTATTCATTATATACAAAGTATGTACCATTGTAGAAGGTTTTAAGTGATAGTCAACAAATGATGCCCATTGGTCCATGTTAATATGTTGTGGAACATTGCTGATAAGCTGATTTCTACTCAAAATTGGGTTATAAAATTCATTCCAAAGCTTAAGTCTAAACTCCTTCCATTTTTTAGCAATTGAGAAATTGACATATCTTTTGGCAGCATCTTCATTTTCTTTAAAACAGAATCGTACCTTCAAATAACATAATGTTAGTTCACTACACTATATTTTAAAAATGAAAATAAAGCATAAATTTTTTATTAGATTACGATTACCTTGAAGACAGTATCAAACGCGTTGTCCAAGTAAGCATCTGGCATCTCTGACCACGTTTCAAAACTTATAGGAAACAAAAGAGTATTTGTTGATAATTGCCCACAATAGGTGAAGATAACTCAACAAAATCCACAATGACACGCAGTCCATCAGGCAAGTTATGGACATCCTTAACCTTTAACTTAAGTTTCCTAGTAACATTATGTTCATCTATAAAAAATAAATATTATATTAAATAGCAACCAAGAACATTAAATGAAAGGGGAAACAAAATATTCAATCAATTGATATCTATATATTATACCTATGGCATCTACCAATCAATAATCGTTAGACTGTCGTCCAACTTTACGTTGCAAGGTTTCAGTTTGTGGTTGTGCAGTTTGATTTTGAGTTTTGGCTATGTAGTTTGCAGTTGGTTAGGTATTTGTGAAGCTTCGTTATCAACCGACATTGAAGACATAATCTCTGACAAGTAACTAAGGCATAAATTATAGCAGTCAAAACATCAAGACAAGCATAGTGAAAAAAAAAAACACAACTAATCAATCGGTGTTGAATACATAACCTATGATGGGGTAAAAGCTAGAGGATTAGGTGTCAAATTAGGTTGGACTGAGTCATTAGGCGTGAAACTAGGTTATAGTGGATCATTAGGCATCAAGACAGGTTGAATTGGATCAATAGGCATTGAACGAGGATGTTTAGATGTGTCCAAAGAGGATGAAGCACGTTGGGAGCTCCCATCAACTAATTTGGACAAATTCTTAATTCGCTTTGGCGTTGGCATATCTGCACATATAATACAATGAATCAATTTAAAAGTAGTTAAAAAAATATAAAAGACATCAATATGCTATAATATAAATCTGCACAAGTAAGGTATCATTGCAAAAAACAATAAAAAAGAAATGAATATATGGCCACAATGCATGAGTAGTGATATGGTTAGGTTATGGTAGTGGAACAAAAAAAGGCATGACTATGCTGCCCTAAATATGCACATATATAACCCAATGCTAGACTTAAAAAAAAAAAGTTAAACTAATGGCCTCCAAACACTTGTAAGCATAATAGTAATGATATGGTTAGGTTATGGTACTAGAACAGTGTAATCAGCCCCAAAATAAACAAAAACAAACCAAATGACTAGAGGCCTATTTGCTTTACATTCTATTGTGGGTAATTGAGCTTTGATCAAATCTGTAGCAAACACAACCCAAGGTAATTTTATACCATAATATTAACTCTACTCTGACATATGCTCATTTTCTTCAACTTCATCATTATCATTTGTAACACCCCTACTTTTATATATTAAATTATTCTTTATGTTTAAAAATTATTTTTAAGTCATCAATGTATTTAGAACAATTAATAATAATTTTAGAAATTTTTCTAGAATTTATTGAGATAATTTTTGTAAAATGACAAAAATACCCCTGGTTGACTGTGAGAACCAACCGAAGACTTTTTGACCTCAAAATATTTTGAAAATTTTATATTAAGTATCTCTCATTATAAAAACTTTATTTTGAGAGAAAAGTAGTGAAAAATATAATAATCCTATTTCAATTCTTCCACTGTTTTTTTATAATATTTGGCAATACAATTCTAAAAAATCGGAAAGGAATTTTGAAATTCTGACTTTCACCATTTTGCTCAAAATTTCAAGAGCTATTTAATCTTGATTTTTAATAATTTTTCCGAGCTAGAGCCTGGAAAAATTAGAAAATGATAATTTTCTCCTTATTTCTCAACATTAAGAACTGACATAAAGAAAATATTCAATTGACATTACAATGTCAATTTAAGCTTGGAATTATGTCATATATATTAAAATATAATTTTTGGAATTTTTGGAAATCTTCTGGAATTTCTGTGTAAAATGACCAAAATGCCCCTACGTGTCTAATAAGCCAGCCAGTACTGGTTTGACATTCCAAAAGGGTGAAAATGGTAATTTTAGTTTAATTATGGGTAAAATATTTAATTTTATAATTTTGATAAAAATTTTGGTATTTATTGAATTAAAATGGATTTTCTATGAATTTTCTAGCTTAAAAATACAAAATAAATGCATATAATTTGAAATAATTTAATAAAATTAAAATTTATTATTAGAAATTTATTTTTGATGAAAAATAATGTATTTGTCCATTTTTTCATTAAAATGCATTATTTTGATATTAAAAGCTAATTTTTCAAATTTAGGCGTTTTTATCAATACTGGTTAATTCACCTACAGATAAAATTTGACACATAGAGGCTTGGGACAGCTGGTGGAGCACGTCCCCAACCCTAAAATAGGTGATTCACCACCTATTTGGGGTATGTGTCCCTAAAATTAATTAAAATAAGTTTTATTGCATCATTGCTTACATCATCCAAGGGACACCTAACCCCCTTCTTCCCCTATATAAATACCCATGGTCTTGGACCATTTTCAGCACCTCTCTCTCTCTCAAACTACCAAATTCTTAGAGAGCTTCTCTCTCTAGAAATTTTTTTCTTTTATTTTGTTTTTATATTAAAATTTTACTAGTTTTCCAACAACTAGTAAAGTTCTCTTTCTAGGAGCTCTGCATCAACAATTTCATCATCTCCATCAATTATCTTAAAGGTCATGGGGGGAGTGGGGTTGGTTCTAAATTACTATCACTTTGCATGTTGGTAGGAAGGGCTTTCTCCTGAATCCGTTCAGGCTTAAGTTTTCTTATTATTATTATTGTTTAATGTTAAACTTTAATTTTTGCTAAGTTGTTACTCTGCCCAAATTTATATTATTAAATCATAATTACTAAATTGTTACTCTGCTCAAATTTAAATTATTAAATTATACTTGCTAAGCTGTTACTCTGTTCGATTTTAGAAAATTAAAATGCATTTGCTAAGCTGTTACTCTGCTCAATTTAAAAAAAAAATAAAATGTTTTTATTTAGTTGTTATTCTGCCAAAATTTTAGTAATTATATTATAATTGCTATGTCGTTATTCTGTTAAAATTCTGGTATTGTGCAATTTCTACAAAATAAGGCAGAAATGTTGATTGTACTGGTGCTCAAATTAAATGAGACCAGGGAAACCTCTGCTTGAGAAGTTAGGAATTAACAGTTTAGTGAGTAATGTAAAGCAAGTGACATGTAGTAGCATGGCACCCTGCTAGGGAAGCCACAGTTTGGTACATTAAGGAATGGAAGGCAGGGACCCACTTGCGAAGGTCTTGGGGGTAGGCATCGAGTGGTGTAGGTCCAAATGGCCAAGGTAGCGCCCTTGAGCTGGGATATTCGCCTGACCAAACTAGATAACCTCGACAACTGCTCAGCATTCCAGGATTGGTTTGAGAGCATACCTTTATAAATGGATATCCTAAATTGTTATTTTGTTCCTCAATGATGACAAAGACTGTACCATGTGATGGTGTTGAGAGAGGTATATGTACTCCTAGTCACTTCCCAGGTTTTGTTAAGAACTATTACCCACTAATGGGAAGTATGGATCCATACCTAGTCAAGGGTAGTCAGATACAACTTAAAACGAACCTTAGGATCTCTTGTGCTGTTAGTTGTGTTTTATCTTTGTTTTATGGCAGATTTCCTACTGTACATGTAAAAGTGATTTTAGAATAAAACACCTCACTCCATTATTTTCTTTTGTGTATGATTGGTCGTGATTATTGAAGACGACATTAACGCTCCATGATTTTGAGTACAAGATAGAGAACATCTCAACGGGGGAGGACCTGAAGACCTATAGTATTTTCTTCTTGTATAAGGGATAGGGTAGATAAATACTGCTCTGTATAGGATCTTTTGATGTATATAGTGGGCTAGGTAGTATATCTCTTTCGATGTACTTTTATTTTTTGACTGTTATGTATTACTCAAACCATGATGTACAGTTTTATGATATCTATGTATATATCTTTTATCTTTTACTACCATTTCCAAATTTTGTTAAGTTTGGAATTTCTTTTAAAATGAAAAAAAAATTACACACATTTTCATTTACTTAAACTTAATAACTAAATTAATATGAATTGTATTTAATATGAATAGGTGTTACATCATTCCCTTCACTTAATAATTCATCATCAACGTCCTCCCTAAGCAATGGTAGATCATCAATGTTTCCAAAAAATTGATCCAAGTCTTACTGTGGACATGGTTTAGTCTCACAAACTTCAGTATCTCCTTGTTCTCCCATATCATACAAGTCTCTTGGCTTCAAATGGACAACAACACTCCAATCTTTATTCATTTCATCATTAACATAATAGACCATTTTATCTTGTGAAGCTTCAATGTATGGATCATGTTCTTCACGATCACCCGTGTGAATCAATCGTGAAAAATTAATAGAAGTGAAACCCCACACATCTTTTTTAAATCCCCTATCTCTAATGGTGTCAACCCATTTACATTTGAATAGAGTAACCTTAAACTCACCATAGTAGTTAAGCTCAATGATATCTTCTAACTTGCCATAATATGCCAAATCTACTTCTCTAAGGTTTCCATCAACACTACTAGCAACATAAGATGTTGAAGAAGATAGAAAAACTACACTATTTTGGGTTTTCAACCCATGTTCTCAAGATACTGTTCAAAATTTAAACCCATTAATATTAAATGCAGAAAATCTTCTAACATGTAATGTTGGACCATTGGCTAGATTCTTGAGATCAATCGACACTGTATTTGAGATGTCTGGGTTCATAAGCTAAAGCAATAATTAATGTGTTAGCTATTTGCATGATTTTACAAACTTCTATAAAGAAATTAACAAACACAATTTTTTCCTACATAATTTACCTACCTTTCGAGGAAACCAATCAATAAAATCTTTAGTAACAATCTTCTCTATCTCTGTAATTGTCATCCTTCGCCCTTTAGATCACCTTTGCAAATGATCCTTTAAATTCACTATATAAACATTTGATATCAATGTAACATCTTTAATGATACTTAGAGTTTGTCAAAGATTAATTTCATTTATAGTTTATGTAAGTAGTCACTCAATGTAAGGCTTGACTTGAGGACAATTTAATAACACATATCGATGTGCTTGAATTTTCTCCATGCTTGATAGCTCAAAGGTTGAGAAAGCACCTACTGGTCTACCAATTGATGGAAAAAGGGTAGACACATGTAAAGAATCATTATTGTTAGGATCATCATTAACACGTGCAAGCCTATTGATTCGCGACTCAATTCTTTCTATATATTGAGAGCAAAAGGTAAAAGCCTCTTCAGCAAGGTGTCCTTCAACAATAGAACCTTCTGGTTGTGCGCTATTTCATACATAGGATTTTAAGTGTCCCAAATACCTAAAATAAGGTTTGACAATTAGTAGTAAATTTGAAACATTATTTGCATGAAAAAAATCTCAAAGAGATATAACATTCACCTTTTAATAGGATACATCCAACGATAATGTATTGGGCCTTTGTGTTTTGCTTCACCAACTAAATGACAAGTTAAATGAACCATGATTGTGAAGAAGGAAGGAAGGAATAACATTTCCAAGTGACAAAGAGTCAAAATGATGCGAGATTGAAGCCTATCAAGATTTGAGTGACTTAAACTTTTAGCACATAATTGTCAAAAGAATGAACACAACTCTATTAGCACTATAGTCACATTGTCTAGCAAAACATTATGTATGGCAAGAGGTAATAATTGCTCCATAAGAATATTATAATTATGACTTTTCACGCTTGAGAGCTTTCGATTTTTTAGGTCAATACATCTTTAAATATTGCTTGAGTACCCATCTGGCGCATTAACACTTTTCAAAGTTTGCAAAAAGACATTTTTCTTTGCATTTGACAATGTAAACAAAGATGGGCGAAATCTCCCCTTATTATCTAGCCAAAGGTACTTCCTTATACCCATTTCTTTAAGATCCTTTTGTGCTTTAAAATTATCTTTGATTTCCCAGTCCCATTAAGCAAAGTGTATACCATATTGTCACATACATTTTTTTAATATGCATAACATCTAGACAATGGCGCAACAAGTTTGACTTCCTAATAAGGAAGATCAAAAAATATGCTTTTCTTCCTCCATTGTCCTAATCCATCTTCAACGGGTCTTACTCCTCGAGTTCTTTTACATGTATCATTAGACTCTAATGTTTTTCCAAAGATAACATTAATGCCCTCGACTTGTTTCAATATGTCTAACCCTAACAAAGTTACTGGCAGATCCATTTGGTCAATTCTCCCATTAAAACAAGACCAATACAATCTCAATTTATGACCTTTTTCTAAAAATTGACGGTGGCCCATAAAACACCATTGTCTGCTACACTTTAGTCTACAAGAGTTTGTGTTAAAGTTACATATGGGGCAAGCAAGACTAGTGTGTGTGTTCCACCCAGATAAAGATCCAAGCCCAGGGAAGTCACTTATGGTCCACATCAAAGCTGCTTTCATTGCAAACATCTCATTTTTTGAAGAATCTAATGCTTGCACTCCATTAGACCACAATTCCTTCAACTCTTTGATGAGAGGTTGTAAGTATACATCTAAGTTATTTCCCGGCATTTGTTTTCCTAGAATGATCATGTAGAGGATGAATGATGTTTGCTTCATGCACTCCCAAGGAGGGCGATTGTATGGGATAAGAACCACCAGCCAAATGCTATGGCTTGTACTTATGGTTCTAAAAGGATTGAAACCATCACTAGCTAAACTAAATCATACATTCTAAACATCATTAAAAAATTCTGGATGAAGTAGGTCAAATGTTTTCCCAGCCTTAGAATCTCTAAGATGCCTCATCAATCTGTCTTGGTTATCCTCTGATGCATGCCACGTCATAAACTCAACGGTCTTAGAAGACAAAAATAGTCTTTGCCATCTTGGCTTTAGTGGAAAGTAGCGCAAGATCTTTACAGTTGCTTCTTCTTTTTATCTTTCCACTTAGATGTCTTGCATCTTTTACATTCTTCTAAGCCTTCATTCTCTTCACCCAAATATAGCATACAATCATATGGGCACGCCGGTATCTTGGTATAATTCAGACCAAGTTTGTTGATGATTTTCTTGGCCTCATAGAACGAGTTGGGAATCTTAGCATGCTCAAATGCATCTTTTAACAATTCTAGAATCATAGTCATTGCTTTGTCACACATTCTACACAAGCACTTTATATGATACAATTTAACTAGAAACAACAATTTTGAATACTTCATACAACCTTCATATAATGGCTGGTCATTGTCTTTCATCAACTCATAAAACTCTGAAGTATCTTCATCATGCACCATATTATGTTGACCACCATCATGCTCAAAAGATGCACCAACATCATTAACATTGTGTCTCACAAACCCAAATGCATTGTTGATCATATTTTCCATTGGATTTTAAGCTTGTAGATTATCTTGTACGACATGTGTACTTTTAGAGGCCCCAAACTCAATTGCACTTAAATCTTCACCATGTAAATGCCACACTTTGTAATTTTCAGGGAAAATTTTACAAGTTAGGTTGTTTGCCACTTGTTGAAACCACATTTTGAACATGCACAAAATTGTACGACCTTCAATAGACTTATGTTTAAAAGCAAAATCCAAAAAACTATTTAACCCATTTGTATATTCAAGGGTGTTCTATGGTTTAGAAATCCACGATTTATCCATTGGCATGACTACAATAAGCTAAATAGGAAGGAACAATTATCTGTATTTACAATGAATAACTAACATTAGTTGAAGCATGAACAAGGTAAATATGAATGAACAGAAGTGAATTAGGCATAAAATTTAATATCGATAGCTCCTGTTGAAACACCAAACTTACTTTTGAATGTTACTCAAACAGTCTTACATGTTAAGACAAATTAAATTTCATCTTTCTTCTAGTTGGTATTTCATTAACATGAAAATATCTTGTGTGTGAAGCTCATTCCTTATATTTCCAAACTGGGGTTCTACTCTAAGAAGAATGTATTTGTTGGTTTCTAATAAATGGATAGAATAGGCAAAGTGAGAGAGGCCTTATCAGCTTGTGTCAATGTTATCAATGGTAGCCTATGGCAATGAGAAAAACAAGAAAAAACAGACACAAAGAGAAAGAACAACCATTAGCCACATAGAGAACAAGAAGAGAACAAATAAAAAAGAAGAAAAAGAGAGAGAAAAATATGAAGAACAAATTAAGAAGTGAACAATAGATGAAAAAAAAGAGCAAACAAAAGGAAAGAAATGGAAGGAAGAAGGGGAAGAAAACTTGTTATAGTTGTTGGAAATAGGTGGATATTAAATCTGAATCTAGGAGCAAATATACTGAACCAGCTATAAATCCACTTATAAATCTTATTTAAATTGTTAAAATAGATCAGTAAATCTTGACAAAGATTTACTTATAAATTGAACCTACAAATTCGAGCAACTTAACAGCTGCTTTTCAAAAACCTAGCATTTGTCAACATAGTTTCCTAGTTCTCCTCATTTTTTGTACATCAAGTCAACGAAAAAATTATAAGTTCATTACATGTCACAGAACCTCAAATACCTCTCTTTCATTACAAAAATTGATCTTGAGTGCAGTTAGGCATAGTAACTGTAACAAAGTAATATGAAGATTATCCATTGGAAGTAAACACTAACATTTTGGGGGTGGGGGTGCAATGAACTAGGTTCAATTCCTTTACAAATAATAGCATAAAGAATTTTCTTCAAAAGAAAAGTCTTACTAAATATTCCTCTAAGCAACTATCAAAGATACCTGTCTGAATCTGATGCAAGTCGAATGTTGGTTTCACTTGTTAGCTCACTGATAGAGGTTAAAGATCTGCATGATAAAAGCAATATGGTTAACAAGCATTCACTATTAGATGTAATAAAATTAGGTAAACTACATGGAATTTGATGTCTTAAGAGTATCAAAAAGGAGGAAAAAAATGAGTGTGGTAATGTAATGCTTTAGGTGAAAGACAGAATGGAAACTTAGGAATTTACTATCAATTGTCAAGGACTAACTCTCCTGACAGCTCATGAATATTACATTTTTATCATGCCTCATCATGGAAAAGCCACTTAGGCTCCAAGCACATACTTAAATGTAAAGGCCCATTCATTCTTAAAAGTTCAGAAAGATAATACTAAAAATGACTTTTTGTGTTATAAGTTTTAGGCCTAATTTAGAAAACATGCATTTTTGAAGAAAATATTTTCTAAAGTCCAACTAAATTACCAAACAAAACAAAAGGGCCCTTAGATCTCCCTATTCCTATATGACATATGCCATCCTATCCAAATGTGTATGTGAAAAACAATACCAACATTACACTGCCCCATGTCTATTTCCCACCTTCATAGGCATTGTGAAACAATCCCACATTTCTGAATCAAAAACTATATCTAAAGCCTAAGTTAATTTGGTTTGGTTTGAAAGTGTAGTAGGTTATGTAGCAACAGAACCAGTCCTTACCACTTGACCTTGTAAAATTGTTGCTTTTTTTAAAAAAAAATGCTTTTATACAAAAATAGTTGCATTGCCATGAAATAACTTGATTAAATAATTGTCACGAAGAAATGAAAATTTTATTTATAAATAAAAAGAAACGTGTGACCAACCTGTCTCTAGTGTCTACCCTTGGATTTTTAGATTCTTGTTGTGATTATGTCACAAAAACCTTATATATTCTAAATTTTCAAAATCCATCATTGTTTGTATCTTCAATTTTTCACCCTCAAAAAGTTTTCAACTGTATTTTAAAACTCTCCCAGCTTCTCTCTTATCTTGTAAAGAACCCTGTGAGTGTGAACTTTACTCAGTCACTGTCACCCTAAAAAATTTGGCCCCCATGGCCACCTATCTCATCCAAGAAATTTAACAAATAGGATTTGTTTTAATTTAACCAATAGGATTATAAATTTCTACTTAACCACAAGTAGTAGTAAATTTTAATTGTTAGTTTTTTAAAAAAAAAATCCTATTAGGTGGAGGATCAAAGCTTTAATGTCATATCACACACATAACCACGGAAGAGTTGGAACCTTGTTAATATGTAATCTTGTAATTCAATTAGAGCCAACTCATTTATCTTTAATTTGTCACAAAAGATACTTAGAAGTTAATAAAAGAGGTACAAAAAACATTAGTTGCAGCATAGAAATACATATTACGAAGACATTACAACATAAGTCTTATATCCTTTTTTCTTTTGGGGTCTAACAGTAAGAGTGAATTGTAAATTAAGAAAATGTATATTATTATGATGATGATGATGATGATGACTGTCTACTTGTACTTTGTTGGAACTTAGGTGGAAAGAGTTCAAGAGTAAGGCTGACACATTAAAAAAGGTTACACCTCACTTACTCCAATTTCCAATTGCGTGACTAGGTTGTCTTTAGTGTCTAACCTTGGATTTTCAAAACCTTGTTCTCACTATGTCAAAAAACCTTATATATTCTAAATTTCCAAAACCCATCATTGTTTGTACCTTCAATTTTTCACCCTCAAAAAGTTATCAATTGTCTTTCAAAACTTTCCCAGCTTCTCTCTCATCCTGTTTAAGAACCCTGTGAGTGTGAACTTACTCAATCACTGTCACCCTCAAAAAGTTGGCCTCCATGGCCACCTCTTTCATCCAAAAAATTTGAAGCACTTGTCATAGTGCATAGGCTTGAAGGGTTAATAAGTTTGGTTGTTGAAATCAAGTGGAAAGGTCAAAAAGGTGTGGCCTTAAGCTCATTGAGGCGCTCCATCAAGAGAAATTTCACCACAAAAATGTGTGCACCTTTACTATGTACAAGAACATATTTTATCTAGGAGAAGTTATGTTCACAATCTCTAGTGTGAGTTCCTCATTAAATTTATAATATCCACAAAGTATTAGCATCCATTGTACCATAGATCCCTAACAATTGATAGAATTAACCTAGCAATTTCTGAACATTATAAAATCTTTAAGAAATGAAAACGAATGATTGAACCAAAATGCAAATACCAAAAGGCAGAAATTGCAAACTTACCTTATGAAAAAACAGTGACGTTGCCCCATGAAACCCTAGAGGCAGAACCTACGAATCGCTACCATGTTTGGACATAACGCCTTTTGAAGTCAATCACCAAAGCTCTGTCTCTACCACAACCAAAAACCACACACGAAAAAACTATCAAACCCACAAATGCATAGAAGGAAAAGAATGCTATCAAACCCGCAAAAATTGAGTTGTAGAGAGATGCTAGCAAACCCACACATGCAGAGAAGGAAGAAAGTGCTATCAAACCACATACCTAAAATGCCAAAGGGTTTATGAAAAATTGGACACTAGCAAAGGAGAGGAAAAGGTTCGTGTTCTCTTCATTCCTTAGCTTACTGACAGTGTGCTCAACAAACCCATAGAGGAACAGCGAGCTAGGGTTGAGGTTGTGCTTTGAGCAAAACCCTAAGGGTGAGCGAAGAGAGAAGAGAATGATGTTGTTGTGAAGAGAGAATCAGAGGGTTTATAGGTTCCCGCTTGAACGAAGAATGAGAGAATGTGTTTATGGGTAATAAGAGTGAAGCGAAGAGCAGTATGCCATTTTAGGTAAAGCAAAGAGAACGATTGAGGAGGGGGATGATCAATGAATTGAAGATTGAGAGCAAGTGAGCTAGGATATTCAATTCTCTAAGGAGTTGAGTGAAGGGAAGCGGGAAATAAGGGGTTTTTAGGGTATGGTCACTGTAAGGTCGCATGACAAGGGAAAAGTGAGATATCAAAAGATCAAAAATTTAGCTCAAAAATTAAAAAGTAAAAAAGGGTGATTTTAATAAACAGGCTTGTTGTATTTTACATGAAAATTATGACAGTTTTAAAAAATGGCAGTTGTAAATGCCACCTTTAGATGTAAATTATAGCAGTTTTAAAAGTTCCTTAATATACTATAAAAAATGGCAGTTTTAAAGAACTGCCATTTTTTTCTCATTTTTTTGTAATGTGTCTACAATCTTTCTATCATGTGTAACTTATTGTTCACAAAATTTAATTGAATTTAATATCATGTCTTTTGAATTGTGAAATATAGTTTCTTTCTCTATTCATCACTTAAATTTTGTATTAATTCAAATAGATGAGTCTAAACCGAAGAATATAAAGATTATTTTTTTATAAATCATTATTTTAATTATTAACTTGTTATCATAATAGAAAAATTTTGTTGATTATACCATAAAGAATTTCAAACTTTAATCAAAACTCAAGTCTTTTGGTGGAATGATGATGCTTATTAAGATTAATACTAATGACTTTTCTATGTACTAAACCAATTTAAAAAATATAAACATTTTTTTACTATTCCCCTCCTATGAGCTATACCTCCCTTTTAACATTAGTCATTTATTCATGAACCAAAAATTTAAGACATGTAATTCTTTAACACTAGTACTTGAATTATGTTTTTTCATTTGTTAATATTTAACTTTTTTCTTATAATGTGCCCATGCATTTTAATTATAGTATATTGCATATGATGAACTCTAAATATATTTAATATTTTACTCATATAATTACTTATTTAAGGTTGTTAAAGCACATGTTACAAGAGGTGATATTATTGATCAAACTGACTTTGATATATCTTCTTTGTTCCAAAGGAATAAACTTGCTTTTAGGTGCAACTAGAACACAATATGACAAGAAAAAGACAGCATGCATTACTTCAAAGCTCAAAAATATATATGTTTGAAAATCTTCTAATACTCATTGTTTATATAAATAGTCATAAATTTTGTAACTTTTATATAGGAATTGATGACTTTATTATAACTACAAAAGTTCATACAATTTTAAGGAAACACTTGATCATCAAACATATGACCCATTATTTGCATCCTTGTGCTATATATTTTACTATATTAGACATAGAATTTAAATATAAACAATCAAATGGATTTATTTAAAAGTAACCATAAATAACATAAATATAACAAAAAAAATGCACATGGATAACCACATTTTACTTTCACACTTTTAAATATTGAAAATCATTTGCTTTAGTGTTTGAACACTATAATGACACTATATTCCATATGTATTGCTAATACATGGTGCAATCTATACAATGGAACAAGGGATGAACAAAGTAAATATGAGCTTTATGATCTTTGTGATGTTGCCTATTTAGGGAGAACAACTAACTAATAATTGAATGTGACTAACCACTGATTGGAATCATGGATTCCAATCGTGAAAGTTCTTATAATTTTGTGAAGACGTTTGTTCATCATACTCTTGACCCATTGTTTGCATCCTCATGATATATATATATTACTATATTTAACTCAGAATTTAAACATTAGCAATCAATTGAATTGGTTTAGAAGTAACCATGATTAACATAGATATAACCAAAATATATAACCACATTTTACTTCTATGGTTTCCACTACTTAAAGTACTTTGGTTAAATGTTTAAGCACCATGATGACACTTTATTTCATGTGCAATCTTTATGCATAGTTCACTCTACATAAAGGGAAAAATACAATTCAAAATAAATCTGAACATTAGGAATGTTGTAACATTACCCATTTATGAAGTAAAGTTAACCAACAAATTAGATGTTATTATTTGTTTATAAACATTAGTTATCATATTATTTATAATACCACATGATAATTATTTGTTGAAACCCATATGATTCAGTATTCAAGTACCATCATGACACCTTATTCTATTTTTAGTGTTAACACACAATGCACTTCATACTAAGGGACAAATATATTCCAAAGTAAATCAAAACTTCAAAATTTTTATGACATTACCTATTTATGGAGGACAGTTAACCAATAAATTAAATGTCATTAACCATTGATTACAGTCATGGGTTCTAACTATGGAAATTCTCATACTTCTAATAATACACATAATCATCACACTTTTAACCCATTCCATGCATTTGTGTATTCCATATCTTGTTGTATTAAACTTCAACTTTAAATTTGATATATTAGTTGGGTGTGTTTCAAAGTTTATCTAACATATATATAACCCAATATATGAACAAAGTTAACCATATTTTAACTTGTTAAAAGCCCTATGATTCAATGTTTGAGAATCATTATAACACTTTATTTCATGTATACTCTTAACTCATAGTGTAATTCATACAAATGGACAAGAACCACCCAATATAATTCCAAATTTCAAGATGTATGTGTTGTTATCCATTTATATAGCACAATTAACCGATAAATCAGATGTGAACTAACCATCTAATTACAGTTATGATTTTCAAATATTATTATAATTCAAAGGATACACTCATTTATCACAAATTTGACCCATTTTCTCCTCTTTGAGGTACATTTGTTACAATATTAGAATTAGAATTTAAATATAGGCAATCGAATAAATTGATTTTATAAGTTATACTTAATCATTTGCTAGACAGAGTAACCACAATTGTAGATGGAAATAACCACAAATAAATGACAACCATTTCTAACTGTTGGAAATTCTTTCAGTTGTGAAAACATTATTCATCCCTTTTGTTCATTCATATCCTTGTGGCATAAGTATTACTCAATCATTTCATATGATCATATTTATTTACATTTAACCACTTGTCAGACATAATTAACCACAATGAAAAATGTCAATAACCATATAAAAAGGTCGCATTTTCTAAGTGCAAGTTGATTTACCTGTTAAAACCTACCATATCAAGACATTATTCATGCCTTTAGTCCTTTCATCTGTTGGAACCAAAGACATATAAAGCGTCTAGTCCCTCAAGTTTTGAAGATAACAATAACTTATTAAATTTTAAGTTTCTATTGCAAAAAGCATCCAACATATTTGTGTCTAGTGTCCAATGCGCTAGGTTGTAGCAAGCATCCATTAAGATCTTGTATGAGGTTTGTCCAGGTGTAAAATTCTTCCAACGACTAAGTTTTAAAACTTGCTTTAACTTTGCGTATTCACAAATACACTACGACTAATGTTTTACCTGTTAGAATGATCTAATGTTCAAATGTCTGAGCATTAAATGAAAATCAGATATATGTTGGTGTATAAGTGTAGTGTTACAGAAAAAGGAAGTCAACCTATTAAATTGGTAAACCAAATAAAGAATGTTTAGAAAAACAGCTCTTTAACACAGTACTGAACCTTCCATTTTAGTGCAAGAACAAAAGTTACTTTTCTGACTCTATTGTAAACTCAATATACACACATACATTCCTATCTTGAAGACTGAAGTTGGAAATTTCAACGGCTATTTTCTAAAGGATATATATATCAACTCAGAAGAGAAGAAAGAAGAGTGAACTATGACAAGCCTTGAGCTTGCTAGATGACTCTGAAAAACCTTCAAATTCTTTGTAGAAAAATTCTTACGTTACTATCAAATTTTCATATCCTCACATTGTGAGTTAATTTGTCCTAACAATTGTTTTACGTTGTGAGAGCCTGGAGAGGTTTAGTAATTAAAGAATACTTGGGTGGTTAAGCAATCTGGGTAGGTTGTTTTGTAAAGCCTGAAGAGGTGGAGAACAATACTTGCTTGTAACCAAAGGTTGGTTAGTAAAAAACCTTCAAGACCAAGGGACTAGATGTAGCTCAAGTTGAGTAAACTAGTATAAAATCCTTTGTGTACTTTTTCTTCTCTTATCCATATATATGCCTAAACTATTGTTTCTTTAACTCATTTTTAAATTGGTTAAAAATGTTTTTGAAAGCACAATTCAACCTCCTCTTCTTGTGCTTTCCTCGTTGTTTCATCATCTCCATATACGTTACAAGTATTGATCCATTACACACAAGAACCACTTGGTAAATAGAGTTAACAACAATAACACATGTGAATAATCATATAAAATGGCTATTACTTTTAAGTGGTTCAATTGTGAAAACCTACCATATCAAAACACTTTTCACACCTACCACATCATTACACTTGTTACACGTTTGATCTCTATCTCTTTATAGTTCAAATACCAATTTATGACAACAAACATTCAAATTCATTTACAATTAACCACTTGCAATAAAGAGATAACCAAAATAATAATAACCACGTTAAATAATCATCGCTTTGAATTGTCATTGTTTGAGTTGTGAAAACCTAGCATACCATGATACATTTTATACTTTTGATCACTCCATCGCCTAATGTCACAAATATAGATTCATCATTATATACAATCACATTCGTTGACACTTAACCACATGTGAAACACAATTAATCATAAACATACTTGTAAATAGCCATATAAAATGGTCATTGTTTCCCATGGTGGTTGTTTTACTTATGAAAACATAGCACATGAATACATCATTGACCCAAGTCCCTATATCTATATGGTTTTATAGTTAACCATTTGTGAGGAACATTTAACCATATGAGTACATGCAGATAACCACATAAAAAGCCTCATCAATTCAAACTATAGCTCAGCTATGAAAAACTACCGTGATGACTCACTTAATACTTTTATCTCCGAATGCCACAAGCATAGGTTTATCATTGTATACAATCACATTAATTGATACTTAACCACATGTGAAACATAATTAACCATAAATGAACTTATGAATAACCACATAAAATGTAACACCCGTTTAATTTTAAATATAATTCATATTAATTTAGTTATTAAGTTTAAGTAAATAAAAATGCGTGTAAATTTTTCCAGTTTTAAAAGAAATTCCAAACTTAACAGATTTGTAAATGGTAATAAAATATGAAAGATATATACATATATTTCATAAAACTGTACATCATGGTTTGAGTAATACATAACAGTCAGAAAACAAAAGTACATCGAAATACATATACTACCTAACCCACTATATATATAAAAAAAGATCCTATACAGAGCAGTATTTATCTACCCTATCCCTTATACAAAAGAAAATACTATAGGTCTTCAGGTCTTCCCCCGTTGAAATGTTCTCTATCTCGTACTCAGCATCACAGAGCATTAATGTCGTCTTCAATAATCACGACCAATCATACACAAAAGAAAATAATGGAGTGAGATGTTTTGTTCTAAAATCACTTTTACATGTGCGGTAGAAAATCTACCATAAAACAAAGATAAAACACAACTGACAACACAAGAGATCCTAAGGTTCATTCTAAGTTATATCCGACTACCCTTGATTAGGTATGGATCCATACTTCCCATTAGTGGGTAATAGTTCTCAACAGAACCTGGGAAGTGACTGGGAGTACATATACCCCTTTCAACACCATCACATGGTACAATCCTCGTCATCATTGAGGAACAAAATAACAATTTAGGATATCCATTTATAGAGGTATACTCTCAAACCAATCCTGGAATGCTGAGCAGTTGTCAGGGTTATCGAGTTTGGTCAGGCGAATATCCCGGCTCAAGGGCGCTACCCTGGCCATTGGGACTTTCACCACTCGATGCCTACCCCAAGACCTCCGCAAGTGGGTCCCTGCCTTTCATTCCTCAGCGTACCAAACTGTGGCTTCCCTAGCAGGGTGCCATGCCACTGCATGTCACTTGCTTTACATTACTCACTAATTTATCACTTCCTAATTTCTCAAACAGAGGTTTCCCTGGTCTCATTTAATTTGAGCACCAGTATAATCAACATTTCTGCCTTATTTTGCAGAAATTGCACTATACCAAAAGAATAACGATATAACAATTATAGTATAATTACTAAAATTTTGGCAGAATAACAACTTAGTAAAAATTAAAGTTTAACTTTAAACAATAATAACAATACTAAAATTAAAGCCTAAACGGGTTTAGGGGAAAACCCTTCCTACCAACATGCAAAGTGAAAGTAATTTAGAACCAACCCCACTCCCCCCATTACCTCTAAGATAGTTGATGAAGAGGATGGAATTGTTGGTGCAAAGCTTCTAGGAGGAGAAATTCTACTAGTTGCAAACTAGTAAAATTTTAACATAAAAACTAGATAAAAAAAATATTTAGAGAGAGAAAACTTTAGAAAGAGAAGCTCTCTAGCTTGGGAGAGGAAAGGATGAGTGAAAATCTGAAAACTTTGAGGCCTATTTATAGAAGAAGGAGGGGGGTTAGGTGTCCAAATAATTACATCATCCATTATGTCACAATTATGTCATAAATCCAATTTTTATTTATTTTTAATCCGATTTAGGGACACATATCTCAAATAGGTGGTGAATCACCTATTTTAGGGTTGGGGACGTGCTCCACCAGCTGTCCCAAGCCTCCATGTGTCAAATTTTATCTGTAGGTGAATTAACTGGTACCGACAAAAACGCCTAAACTTGAAAAATTAGCTTTTAATATCAAAATAATGTATTTTAATGCAAAACTGGATAAATACATTAATTTTCATCAAAAATAAATTTCTAATAATAATTTTTAATTTTTATTAATTTATTTCAAATTATATGTGTTTATTGTGTATTTTTAAGCTAGAAAATTCATAGAAAATCCATTTTAATTCAATAAATATCAAATTTTTTATCAAAATTATAAAATTAAATATTTTACCCATAATTAAACTAAAATCACCATTTCACCCTTTTTGAATGTCAAACCAGTACTGGCTGGCTTATTAGACACGTAGGGGCATTTTGGTCATTTTACACAGAAATTCTAGAAAATTCTCAAAAATTTCCAAAATTATATTTTTATATATATGACATAATTCCAAGCTCAAATTGACATTTTAATGTCAATTGAATCTTTTCCACATGTCAGTTCTTAGTGTTGAGAAATAAGGACAAAATTGTCATTTTCTAATTTCTCCGGGCTCCGGCTCGGAAAAATTATTAAAAATCAAGATTAAATAGCTCTTGAAATTTGAGTAAAATGGTCGGAGTCAGAATTTCAAAATTCCTTTCCGATTTTTCAGAATTGTATTGCTAAATATTATAAAAAAACAGTGGAAGTATTGAAATAGGATTATTATATTTTTCACTACTTTTCTCTCAAAATAAAGTTTTTATAATGAGAGACACTTAATATGAAAATTTCAAAATATTTGAGGTCAAAAAGTCTCCGGTTGGTTCCCACAGTCAACCAGGGGTATTTTTGTCATTTTACAAAAATTATCTCAATAAATTCTAGAAAATTTTCTAAAATTATTATTAATTGTTCTAAATACATTGATGACTTAAAACAATTTTTAAACATACAGAATAATTTAATATATAAAAGTAGGGATGTTACATAAAATGGTAAGGATAAACACATGGAACGATATTACTAAAATAATATATATTTCTTAAATGTGCCTTATGAAACATTGTTACATCATTGTCAACCATTATAAGTAATTTTACAAAATCGATTGAATGCAAATGAGATAGTTGATGAGACCAATAATTGTTTGATAACTCATCAACATTTTTGTTGGCATCTACAATTGTTAACTGTTTAAAAAATAGGAATAAATTATCAACGTTGTTGTCCTTCATACTTGCACATGTAGTTAAGTTTCACATTCACATTGATCTAATAGTTACAACAACTCACTTAACTAAACCTTAAAAAAATAAAATGAGAAAACTCGCTTTATTTCAACTCATAGTTGAGTTTTCATTTGGTGTATGCATAAACAAGTGGAAGATATTGTTCACAAGCTTTTCGCCACTAGATAACTCTAAAGTTAGCTCCACTCACAATTTGTTACCACTTATTTGACTTATGGGTGCCTCAATGAAATCCTGCATAATATTGCATAGAAAAAGTTAGACCCAATAAAATAGATCATGGCATTTTATTAACACCAAATATCAATCAATTAATCTGAAATTCTAACAACATTAACCTAACACCTACATCAGAACATACATTTGAGTAAACTCTTACGACTCAACCATATATCATTCACAAAGAAGTTTTGCAAACTTTAAGTCAATGTTTGGATTTCACCAACAACTTTCAAATACACAAAAAAACTTAAGTCCCGTGTCATGGAATGACTTGCCTCCATTCCAATTCTCAAAAGAAGTCATTGTTGTTTTTGAAAGGTATAATATCTAGAGAGAAAAAAAAGATGAAATATTTTTTCAAATGTTAGTTCACAAACATTGCGTATAGAGTTTTTTTCGCTAGTCTCAAATGGCAAGATAGAAGGGGCCTCCATTGTGTGAGGTCGATAGAGGGAAAGAACAATTTTCAACTATTGATGTGTGGTTGAGGAAGAGGCCATTACATCCTTAAGAAAACTCAAAAATTCTGGAGAATGGCCATAGGTGTTTTGTGAGACAATGGGTGTAGGTATTTTGCGAGAAGAATTTCATCAAATTTTGATTTTTCTTAAGCATTTGCCAGGTGGGTAAATTTTTTTGCTGACTCAAAAGAAAAAATTCCACTTGGGACAAGCGGTGGTTAGGTGGGCATTCTAGTGGTACGATAATCAAGACTAAGAGGAAAATTAAACCACAAATGGCGTAGGCACGCCTCTGTGTCTGTTTTTCCCTTTTTTTTTTGTAGCTTATATTATTTGCTTCCCCCGCACCCCCCTCCCCCTCTCAATGTATCTTTTTTTCTTGTTGAAGGTCCCCCCATGTAGTTAAACATACCAATATCTCAACCAGTCATACTTTAAAAATAATAGGGATATCTATTCATAATATATACTCCCTCTATTATAATATAATATATACTCCCTCCTTTCTTTTTTAAGTGTCGTTTAAGGTTTCTATACACAAACCAAGAAATGCAATAAATTTTCTTGTCTTTCATGAAATAATTTTGAACTTTCCTATTGGATCCTTTCTTATTTTTACTCTACAATAAATGCATATCAGTTGTAAATGTGTAAATTAATTAAAAATTAGGTGAAAAGTAAGAATATAATTGACAAAGAAATAATTAATGTTATTTCGAACTTTAAAAATGACAGATAAATAGAAACAAAACTTTTTAAAAAACCCACATGTAAAAAGGAACAAAGGGAGTATCTATTTATAATATATAAAGTCTGAGTTGCGAAATATAGTGCTTCCACATTAATCTTGTATTATTTGCCACATCACATATTTTGTTGATGTGCCATTGCCTTCTAAATTCTATTACAATTAGAAGACAAACATTAATACAAAATAGGGCCTTCTATATTTTAACCCGTCAGGCATATCAACTATAAAATTCCCCTGCCTATCCCCTTGACGACATCTGTTGCAAAGCACTACCCACCCTCATGGCTGCTTTACAATTATTACCATGAACTAACCATGTTTGGTGGATTATGCAATCCACCCCTTCTCATTGCACAATCATTACCACGAACCAACCATGTTTGGTGGGTTACGCAATCCACCCCTTCTTATTGCACAATCATTACCACAAACCAACCATGTTTGGTGGGTTATGCAATCCACCCCTTCTTATTGTTGAAGATGATGGTAAAGCTTATACCAACATCACCCTTTAGCATTACGCTATAATCTTTTTGCTAATGTAGTTTTCTACCGAAATTTCAAGGATTTGAGAAACTCTAAGTTGTATTTCATCATGTCACTAATGAAGTGAGTATATTGATAAGATTCTCTTCCACTTTTTGTCTAGATCTTTCTCATAACCCTTTTTCGCTTTTTCGAGTAACCATATTTCACCATCAACAAGGATGAACTGCTAGAAATGGAGTATATTTATCAATTCCCTCCCCCCCCCCCCCCCCCTCCCACCTTTTCTTACTATATCTCTATGATTTTTCATGTTGTTCTCAATTCTACACATTAGTGCCTGGTAATGTCTTTATGTACAAAAGATCAATAATATCTTTGATTAAATTATAAGTTTTAAAAGTATACATTATTATATTCATTTGTATACTTTTAGGTTTCAAAGTAATATGAATCAAAACCATAACCTACTATCCCATTTATATCAAATAATTTATAACAACCACTATCGCTACGTCGACCCGCACTACTCATTTTAGGAAAATCTTATAAGTAAAGTTTATTCTGAAAATGTAAGATTGTTTGTGCGCTCCCCCCCCCCCCCCCCCTCTTTTTGCAAGAAGCTAATTGACTGTACAAATCATATTGTCTTCACATCATACTACAAAAAGAACAAAGACGTGTGTGAACCAAATTATTAATTTCAACATATAATTCTTTACATCATCCTAGAAAGAGAAATACAAATGCACTCTCTATAGCTAGCCACACTATACAACCTAACTGAAAGGCATCGATCATGAATCAAGAAACAAGTGCCAAAACGAAGTTTGTCATAACTTGTCGTGTACGAGCGAGCACCTCCACCATCATCCATAAACTACTGAGCACACAAAGCTTCATGCCTCTGTTCCCATGCCATCAATGTGATCATCACAATCAAACAACACAACACCACCAACAACAACAACAAGCAAGGGTAAGGTTACATAAAGCAACTGATTTCATAAAGAACAGCAATATGATTAATAAATAATCCACGTCTACATTCATATAAAAAGAAAGACAACATGGTGAAAACATCAAGGTACATTCATCAAGGAGAATTTCACCTAGCATATCACCACTTATACTACAATGCCCCATAGCCAACATTTACAACATTCATAACTACTTCAACAACACTATATAACTCAATTTGACACCACACATGAATAATAACCAACAACACATTGATAATGCTTGCATGCATTCAAATACCCTTGATGTTTGAGATACGACAACTTCGTACCCGCCATCTCAACTATGGCCTACCTCAAAGTCTCATGCAATCATTAACAACAAATTTCAACATACCATATGGGCTTAATTCAGCACCACACATAGCCAACAACATCTCAACAATACCAATTCATACATGATATGCAATGTATACAACAACTGCTCCATGAAGACTCAACTGTCGAGGGATCAAGCAGATTATTCCTTATTCGTGGTAAACAACAAAATTCATTATAGGCCAAGGTGGCACGTGCCAAAAACCATTTGGGAAATATCTGACATTGATCTGCGAAAATGATATAGCGACTTGTCAGGATAGTTAAACATCGGTGTTGGCTTTATCGCGACACAGGATTTGCAGTAACCCTGGTCTACATATGGGGTTCACCCGTTTGTCTATCCCCAAGGAAATCCATCCTCTACTAACCTTTCACACACTAGGTATGGGGTCCCACCTAGACTAGCCAACATACTTACGTGTGTCCTCTTAGGTACAACGTAACTAAAGCTGCAGAATCACAACAACCCCAATCCATAGTTCAAGTCTAAGTTTTTATCAACTTTTCATCATCGATTCTATAACATCAATCATGCAACAGTAACAACCATCATACTAACATCGGCAATCAAATCCAATTATCAACTAGACATTCATTAGCAACACCATGTGGGCTCAATTCAACACCACACATGGCTAACACCAACTTAACAGCACCATGGAGGCTCAATTCAGCACCATGTATGGCCAACAAGTAAGGCCCCGTCCAAGCAGTTCATACCCCATTGAAATATCAAAACAATTTCCCTTACAACAAATAGAGGTCCTATCCAAGCAACCTTCCACTTCAACTACATACTCAACAACTTATAGCAGGTTCACACTAAGAATCCTCTTCAAAGCAATTTAAAACACAAATATGTCTCAACTGAGACAATAAATTGCCTAACCAACTCACTCAGTGATCTATATATTCGCTCAGCGAAGGCCTTCCTCATAGAGGGTCTACTTTCCTCCATGAAGGTTCTAGCTTAACGACCATAAGTCCTGTTAAGCGAATACCCACTCTAGAGAGGACCCTTTTTGTCTCTAGAGACTCTCGCTCAGCGATAACCGAGATTGCTCAACAAATCCGTTCCAGGGACTTTCATAAATTTTCTAAAACATCATTCGCTTAGTGAACATCATCCTAGCTCAGTGAAATCACCACTTTAGAGAATAACCAAAGCCTTAAAATGTTCCTCTCGCTAAGTGAACACATTACTTGCTCAGCGAAAGGCCTGCCACAGAGAACACCAACTTTTTGAGACACCAAATCGCTCAGCAAGTCTATTCCTCGCCTAGCGAACCACTTTTAGGCATTCTAGAATGCCTATACTCATTCAGCGAACAACCTTATGGAAAATTTCCAGATTTCCATGAATGCTCACTTAGCAAACTGAACATCACTTAGTAGATTTCTTCCTTTCCCCAATTACAACAACAGACTTAAGAACACTTGCTCAACGACATCAAGAGTTGCTCAGCATAGTTCAAACCCGAAAGCCTTGCTCTACTCCTAGGGGCATTCTCGCTTAGTGAAAGCCCTCGTTTCGCTCAACGACTACAAGGTAACAAAACCAAAGACTCTCGTCAAAAAACCCAAAAATCCAAACTTTACTCCTACCCATACTCTAAACCAGTCCCACAAAGGTCAAGCAACATCATCCAACATTTCACAACATCATATTCAACGGGATTTACAACCATTACAAACATTTTAACAACAATCATCACATTCATCAACAAACCCATTTTCAACAATAATCTAACAAAACTCATTCAATTTCATTTTTTAGCACAAACAAGGCAATATTCACACACAACTACGTTCATATATACATCAATGATTTAGCAAGTGTAAGCTTCCCTTACCTCTTGGAGCTTCCAAAGTTCAAATTTGTGGAAGAGGAGAATGAAGAAAGGAGAACTCTAGAGCCAAACCTTGTGGAGGAAACTCAACAACAATCTTCACCACTCTCACACCACCCAGAAAACAAGATTTATCTTGAAAATCTTGCTTAGTGCTTGGAGAACTTTGAGGAAAGGATAAAGAGTATTATGACAAATGAGGGAGGGAGGAGTGTTTGAGTCTTAAAAATGGCTCATGGGCCTTATGAGGGACCTGGGGCTCACTAAGGCCCACTATCACTCTCCAACCTTCTAAAGTCCAAAACTGGCCCAACATCAGTAGTCACTCATCCAAAACCAAATACAGGCACCATCAACAAAGGTGTTTGGCTCCAATAACATTTCTCTCGATCCCCACAATTCTGACCGAAATTCCAAGGCAACACAACATAAGCAAATAAATGCACAACAACATATTATTAATTACATTTTTAATTGCATGAATTAAATTTAATTCCCACTTTCAATTATTAAATCACTAAATCATGTATTAGGAAAAACACATGTGTTACAATAATGGCTATGTGAAATTTTAGATTGACATAACCTGTTCAATTTTCTTTGTGTGTGTTTGTGTGAAGATTGGTACTTTATTGATAACATTTTTTAATCATATGATTTTATCTTTAATTATGATTTTAAAGAGAAAATTAAAACAATACATCCATTAATTAGATAATTGTATTGATTAGCAGTAAATGGCAATTCTTCTTTGTTCAAGGCCATATTTGTGTCCTTGTTGATCGAGATCGATGTGAGGAGTTTGATCCTACTGCGATATATCCACCTTTACTGATGATAAACTTATTTTGTAATCATAATTTTTTTTATATGCAATATGTGAGAGAGGGAACTCAGTAGAGATGTTTTTCATTTTGAAGTTGGAGACACTTGCATAAAAACACACACACCCTTCTCTAACATATGCTCATATGTGAAAAAGGGAAAAGGACATACCTAAAATTAAGCATCAAATAGGCCCATATGGCCTAACCATATCCTACTATCTTACTACATTAGGTTAGCGTTTTCT
Organism: Spatholobus suberectus; assembly: GCA_004329165.1. Classification (NCBI taxonomy): domain Eukaryota; kingdom Viridiplantae; phylum Streptophyta; class Magnoliopsida; order Fabales; family Fabaceae; genus Spatholobus; species Spatholobus suberectus. Next base: position 75,066,926 of record CM014730.1, on the reverse strand, counting down.
TATAATTTTGGACATTTCATATATCTATTATCTATTTGTAATATATAAAACTTGAAGTGCAAGATGTGGAATTGACACATCAGCATGTGTATTCACTATTATCAAGCATGATCCTTCTCTATTATAAAACCACATCATTCTTACCTCCCGTCATAATTCTTACATTAATGTTTCTTTTATTAAAACGTTTCTATTTTTACACGTCTAATTGTAATTATTCATAAATGAGTAAATTAATATTAAATCTTTGGTTTTTACACCTCCTAAATAAGTGTAATATTTATTCATAAATGAGTGAAAATGATACTAAATTTCAAAAAGATAAAGAAATGGATATTTTATCAGTCTTTTATACTGTACATAATATCATATGTATATTATTAAGGGTATTTTCTTCTTGTTATTAACTGTACCAATTCTTTTCACATGTCTATTATTTTATTTTTTATCAAACTTACTAATTGTAATATTAAAAAACCTTAACATACGTGCAGCGGGTGTATATTTAGTTTAGTTTAATTAGCATAAAAATACTGATGTCCACTTTAAATCTTCCAATTTTAGAGGAGAACCAAAATTGATAGAGCAAGAATTTTGCTCCAGTCCATTCTCCTTTTCTCCCCTGCAAATTTTTAAATCAAATAAAAAGATTATAAAAATCTTCTCCCTTCCTTTCATATTCCTCCAACCATTGCTCAATTTGACTGGTGTTTGGTTTGGAGATAACAGGAGACGCACGTCAGGACGCAAGCTATACATTGTACGTAGCTTCTGCGTAAATTCACAAACTAACATGAAAATATTCAGAGACTCGCATGCTACCAAACACACTATATGTATAATAATGGAAAGTAAAATTTAGAAAACACTATAACTCGACCAATTTCCATGAAATTAGACCATTTCTAAGGGTTAGTGGTTACTAATTAATTCTCAATTTCCATCATTATATATGTAGTGAAGTGAGACAAATGCAGTGGAAGAGGTCAAACGTAAGTAACCATGAAAATTGGAAATCCTTCTTAAATCATTAACACCTATTTTAGTCTATTATTGGTCTCTTAACAGTAATGAAATATTAATGCTATGAAAAGTCTCTGGATACTAGTCTATATGATGGTGATATGTTGGTCTATGTATTATTACTTTGAAAGGAATTTCTTATTTGTATATAAATATGTGACTTAAGATGATTTATTGCTTCTGGTTAGAGTTATTTCTAGTCTGGTTGACTGACCTTGACTCTTTTCTTTTCTTTTTTTATGGCCCTGGCTGTTGTTTCTATGGGGAGTGGAAGGTGAGAATTTCTTCTCATGTTACGTGAATCATTGACGCAGTTGGGTTCTGAATCAATCCTGATCATCTCAGGGTGTCCGTCTCACGTAGTTTGGAATTAGAGAAGTGAGCAACTGAAAGGAAAGGAAACTAAAGAAAATTGGAAAAGAAAGAGCAAATATTGTGCTTTGCTTGGATGACAGGGATTTCTACTAGGAAAATGTTTTATTGACTACAAAATGAAATAAAAAAATTGTTTCCTTTAATTTTGAGGTGCGTATATAAGTATATATTAAAAAGATAAAAAGTAAGAAATAAGATAATTGTGTATGGTATAGGTTAAATTATATTTTTGGTCTCACTATTATTAAAATGTTCAATTTGATCGCACAATTTTTAAAATCGATGCAATGTTGTTTTTTTCTTCAAATTGGAGTTGACGCCGCTAGGTTTAAGGATTAGTGACGATTTTAAACTGTCGCTAATTAGTGGAGGTTTTACACTGCCACTATTTAATTTTTAATTTATTAAAGTTTAAAAACTTATAGAAGTTATGAAATAGTGACAATTAAAAACCATCATTAATTAACGACGGTTTAAAATTGTTGCTAATTGTAAACCTAACGGCGTTAGTTTCAATTTGACAAAAAGAGTAACATTGCATCGATTTTGAAATTTGAGAGACCAAATTGAACATTTTAAATATATACTAATTTATATTTATTATATTTTTATAGTTATTAATATTAATTTTAATATTAATAGTTTATATAATTTTAATATTATTTAATTTAGTAGTGGTAAATATACATGCAATTTTAATCTCCCGTTTAAGTTATATATAATATAATTTTTATGTATATATCAAATAAAGTCATTAACTTAATAGTTTTAGTATTGTTGATGAACTTCAAGGTTGGAGGTTTGATTTCTACCTTCAACACCTTTATTAATTGTTTTCTTATTTTTACATATTACCTACACTTGGACTTGATTGCAAATAAGATATTTAATTACAAACTTTTTAAACTATAAGTATTTTTTAAAGTGATTTTAACTGTAGGGACTTAATTAAATACTCTATAAAACTATAGGAACTTACAAATTAATTTAACCTTATATTTTTTATTGGAATTCTCTATTAAGTTTATAGTTTTAAAATTACCACTATGTTCCTTTGTTTAAAATAAAAGAAAGATAACGAGGTCTCTTTTTTACACGTATATCCACAATAATAATTATTAGATTTATACTATTTCACTCATGTTTTCTAGGTTACATTTTTTCTCTATATCTCTCAATTGGCATTATTCACTTTATTTCGAGTTTCACTTTTTTCTTCCTCTTATCTTCTAACTCTAAAATAAAAAAATAAAAAAGTGTAGAAGTAAAATTTCTCAAATTAACATATATGTTTTATAATAGCCTAATCTACGTAGAAAATAATAACTCTCTATATAAAATAACTTATCCATTATTAATATTGTAGCTAATTCACATGACTATCTTTGACTTTGGAGTTTAATTTTTATTTTATTATAATTATGTTTTGGCAAGTCATTAAAAATGAGTTTAATTTCAGCACATTGTTCGTATTTTTTTTTTACAATTAATCAGTTAAAAATCACTCTACATATGACATTAAGTGTGTGTGTGTGTGTGTTTGGTATTGGCATTAAGTGTGTATTTGATTGGGCATTTATAAAATTGATTTTGAGTGAAATTGATTTTGAATGATTCAACATGAATCCTAAAGTAATCCTTACAAAAGTTGGCAGTCTTATCATACATGTCAATCCATGATTGGATGACAATGTAAACAAATATTTACAATTTAGTACATTCTAATTAAATCCTTAAAGAATTTAACATTTTTGTTAGGTTTTTTTTTATTTATACATTACTATTAGATAGTAGATATATATAATATACAACTAGAAAAATTAAAATTAGTGACAAAACAATCCATATGTAATTTTAAAAAATTCATTGCTAAAATTTAGTGACCCCAAAAATAGCGACGAAAATCAATTTTTAATCATTAAATTTGGTCACTAATCGATTGATTTTTAGTATATATAATAGTCTACCACTAGCTCATTTTCATAGAACTTACCATTTGTAGGTTAATGGTTGTTAAATGGTTCTTATTTCATATATTTCAAAAGTATATATCACATTAATTTTGATATCACTGAATGTGGTATCAAATAATTTTACATTAATATAAAATTTTACAAATATAATTTATATATAGGAATTAAATAACATCCTTTAATAAAATGACACCTTTAATAATAAGTAAAGTTTATCAATTCGACTGTTAAATCGTATGATATTATTACGATAATTATGTATATAAATTTTTACTTAATTTATACATTCATAGATATCCATTTATTTATATTTTAAATAACAAATTATATGTTTAAATAACGTAGAACAATGATGCATGAATTAAGTTTTTAATTGTGTAAAATTTAGTAGAGTTGATCTTCTTTATGAGAATTTTAAATTTAACAATTGCATTGATATTTTTATTTTTGCTAAAAGTTATTAAAAGTGTTATTTTCCTAAACTTGAGATTTTAGTGTCATTTGATCGTATCTAACGTGTACACACACGTATAATAGAGAGTTTTATCTCAATATCTCAATTTTATTATCAATTTTTTGCTTAGTATATTATTTTGATCATTCTTAATTTATCTTTATTTTATCCAAATTATTTTTTGACTCTTAATTTCAAAGTATTCATTCCTTCTCATTGTCAAATGTCAACTCAAATTACTTTTTTTTTTTTGATAATTAACTATCTCAAATTGCTCTCTCTCACACATTATTTATAGATATTTATGTTTTATTATATTATAAAGTATATGGTTGTTTCATTAAAATTAAAAGCCATTTACCAATCTGACCTTTCTCAATGGTTCAATCAATTAAGAAAAAACATTTATACTTCAATAGTGAAACAGAAACTAATATATAGTTATCAACTTAGGTAATATTGTGCTATATATAACTAAAAGATGAAATTAAACAAATGAAATATTAATAATATACAAGGTATCAGTTTCACAATATATACATTCTTATTTTTAATTTTGAAGAAATAAAGAGAGAACATAAGAGAAAAAAAATGATGAAAGTGCTAAGATATATGACATTTATTAAAGCTAGAAATTAGATAAAATTAATTAAAAAATAACCTTTATATATTCGTGTTGAGTTTAAAATACAAATAGATAATATATTATGAAATAATTAATTGTATCTTAATTTTATTAAAATAGTACTATATTATTTATAAATAGAAGATTTGACCCGCTCAGTGCGGTAAAGATATCTAGTTGTTTATATATATAATGAAGCATACCTAGTGCAGTTTGAAAAGGTCAAATATAATCCTGAAAATTGAGAACTTTTAGTAAGCTACAAACCGCTCTTTAGCATTTATAAAATAAACTGTTAATATTACGAAAAGTCTCCGAGTGGAGAGTGTCTACCAATGTAATATTTCTGTATTCGTCACTAAAAGCAGCAATATTTTAGTATACTATATTATTATTTTAAAAAGAATTTTGTAGAAGTTGCTTTAGTGTTACTGATAAAAAGTCATTGCTAGTCAAACTATCCGCCTCCACTCACCCACACACACACGAAAGAAAGAGGACATTGCTAGAGTGCTTGACCACTTACCACTACTACATTTTATTGGCAAATGTTTGTTTCGGCGATAGAATGGTAAGAAATTCCTTGTTCTATGTGTACCACTGCGCACCAGTTGATATTGCTGCACCAATGGGTCGCTTTCCTGGGCTAATTAAAAGCAACTTGGATTCCTCGTTACTCCAGGGAATCGGTCTTACGAATTTGAGTATGAGAGTGTGAGAATAAAATTGGATAGAGAATGTGTGGATAAGAAAGTATCTGTAATGGTGATTAAATAAATGCAAATATCTTTGATTTTAGAGTTTAATTAATTTTGATTTTATATTTATGTAATTCTTTTATATTATTATTTAATTATGCATTAACAAGTGGTTTAATTATATATTTTAGGCTTAAATATGTTTTAAGTCCTTGCAAATATGGTTCTATTTGGCTTTAGTCCTTGCAAAATATTTTGTTATTTTTAGATCCTTGACATCTTTTTAGTGTTCTTTTTTAGTCCTTAACATTAACTACAGTTAATTTAGTGCTGACATAATTAATAAAATGAAAAATATTAATTAAGATAATTAAAGTAATGAAGAATATTTTAAATTAAGATAATTAGATTATTTTTAGGTACGTAATTCAATTAAGTAATGTGTTTATTATTTTATATATAAACAAGACAATTACATATAATTTAATTTTATAATTTATTTTTCATTTTAAATATATTATGAATAGTGATTTGTATTGCCTTTTAATAATGTTCTTACTTTCAATTTAGTAATTTACTTTTAACGTTGTACTTTTTTTAAAGTACAATGTTAAAAATTATTAATTTATTTTTAATATTTTACTGAATAAATTATAAAAGTAAAATATTAAAAGTACAATGTTAAAAATCACTTTAAAAAATAAAAATAAAATGTTACAAAATAATTTTAAAAAATAACTTAAATAATTTATTTTTAAAAGTACTGTTCATAATATTTTAAAAATTAAAAATAATTATATATAATTACCTTATTTATATAAAATAATAAATACATTACTTAATCGAATTACATACCTAAAAATAATCTAATTATCTTAATTTAAAATATTATTCATTACCTTAATTATCTTAATTAATATTCTTTATTTTGTTAGCCATGTCAACGCTAAATTAACTTAGAGTTAATGATAAGGACTAAAAAGAATACCAAAAAAATGTCAAGGATCTAAAACTAACAAAAAGTTTTGCAAGGACTAAAATCAGACAAAGTCATATTTGTAGAGACTTAAAATACATTTAAGCCTATATTTTAATACAATGATCAAAGTGGTGGTTTATGAGGAAATCCACCAAATCACATTTAATTTGGTTAATTGGTTCTTTTACTTTAAATATGAATCAAATCAATTATAATTACTTTGAATGTTAGATTTATTTTTTTCAATCTGATGATCCGGTCAATTATTTTTAAACTTTTAGATAATATATTTTAGACTTTAGTGCTTAATATTTTCTCCTATTTTTGTCTTATCTTTTTTTTTTCATTCATTTTAATCTTCTTATGATCTTATCTAGTATTACCAAGTTTCTTAATTTGACCATGTTTATTATGTATTTTTTTTATCATATTTTGGATAAAAAAAATAATGAGATAGGTAATGTGATAATTATAAAAAAAGAAATTAGTGAACCAATATATATTTTTCTTACATTAATATAAAATTAAAAACTATATAAAATTAACAATAAGTGAAGATAATTGTTTCAAAAATATAATAATTTATTTATTTATTTTATCATAATCCAAGACTTGAACCAAATCATAATCCAAAACTTAATCGGATTGGTTTAGTTTGAATTGACAAAAAAAATTCAAAATTTAAACTATGTTAACCCAATTAAATATGATCGGTTAAAACTTAATTTGACCTTAAACATAAATCAACAAAACTCATGAACACCCTTATAACGATATCAACAATTGCCTAAATAATACTACTTTTCAATATACATAATCATAGAAATTGAAATTAATAATCACTAACTCAATTTCCATTATTATGTATACAGTAACGTCTGACTAATCGTATTTATACAGAAATTGAATATAATCATGAAATTGAACTGACCATTAACATTATACTAAAAAGTCTCTGGAGAATTGTCCAAGGTAATACTTCCGTTACTATCTTATTTCTTCAAAATAATTTTGCAAATGTGTGCATATTGCTACAATTGAAATTAATTCTTTCTATACGTGGGATTATCAAAAATAGGTTTTGCTTCTTCTAATATAAGTAAGGGTTCTCACAAGAGTCGCTTCCTAATATATATATATATAGAGATATATATATATATATATATATAATATATATATATAGTCTAATCTATATAGATATAATAACGAGATTATAGTATAAAAACCTAACAATACATATTCTGGATATTGAAATGATTAAAAATAGAAATATTTATTGAGCAATATTAATTTTATATCACAATAAGATTTTTTTTATTTTTAAAACTCTCTTTTAAGTCTTTTGCTCCATCTTAATAATTGAAAATATAAAAAGTTCAAAATAATGTTAACAACCAAACTTAAAATGCTAAATATTAGAAACATTTTGAAAATATAGTCTAAGAAAATAAAATAAAAAAAGAAACTTACCTTAGAAAAATAAGATGAAAAAAAGGTGAAAAGATAAAATATAAAAAACAAAAACAATAATAAAAAAGATATCTCCTTTTTTTTTATGAAGAAAAGTTGGATAATATTATTCCACTTGAAAACTAATTACATCATTTATCACTAATTGATTCACTTGTATGGAACTTCTTCTATCCAATAGATTTCATGAACATCAAAAGCTAAGAATACTAAAGTGTGGGCTATATTACAAAACTGAGCAGTTTCTTAATGCTTTGACCCAAGTTGTTTACAACCTTCCAAGATTCCTTGAAAATAACTTCTTACAATTGATTTTTTTTTACTGCTTTGTTGTTGGTATATAACTCATAATAGTCATTCTTATATTCTACCCCATATACACATAAATTTTCTGAAATTTGCATGGCCTACTTAAGAGATAAAACTTCTATTACTTTTGGCTCGAAAACAGTTTGGAAATCTCATGAAGCAACTGCTAGAATTTTCCCTTTATAGTCTTAGAAAACCACAATTATGCAAGTACCATTATCAACCAAAACCAAAGCATCAAAAGAGATACCCCTAAAAAGAAGAAAGAGAAAAAATATATATAAACTAAATTCTATAGTAAAACAAAATCAACCTTGTTTTTGTAGTATAATAATATTCTTTTTACTTTCGTGAAATACTGAAATCTCTCTTTTAAATATTTTATGTCATCTTAGTAGTAGACACATCCAAAAATAACAAATAATATTAGCATGTAAATGTCAAGTATTATAAAATTTTAAAAATAAATTCAAGGAGAACGAAAAATATTAGAAGATTAGTTTAGAGAGAGAAGATAGAAAATAAAAAAATTAAACTATAAAATAAAAAATAAACAAATTGAATAACAATGAAAGATATATACAACAAAAGATGAACCAAGTAAGATGAAAGAAATGAAAAAAATATATATATTAGAATGTGTAATTTTCATACCTTTCAACCATTATGAACATTGATGTATTTAATTATCAAAATTGAAAAACATGGTATAGTAGAGGAAGAAACTATTGCAAGGCCTCTGATTAGCTAAATAAATTATTTATAACAATACTTTTAAAAAAAAAGAAAAAAAAAGTTTGAATGCTCAAATGATGAACATCACTAATTGGAATCATGACCATTTTGAAATTAATATGTATATTTTGATTACTTTAATTATATATTATCTAATATATTATATATAATAATATAATAATGTAATAATTACTTTAATTATGCATTTTAAAATAATTTAATTTTCATTCATTAAATTATCAATGATAATATTGTGAGATTATCATCCTTATATATATAGTTTAAATGACCAATAATATATTGGTGTCACTAAATCAGCATAAATCTTATGAGATTTTTTAATTTGAATCTATTATAATCTTGAAATTTGAAATAGAATATATATATTAGTATTATAAATTAAAATGTGATAATAAAAAAATTGTGGTAGTAAAAAAAATTACCATAATTATAAAATGAAGATGCATTTAAATTTTAATGATTTAATTGATTAATTTAATCAAAATATATACTTGTTATAAATGCCTTTGTTACTATAATTAAATAAAATAATATATTTTTATGAATTAAAAAACAAGAAAAGATCGATTATGATCATAATTTCCTTAATTATGTATTAAAATATATATTAGTACTATCAATTAATTTGAATCATAATATATACTTATATTATTAGTTTAAATATTCAAATCATAAAATCATATTGATCAAATTTTTTTTAATTACTATAAATAATTTTTTTCTGAATTAAAAAATAAAATAAAAAATTTTGATGGCATTTTGGCGAAAAAAAATCAATATGGTGCTGCCACACGACATTTGCTTACATGGCAAAACTTTTTTTTCATAATATATAATAGATAATTGATTATAAATTCTTTAATTATCATAATAAAAAATATTATCATAATTATCATACTTACTGTGATTATAAATACCATTCAATAAAATTTTGAAAAATTGGTTTTCTTGTTATCTAAAATCAAAATCAATTTAAGCTTTAATTATTTAAGTGATGAGTTTAAGTAGAATATATACTTTTTATAAATGTCTTAGTTACTATAATTAAATATAATAATATATTTATATGAATCAAAAAAATAAAAAATAAACTGTGAAATGTAGGCTGAAAATAAATGAATATGGTGTTGTCACATGTCATCATTCTATGTTATAAAATCTTCTTTTATGATATATATAAGGCCCGTTGAAAAAACAACTTAAGTAAGATCTTTTTCAATAAGTTCTTATTATATAAGAGCCTATGTTATAAGTACTTAAAATTCAAGTAAGCTATTGCATTTGGATATATACATTGATAAACACTTACACAATTTTAAAAGTGTTTGGATGCATCGCTACATAAGCACTTACAAGATGTTGTCTCATTGTTAAAATTAAAAATCAAATCATGACAAAAAATAAATCAAAAATTTTAAAACTAACTAAATAATTAATATAGTAACATAATATATGTAACGACCCTCTGTTGCCACAGTACTATAAACAAACCCCTATATATATATATATATATATATATATATATATATATATATATATATATATATATAACGATACTTAATAATAATCGATCCACATGTTACTCTAATATATACAAGATATGAAATAATACTGTATACAGGCCCATTATATACAACACCAAGGGAGAAACACAAAACAAAACTCCCTCTAGCTATACAACATATACATCAAACCAAAAATGAAAAGAGCTTCCATGAGAGCTTCGCCCAAAAAGGGCCTTCTACCATCACCATGGAAACCTCCATGCCTCAACTGTGGGAAGTCGGATTTGCAAAAGCTTCACCCTCTGCTCCCACACCAAATTGACGTGATCATCACAGTCACAACAACACAACAACAGCAACAAGACATCCAACCAACAACAAAACAAGACAATGGTAAGCTTACAAACCAAAAACCAACATAATATATACAATTCATATTCTCACACCATCAACATACCAAGATGGAATCCAAATTATTAAGAAATGGGTTTACATACAATATAACACAACACATCATGCTGTCAACCCTATATGTCAATATATGAATGACACGACTCTCGAGAGATTTCTACATTCCAGGCAATCAGCCAGTCTTACCCCGTACCATGGCCTTCTAAGCACCATTCAGGGACTTGCCAAAACTCTGATAAGTTGGATAAGCTTATGGTTGTCAGGATAAGTGTATGTGGGTGGTGGTATACCACGACACAAGGCCTGCACTGTCTTGGCCCCCTACGAGGTTACCCATCCACTCATCCCCTAGGCCAAGCTTTCAGACCCTACTTCTTATCCAGGCACTAGGTTGGAGGCCCATCTAAGTTCCAACTCTAGGTCACCATCCACCTTATATGCTTACCTGCACATGACTTGAGGCCCACACAACCTCAGCCAACAACATATGCATGCAAATGCATGTATCACCACAACACAACACCATGGCCTACTCAGCACCACATGTGGTCCTTACAGTCACCATCAATCCCATGCAGGCCTAATCCAGCCTCTTGCATGGTCAATAGATAATGTATATCCAAGCTACATATACCTTGTGAAAATTCTCATATAGCACTGGGACCTACATCCCTTGTGAGAAGTTTCACCACAACAACACAACATAACCACTGGAAGTTCTATTTAAGCAACCTTCCACCCAACTACCACTTTTTAACAATTTATCAAACAAATCCACCATACTAATAAAGAAAAACCAAAAACTAGTTTAGAAAACCATTTGAACATCCAATTATCTTGAAATAGACATTTTACATCCATGGGAGTCAATAAAATCATCAACAACCAACAAAAATAATAAGAAAGTAAAGAAAATTCTGTTTTTCTCTCGCTGAGCGCTAATTCTGTCACTAAGCGAGCTTTTCCATCGCTAAGCGAATGACTTACAGAGAGTCATCAGCTTCCGTCGCCAAGCGAGACAAGATCCGTCGCTAAGCGAGTGACAAACTTCCAACGACCTCAAAATCTGTCACTGAGCAAACATTTCCGTCACTGAGCGAGCAACAACTTCCAGCGACCTCAAAATCCGTCACTAAGTGAACATTCTGTCGCTAAGCGAGCTATCCATCACTTAGTGCAATTTTTGATCATTTTCTTCGCAAATCGATCACCAACACCCATTTTTGACCAAATCAATCAACAACAAGCATCACAAAACAATTATAGTTGCTTATAATACCTTTCTAACCGATTACATAACAATTTTATCAACAAATCATCAACAAATCTCATAACCCCCTTTCCAAACCCTTTTTTTTTCAAGAACCACATACACTCAATTATTCACAGAAATCAACCGATTCCAAAGTATTAAATCAACATATCAACATCCACAACCACAAAATCAACCAAGAGTAAGCTTCCCTTATCTCTAGAAGTTCCTAGATTGATTTTTAGTTTCCTTGAAAATCTTTTGTCTTGAGCCAACACTATTTAGAACTATTCCTTTTCTTACCACAAGCACTAAACTAGGCTTAAAACTCTTTTACAACCTCACAAGCTCGATAAATTCTAGAGAGAAAGAGAGAGGAAATGAAGAGATGAGAGAGAAGGAGAAAGGAAGAAAATGAGAAAGGAAAACCCCCCTCCCTGTCTTATATACTCGATCTCCATGGAGCTCTCACACAGACTTTTGGTCAACTGAGGCCCAAATCTCACCAAATCACTCCCTTTATCTCAAAACTGGTTTACTCAACTGTTTTTCTCTCAAAACCCAACATCACACTCATAGCATACCCACATTGGCTCAAGCATATATCTCAAGTTTCCTAAAATCAAACCAGAAATTCAAACATACATTGCACAACTATCACCATATACCACATTCCACATACCAATAATTTATTTATTTCTTTTGATCACCTAGATTATATGTCTAAGTTCTACTTTTTAATTATTTAAAAGCACTTAATTATGCATTAGGAAAAACAAGATGTTACAATATATATCATAAAAATATTAAAAATAAAAAAAAAACAGTCATCATTTACCTATTTTTAGTTTTAAAAAAACAAAAATTTAAGTATCATAAATTTTAAAAAATTATGTGAAACATAAAAAAAATCAATTCACCATATACCTATCAATAATTTTAAAATTTAAAATATATAATAATCAAAACATGATTAAAATATAAATTAAGGCATTAAAATTAAAATCATATATATTATAAGAGAAAAAAAGCCATGCACTAATAGTGTAAAGTAGTTTTACACTGTCATCCAATCACAAATTACCATTTATTGTAAGTTTGTTGACATTTATAATAAATACTTTAAAAGTCATACCAACGGTAAATTCCTATTGGTTGACAGTGTAAATTTTTTACATTGACAGTGCATGACCATTAAACTCATATTATAAAATCATTATATAAGCTTAAGAAATTCACCATTTACATATTTAAATAAATATAAGTATATAAAAATAGCAATTCATTATAAAAATTCAACTACTGCATACCATTGTAGAAGAAACATATAAAAAAATTACTAGTAACATATAAAAATATAAATTTATTTAATTAAATTATTTTTTTGGTGAAAAAGAAGCAAACATATAAAAAATAAAAAAAACAATTTTAATAGCAATGAATAATTATAATTTTTTTAGTGTAGAATTTAATAATTGTATTAATTTGGGTGAAGAAACCAAAAGAATTAAAATGTTTAATTTGGAAAAAGAAAAAGAAAACAAAAAAAATACGCAATCATAGGATTCGAAGCTGGGTCTTTTTGTAAGTTTCATGTAAGCTATTCATATAAGCTATATCAAAGAGCTTATGAAAATAACATAAGCTAAAAACATTTAATGGATTAGTCATAAGATATTTTTCTAAGCACTCCTCAAACACTCTCGCAAGTAGTTATAATATAAGATAAGTCTAAATAAGCTGTTTATAAACTCTTCCAAAAAGGGCCATAATAGATTTGGCTCATGGGCTTATAAGCTGATTGACTGAGAATTAGTTGGTAGAGTATATTATAAATTTCCATTATAATAAATTTAATTTAGCTCAATTTAATTATATGTTTGATTTAATATTAAATCGACCCTAAAAGTAGATTTAATATTAAATCAAGCCAAACCTGAGCTTGAGTTTCAATCTTGAATAATCTGCCTAACTGATGTAGGATCTTAGCACAACACCCCCTTTTCATGCCCTGGACCAGACATATGGAACACTGAAGTTTGCATGACTGCTCTGGGAGTGGCTTTGGCTAAACATATTAAAATTGAGAATGGACTGGGCCTAACTACCCGAAAGCTAGCTCAAGGGGATGTCCGAGTCCTTATAAAGAGAACTTTGGTTATATACTTAGCCCGCTAGCCAATGTTGGATCTTAACAGTAACAGCTTTGTGTCTGAGCAAAGCTTTAATACCTTATCATTCAGCGCAACTCAGCTCAGTTCAACAACTAATCATTCTATAAGGGTTGAAGCTTGAAAATCTTAGAAAAGAAAACTAAAAATGCTTGGTTTTCCTTAATAAATGGTAGACATGAACTTCATTTCATATTGGAGTGTTGCAGTTCACATATGTTAGCTTTGTTGTTTCAGGGGAGCAGGAAGAGAGTTTTATAGATACATCTAAAGAGGGGAGTGCTCTTGTACATGAATTACATGTTGACTCACTACAGACTGAAGAATTGGACGCTGATGTACAAAAACTTGAGGAGTTAGCTTTTGGGCTAGCTATTCGCATATTCAAAATAAAACGAGGGTGAAAACATGACATGCAAGAGAATAATAGTGGAAAGAGAAAAATCCTTCTACAGCTTGTAAGACTAAACAGATAACTCTAAAATATTATATTGTTACAGAAAGCAAAAATAAAATATATCTTCGATCCTTAAAATATTAAAAAAAGGTGTTTGACAGTATATGCAGTATAAAAGTCTTTACACAACCAATTTTGTTGTGACTTTCAAGATAATTATTATAAAAATCAATAGACTTACCATCTATAGCGGTTTATGATTGGATGACAATATAAAATACTTTAATACTATTGGTTCAAATATTATTTATTGTAATTAAAAAAGGTAACATCCAAATTAAAATGACCTAGATTTAGAAAAAAAATCCCATACTCGAACAACTTAGGAACAAACTGTTTGTGAGGCCTATATAGGTAGAATAAAGAATGCGATCTTTGGCACCAATATGATGGCTGTTGGCATCCTTTGCAGAAATATCTGAGTTGATCAAGTGTGCAGCAACCCAGCATTTGACCGGCAATAAGAACAACCAATTAATGGCCTTTCTCTTAGTGTCCCCAAGGAAGAGTTTCACGCTATTTTCCTGTCCGCAATGCAGACATTTAGGCTACACTGGATTAATCTATGTCATTCACGTATTTCACGCTACTTACTACATCATTTTTCATTATTTGCTCTCCGGGAAAATCTAGAAACTAAGGGGGGAAAGGGAAAAAAATTAATCTTGTACTCCATAAGTATGAAAACAGTGAGGACAGCTAAATGATTGCTCATGTAGAGCTGAACCAGTGTCAAATATGACACAACACACTTGATTAAGTCACCAAAATCACTTGATCAGCTGCAAACTGTCAACTGAGTTGGTATGGCTCACAGTTGCATATTTCTCATTCTTTGAATCTTTTTCTGCAATTACAAGAGAATCATTGATGCAGGAAAAAGGCATTCATCAGTTGACTTTAACAGAGCAAACTCTCAAAGAACCAGAAGAGAAGTGGAGTTACACTGACCTTGCTGTATAATATTATGAGCTTACAATATTACAAACGTAAGGAGTTTCAAAATGACACCAAATTAGTTTGGGTAGCATTTGTACAGCAATATTTCAATTATGTTTAGTTCTTTTAATCTGTCTGAGTAACATACAACTGAGAAAAGTTGTTACTGAATTCATTCACTGCTTTTACAAATTACTAGTACTACCCCTTGGATAGATTGAAAAGTATTTTTTCCTTTGCTATCTTAATATTTAAACATGTAATCTACAACACAATTTTACACAATTAAGCCTTGGACTCAGAAATGTTAAATTCCTTAAATAGAGAGATTAATCGAAAGTCCCTGTGAAGCATATGCAGTCACTGCATCAACCTATAGGGTTGCAGTCCACTTTCTATTATAGCCCACGTTCTTTGAGTTCGTATTCATTAATTTGTATATTTCATATGGAAGCTTTTATATTTTTACCTTTATGAATTTCTCATCTCATAAATCTGATTTAGAAAGAATTCTCTGTTAAAGACAAGTTTATGGATGGCCAATAAAATAAAATAAAATAAAAATTTGGTACGGTGAATATGGATTTAGTTGGAAAGCATTTTGATGCTCTGCATTAAAATCTGGAAAATCATGGGAAATAAAAATAAAGGAAGTACAATAAGTCCACTACTATTACATCCATTAAGTATATGATATATGTTACTTGAAGGATGAACTGATCCATTCATATGAGTATATAACTGGCGTAAAATTATTAAACAGTTCTGCACCCTGGGGATTAACTCTACTATAGCACACCATACAACACACACATCAGTTTCTGAAATAGCTGTGGCATTTGATCCCAGCTTCCATTATTCAAGTGTCAACACCTGAAATTCGAGAAGAAGCTTGTTACTTTTGTAGTTTTGGAATTTTGAAATACATAGCAAAATGGCACAAAATGAAATTGTAACTACATAAGCATTTAATCAGGTAAGAACCGAAGGCAAGTAGCATATGTAATTAAGCATCTAGAAATCTCAATTTTATTATAATGTTATGTTTGAAAAGGAAAACTCATATGAGTGAAATATTCAAAAAATAAATTAAAAAACAAAGGACAAAAGAGTACTATTATAAATGGAACTGTTATTAAAATTTAGCAAAAAAAGCAGTGTGACACATCTACATTTGCTCTCTAGTAATAATATATATGTGGATAATTAAGTCATTTTTCATTTATCTTACCACCAATAAAGGCTTTTCTGATTTTGATTAGCTCTCTAGTGACATCCACCATATTCATTCTTTCTTTTGGTGATTCCACTGAACAGGCAAGTCCAATCTTAAAGAGTAAAACTAAGCACTTTTCAACAGTTGGAGTAAGATTCAGATTGTTTTCTTCTTCTATTGTTGCTTCTCCTTGATTTGGTACAAGTGATGGGTCCAAAATCTACAAAAGATTATCAGGAAATGAATTTTGCACAAAGTTATGCAAATTTTGACCATCTTCAAATATTTCATCAGTGGGTCTTCTTCCAGTAAGCATCTCCAACATAAGAATCTTGAAACTGTACATGTCGCCATTCATAGACACCTCAGAACCCATTCCATACTCTAAAATATATAGCAAAAATTGTCAATACTTTGTAATTAGCAAAAAAAATATCAAGTTTTCATCAAGAGATTTGGGAATTCAAAGAAAAGCTGATTTAAGAGTTTAGAACATACCTGGAGGAGCATAGCCAACTGTCCCCTTTATTCCAATTGTACTTGTTTGCGTACAAGTGGTACCATTGATGGTTGAGAGAAGTCTTGCTATGCCAAAATCACTCACATGAGAAATCATGTCATCATCAAGAAGGACATTGCTTGGCTTTAAATCACAATGAATGATCGATTGCTCACATTCATGGTAAAGATAATGAAATGCAGAAACAATATCAATCATGATATTTAATCTCTGATCAAGCTTCAATGTTCTTGGATGCTCTGCACTTAGTGTCCTCAGATGCAGCCATTGCTCTAAGCTTCCATTTTTCAGGTACTCAAAACCTAGAGCTTTAAATTCTTGACCTTTGTAATCTGTGCTAGAACAACATGTTAAAATCTGAACCAAATTTTGATGTTTAATATTTTTAAGTGCATTGCATTCAGCAACAAAACTCTTTTGAGCTCCTTTTTTTTTAAGCCTTAGGACCTTTATAGCAACAACTTTCTCTTCTAACTCAAGAGTTCCTTTGTAGACAGAGCTAAAATTTCCGGACCCTATCAAGTTTGCAGTTGAGAACCCATCGGTTCCGTTGTGTAGGCTTTGGTATGAAACTTTAGCCAGCTGGTCAATTGTTGGTGAATCCAAATATGGTTTCTTACTCCTTTTCCTCATCCAGTAGATAATTGGAATAATTGACAGTATAAGAAGAAAAAGAACCACACTAACTATCACTGCTATCAACTTGAACTTGTGGTGTTTTGCAAGTTTCTTACCTTTGACAGGGCATGGTGGTTGATGGAGTTTTGAAATACCTCCACAAAGCTTACTGTTTCCAGTAATTACTAACCCGCTTGCATTTCGAAAGACACCTTCAGTTGGTACCTCACCATCCAACATATTCAATGATAAATTGAAATATTGTAAGAAAGAAAGGTTCTGCAGAACATTAGGAATTGATCCAGACAAGCGGTTTTGTGATAGGTCTAAACGTTGAAGACTTTTGAGTGATGCCAAAGAGGATGGTATGATTCCTTGTAAGGAATTCCTTTGCAAATAGAGGTACTCCAACATTATGCATTCTCCGATGGTTCCAGGAATGTCACCAGATAGATGATTCTCTAACATATCCAGCCAATCGAGATTTTTTAGGCTGCTCACTTTTTTCGATATACTACCACTCAATGAGTTTTGTGACAAATCCAACAAGTTTGTTAGGAAGGAAAGATTAAAAATCTCTACAGGTATGGTTCCTCTAAGGTTGTTGTGATAAAGATCTAGATATTGTAACTTTTGGCAGTTTCCTAAGCTTGGAGGAATATTTCCTTCTAACATATTATCTCCCAAATCCAAATAAAACAATTGACTAAGGTTTCCTATGAAGGCTCCTATGTCACCTGACAGCTTGTTTGCACTCAAGTCTAACTTTTGCATCTTTGGAAACTTCGCAAAAGCTTTTGGGATAATCCCATCAATGCAGCTATAATCCATCATCAAGAGAGTTAAGCCAATTAGATTTCCTATTGCCACAGGGATTTCTCTTGATATCTGATTATCTCGGAGATATAGTTGACTGAGTTGGGTGGATAAATTGCCCAAGGAATTCGGCAAATGACCTCCAAAATTATTGTAAAACATAGCTAACATTTGCAACTTACTACAGTTTGTCAATGATTTTAAAAACTCCAAATCATTAGTTGAATTGTCACCTAGACGGTTACCATCCAAAGATATAAATTGAAGAGTTTTTAGCTTCCCCAGGCTTGGAACTTGTCTTGAGAAGTGGTTTCTAGCGATACTAAGTTCTGAAAGGATAGATGCATTTGCGATGGAAGGTGGGATTGGACCTGAGAATTGATTCTCACTAATGTGAAGTAGTTGGAGGTTGGGGAGGGTGTGGAACATGTTGGGTGGAAGAGAGCCATTAAGTTGATTTTTTAGAGCTACGATTTCAGTAAGAGATGACATATTATAAAGACAAGAAGGAAATGTTCCAGTCAATTTGTTCATACCCAATATTATCCATGTCAAGCTTTTGAGATGGCATATTTCTTGTGGAATATCTCCGTCTAACTTGTTATAAGCCACTTGGAGATGAGTTAGGGATGAAAGATTCCCTATGAATAATGGGATTCCTCCGGTCAACTGGTTTACATTAACACTCAAATGTTGAAGCTTCCGAAGTGAGCCAATTTCGATCGGTATTTTGCCAATAAGATTGTTACCACCCACAAAGAGATGAGTTAGGGATGAAAGATTCCCTATGGATGATGGGATTCCTCCGGTCAACTGGTTTGCATTAATGTTCAAACGTTGAAGCTTCCGAAGTGAGCCAATTTGGATCAGTATTTTGCCAATCAGATTGTTAGCACTCAACGAGAGATGAGCTAGGGATGAAAGATTCCCTATGGATGATGGGATTCCTCCAATCAACTTGTTCCCACCTAGGTGTAAGATTTTGAGATGAGTGCAACTGTCAAGTTTGTAGGAATTTCTCCTGCCAATGAGTTATTTGCAGTAGAGAGGTTCTACAATTGTGACAACCGTCCCATTTCTTGTGGGATTTTCCCGTAGAAATCGTTGTTTGAGAGATCAAAGTTTCTCAAAAAAGAGAGATTGCCAACGTGAGGAGATATGGATCCCTTCAACTTGTATCCTTGCACGTTCAACTTTGTAACTCTTTGAAGCATGGGATTGCATGTGATTCCATGCCAATTACAAAAGTGAGTAGATGTATTCCAAGAGAGCAAGATTCCATACGGATCAGTGGATATGGATTCCTTGAATTTGAGCAATGCTAAATGATCAGCCTCATTTCCTGATGCAAAGGCAGTCGTGTTTGGGGTGAAGAATAGTGAGTTGAGTGTAAAGAGAGAAAACAGGTGCAACATGTGAGAAAAAATACTTCATTTTGTTGAGGAATTGGAGGCTGCTTGTTGATGGTGATATTTCTATTCTTAGATAGCTTTATATAAAATTTGGTAACTAGATGACATCAGAGAAGAGAAGAAGCACATGTTGATTCGATTATCGTTAAAGGTTAAGATTACTCACACTAAAAAAATACGAGTCAGGAAAATAAATCCAACAAATAATAACTTGTTCGATCCGTACGAAACATTCAATGATTTCGGAGAAAAAGCCTCCGCATGGTCTAACCGTCTAACCAAAGCATCTTCCTATTCATATTAATAATCAGATAAAACAGGTTATGTAATGATAATGTAAAGTAATTTTACATTATTATTTAATTGCAAATTATTATTTATTGTAAGTTTGTTAACTTTTATAATAAATATTTTAAAAGTCATATCAATAATGATTTCTGATTAGTTGATAGTGTAAAACTTTATATACTGACATTACATGACTATTAAACTCTAATAATTATCCCCAAAGTTAAACAGTTTTTGTTAAATATAAAGCTATCTTTTGGGACAAAATTATGATTTCTCAATTTGACCCTAAAACGTTATATCTCAATTTGAAAATTAATGTTTTTCATCAAAATCAAGAAGTCAAATTATCAATTTGATCTTTTCCATTGAATCAATTAGTTAAAAAATTTATACTTTGTTATCAAAAAAAAATTAAAAAAAATTATACTTTAATATTCAAACAGAAACTAATAGTCAACAACTTAAGTACTTGTGCTATATATAATGATTAGAAGATGAAATTATAGAACTAAAATATTATTCTCTCTATTTCAAAACTATTGATGTTTATAAATTTTAACTTTCATTAGTTATTTTTTTCACATATGTCCTTATTTAACAAGAGAAATATTATTTGTATAACAATTCATACAATAGTTTGTACAATAATATTTTTTATGTCTATCTCTCTCTTGCACATCATTTATTACATCTCATAATAATGAGAAAAGATAGACACAAAAAGTATTATTATATAAATTGTCAGATGTGTATCACATCTTAATATTTCTTAAGTTGTGTGCATTAACCTTAAACATCAATACTTTTGGAACGAAAGGAGTAATAATATTCAAGTTATTAACTATACCTTTTTTTATAACACATTCTTATTTTTGAATTTTGAAGAAGTAAAGAGAGATATGAAAAAAGAAGAAAATTTCACAAAAGTGCTAAGATATATAATATTTAATAAAATTAGAAATTAGATAAAATTAATTAAAAACAACATTTATAATTATACAATCACGTGGAGTTTATAATACAAAAAGATATTAAATTAAAAAATAATTATATCTTTCTACTATGTGTTTGGTAGATAGAAAGAAAATAGAAAAAGAAGAAAAAGAAAATAGATATCCTTGTGTATAATCGATTATACACATTATATATTCGATTATATGTCATTTTCTTTTACTTCCGCACACTTGAGAACAGATTAAAAAATGTGTGGGTTCCACCAAAAATTTTAAAATTTCGACACCACTTCTTTTTTACAAAACAAATGAAAATAGTATACTCTTTTCTCTTCCATTGTCTTCTCTTTATTTCCTCGTTATTTCTCTCATACCAAACACAATGTAAAGGTCAAGTCAAGCATCCTATCCCCCCCAAAAAACGTCATTGCTAGTCAAGCATCCCTTGCCCATGAAAAACGTCACTGTAAGTCAAGCATCCCTTGCCCATGAAAAACGTCACTGTAAGTCAAGCGTCCCCCAAACAAAGATAATTGGCAATTGTTTCTTCGGCAATGGAGGGTGAAATATCCTTGGTTCTATATGTGTTATGTAGACCACTGTGCACAAGTTGATATTGCTAGTTTGCTACACCAATGGGTCACTTATGTGGACTAAAACCACATCAAGGGATCGGTCCTACATAGTTTGAATTGTACAAAGTAGAGGAATGAAATTGAATAGAGGACGCGCGGATAAAAAAAGTATCTTTAATGACGATTAAGGAAATGCACATTTCTTTGATTTTAGGGTTTATTTTTTATTTTATTTTTCATGTAATTCTCTTATTTTATTATTTAATTATGTTTTAACAAGTAATTAAAAAAATATAACATTTAATTTTAGTTATAACTTTATTTGTTTATATTGTCTCAAGTTAATTGATCTGAAAATTCGTTTATGTGTTAATTAGTAAATGTCATCTAAAGATACAATGTCAATGCACAAATTTACATTCAAGGAAGGATGATGATGATGATATTTGATCTTGTGATAAATTATTATTATTTTTTGAATAAGCGATCTTGATAGAACCAATCTAGAAAGTTTTAACTCAAAATGATATTAAAGTATTAAACCAATAATAGTAGTGTAAACTCTTATTCATATAGATGCAGCTCAAATTCACACACACTTACACACATAAAGACAATCCCTGGCCCCCAAATTACATAGTAACACATAAAAATCATTGTAGTCACCTTGAATCGTCTGAGTTCAACATAATAACACACAAGATGTTTTTTATATCTACTAAGTTTAGCATCAAGCATCTTAATCTTTTCATCCACTGTGTCACCTTGTTTAGTAATCTAGAATATATACACAATTTATATTGAGACATAATATTTTTACAACTATTAATTCAGTATGATGTGCAATATTTCAAAATTTAAAATTCAAATTCAAATTAACTAGATTTAAGAGAGATAATATTTAAAATAAATAAAAGTATAAAAATTCTAAAATACTTGAGATTGGAAAACCACATAATTTATTAAGAAAGAGAGTACATTTAAATGTCTTCATTCTCAAATGAGTTGTCACAAATTCACCTTAGAAAACATAGTTTTTTAATTGTGCATATCATTTTTACTCAAAGGGTGGTAAAATAGTCGTAATCAATGATATCATTATCATTTTTATTGTCATCATAAAATTGCACATGCCATTTTTATTTCATATGATTTTCAAAAGCCTTAAATAAAGTTATATTTTTTCACATTTTGCTGGGAGGAAATAGAAAATAATAATGAAATATATTTTTTGGAGTGCCAATAATAATGAAATATATTGACACGACAAATTTCACCCCAAAAGTAAATTTTAATTATGCATTAATTATATAAAGTTTAATTTCAATATATTATTAATGTAAAGATTTTTCTTTTTATATCATCATTAAGAAAAAAATACCTTAAATATGACTTGTAAAGAGTTATCATAAAAAGTCAATAACTTTCAATAATCAGATAATTCAAAATTAGCTGACAATATGATTTATATTGTTAATTATATATATATATATATATATATATATATATATATATATATATATATATATATATATATATATATATATTCTAAATTCGCAATTATATAAAATGCAGTTAAATGACTAAATAATCTACTACGACTTGTTTAAAATGAAAAGGAGTTTAATTTCTTTAAAGCTATTGTAATTGGGTCATTCGGACCAGGAAAAGATCTAGAAATCTATTAAAGAAGGAAGCCAAAAAAATATATATAATAAATATTAAGTAAATATTAAATTATAATAATTAAATACATCATATTATTATTTAAATTGTGAATATTATTTTTTTAAATCTATTTTTTATCATCTTTATAATTAAAAATATTATCTCAATTATAAAAAATTAATATAAGAACATAACATATATAATTTTCAAAGAGTGAAAAGAAAAGGTGGGGGCCAATCCCCTGCTTGCCCCCTTGGATCCGTCCTGGATGACACAAGAGAAGAAGCATATGTTCCTTCTGCTACTTTGATTTGATTACCATCATTAAAGGTCAGTCAAGCATCCCCCCAGAAAACGTCATTGCTAGTCAAGCATCCCCAACAATAAACAAATGTCACCGCAAGTCAAGCATCCCCATAAAAGATGTCATTGGCAATTGTTTCTTCGGCGATGGAGGGTGAGATATCCTTGTTCTATGTCATTTGGACTAGGAGTGTAAACGAGTTAAGTTAAATTGAGTACTTAAAATTTAGGTTTGGCTCATGAAAAAAATAAGTGACTCATGTTTAGCTCATTTATTTAAATGAATCTAATTGAAAGTTTAAATTTAGCTTGTTTAAACAAAAATAAAACATAAGCTTGACTTATTTAGTTCATTTATAATTTAATTATTTTTACTTTTATAATTTTTTTAACTTATTTTTTTAGTTTTATCAATTTAGTATTTAATAAACATTTTAATACTAGATGATAATTTACATATAGAAATATGTGCTTAACATTTAATAGTGAAATTCAATTTCAAACGTTATAGACTATTATATTTTCATAATCCATTAAATAAAAAAATTCATAACTTCTTAACTGCTTCTACTACTACAAAAATTCAAAATTAATTTTAACATCTCAATAAAGTTCTACATATTTTCATAATGAATATATAAATAACAAAAATTAGTAAATTTTTTATCATCAATTTAAATAAACGAGCTATTTACAAACTATTAATGTCTAATTTGTAAAGCTTGAGCTTGACTCATTTAAATAATTGAGCTCAATCTCAAGCTTGAATTTGTTTATTTAATTAAACAAACAAGTTTGATTGAATATTTAACGAGTTGAACTTGAATAGTTCAACTCATTTACACCTATAATGTGGACCACTGTGCACAAGTTGATATTGCTAGCTTGCAACACCGATGGGTAGTTTATGTGGACTAAAACCACATCAAGGGATCGGTCCTATATAGTTTGAAATTGAATTGTACAAAGTGTGAATAGAAGAAAAAAAAAAGCATCTAATGAAGATTAAGGAAATGCACATTTCTTTGATTTTAGAGTTTTTTTTTTTTAATTTTCAAGTAATTCTCTTACCTTATTATTAATTATTAAAAAAATATAGCATTTAATTTTAGTTAACTTTGTTTGTATTATATTGTCTCAAGTTATTAATTGATTTGAAAATTATGTTATGTTTTAATAAGTAAATGCCATAAAAATACAATGTCAACACTCAAATATTACATTCAAAGAAGGATTATAACGAAATTTGATCTTATAATAGATAATACAATTTCATTAAAATATATTTTTTATAAATTTTATTGTCTTTATTCTCATTCTTGCAAATTTTAATGAAAAATACTGAATAATATCTATTAAATTATTTTTTAAATATTTAATTAATATTATGTTTTAATTTTATATGTAAAAAATTTTATAAATATATATATAAGATAATACTTTGAAGAGAAGTTATATATATATATATATATATATATATATATATTATGATAAAATATTTTTTAAAATTTAAATATTTAATTGTGGTTGAACTATTTTATTGAATGAAAATTATGTTTTTTTCAATAAAACAACTAAAAGTATTAACATTTGAATATCAAAATTTAATTAAACTATATATTTATAAATATTATACTTACTTAATTGTGGATGTTTAAAAGCACTTATTCATATTAAGATATCACTTGGAAGTAAACTGTTCCGGACCGTCAAGATTCCACTAACGAAAGCATGCATGCAGCCTTTGATGTTAATTCTGAACTTGGTGGTCAAAATGTTTGGAAAATCAAGATTGAGCTGATGCATGCATGCATATATGTTATGTTTAGATTCATTTGTCTTTTTTTTTTTTTTTTGACTGTTTGTTACTGTTATCCTCCTTGATTCCCTATGCGAATCTTAGATAGTTATATAGTTCAAAGTTCCTGAAATTTTTAAGCTATTGTAGTTTTATAATTGGTAAGTAGAGGGTTTTTAGGTTGCTAAACTTTTATATTAAAAGATTTAAAACCAGGTGTTTGAGATACATAGGGCGATATGTTTTTACTGGAGACTTGCATTGTAACTTCTCAAAATACAAAAAAGGAGGCATTTTGGAAGCCCGTGTTCGGTATAGATGTCTAATGTCTAAACTAAAAAAATTAGGAGGCATTTTGAAATTCAGCTTTGCAGGATTTTAGTATTTAGTGTGCAAACTGCAAAGATTGATTGATTATTTGCTACAATAGTTAGATGAAGTTGATGCTTTACAGATAAAATTGATCTTTATGAAATGGTTTTAGGCATCGGAATTTACAGCTGAGTTTATAATGCAATATGAGCTTGACCTAAAATTTATGTACAATAAGATTGATGTTTATACTTTATGCCTTTCTGAGATTTGGGCATGCCTGACTATCAGTGATCCAGACAAGGATAAATTGGAGGTTCTTGGTTGGGGGGGGGGGGGGGGGGGGGTGGGCGGTCTTCCTAGAAAATAACTGCATCTT
Organism: Spatholobus suberectus; assembly: GCA_004329165.1. NCBI lineage: Eukaryota > Viridiplantae > Streptophyta > Magnoliopsida > Fabales > Fabaceae > Spatholobus > Spatholobus suberectus. Next base: position 75,040,668 of record CM014730.1, on the reverse strand, counting down.
CTAGCATATATATTCCCATTTTGAAAATTATATTATATTGATTGTTGATGAGCAATTGCATATATTCTATACTGTCGTTATGCTTCTTGAAAATTGCATGTTCTTGATTTATTTTTGTTTGTGTTTTGGCAAAAAACTGTAAAATTGGTGCTAAATTAATAAGCATATTTCCTTTTTAGGATGCAAAGGTGCATTTCTTTGTGCATTAGCTGATAAGCTGGGTCCATCACTGACAGATATAGATGTACGTAAATCTAAGTATCATTATCTGGCTGTATTGTTTGGGTTTGGATTTGAAAATGCTATCCGTTGATGTGGTTAACAAGTGTCTAATTATCAAATTTTCCTTCTATATTTCATTCTTTCTACTTCTATTTTGATGATGATGATGATAATAGTAATTTGTTGTTTGCAGTTGTCAGGAAAATGACCACAATCACCACCTTACGTTGTTGAACAAAGTGAAGCTGTCTGCAGGGAAAAACTATCATTCAACATCTGATATTCTGTTGGTATCATTTTTTTTCCTTCATCAACTGAGATCAATTTACCTGTGTTTTATTTCTACTGGAATTCTTTCCCACACGACATATGCTTGGTGGAAAATATCATATGAAGAAGCAGCTAATTTTCTTTCCTTGACACTCCTCGGTGTTAGTCTCCATTCTGGAAAATATTTTATAAAAAGTTGTTTTTCTAAAATTAAAACATCAGTAGTTGTGCCTGATGATGCTAGGGGTTAGTAAGGGCCGCTGGCACAAGTCAATAGAAGTAAACCAAGAAACAAGCTGATATAAAGTTTTAGTGAACATGCGGGGATAATAGTCTTTCATTAACGGCCATATAGTGTCACATGGGGCTATTGGTTGGCTCCTAAAATCTGGGGTTGGTGGTACGTGCTCCTGGCTTCTGTTGCACCAAAGTGAATTTCATTTCTTAGGTGAAGTGCATTTTATAGTCAAAATGAATTGATTTATTTATTGGCCCCTTTTTGGGATTTGATCAGTAGAAGGATGTTAATGTTTTGTGCAGTTGAGCTCTTTTCACTGGGTTTGGTGCATTTCAAAGCAAAATGCAAGAAAGTTACAATGAGTGGCTTCAGCTAGTGAATTTTATTTGGGCTAGGATAGTTTCCATTTTTTATTTTTTATTTTGTGTGTCTGGATTTGGATCCTTTCATTTAAGGTTCCACATGATTACGTCATCTTGTGAGGCATCCCAAAAATTCCTACATGGGGTCTCATAATATTGTCCTGCATAGGGCATATTATACCAATGTTCCTTTCTCTCATCAAAAGACCTAGTCATGTGACTAAGGGTTTTGATTTGGATCTCATAATTTATTCAATGAGTTGCTTTGACAGAGGGATTTGAGAGTGTTGGATCGTACAAGTGTGAATATGAAGTCTCACATTGGGTAGGAATGAGCAAGTTGAGTAACATATAAGTGACAAAGACCCATAAACCTGATGCCTGAAATCAGATGTATGTCTGACTTGTGTCTGTTGATGTGAGCAACAGCAGTGCAAGAATCTAGAGCATATTGACGGCAATGGATAAGCTAAGCTGTAGGGGCCATACTGGTGATGCAAAGGGCCATCATTGAACTTGTGGAAAACGCTTTCGCTTGAGGGATGATGGTGCAAGTATCTGTGTTTGGCTTGTGGTCTATTCATGGAGTTCTCTTCGGTGTTTTACCCCTCATATTTCCCAACAAAGAGTATTTTAGGTAATGTTAATGAAGCTTAGGCTAAATGAGCAAAGTAAGTCGTCTCTTTTCCCCCTTTTCTATCTTAATGAGCCAGTGTATATTCTACTATTTGGATTTTATCTTAAGTACTTATGTGTCAATTGTAGTGCGTGACAACTAGAATATGTGTGTGTGTTGGTGTTTTTAATTAGTCAACACATGAATCTTAGTATGAAACTCAAAATTAAGTTGCTTAATAGTTTTCATTAATCCTCTTCGATGAAAGAATGAAAACTCTGTTCAAACCATTAACATTCACTCATGATTCTATAGGACATCTTGCTTCATGTCTGGTATTTGGTTTCTTGTGAAATCTTCTACTAACTGCGATTCTTTTAATCTTAGAGGACTGCTATGAAAAACTAAAGATGCACTTAATTATGAAGATACTAATGAAGAGTATGATGGCTCAGAGATAGAAGCTACCAATGAAGAGGACTATTTATTGCCAAAAGTGGAATTTTTCTCTACTGAAGCCTCTGTATGTTTGGAGTCCCAAACTTTTGTCTTTGATGACGAAAATATGATGAAAAATGAAAGGAGCAAGACATAGTGAGTGATTGTGAGGATTCTAAAGTTGATAACATCTCTTTAGCTGGTAATATTTTTTTACATGAATGCATCACTTTGTTATCGCTGTTGTACTTTGTGTGCTTCAACTTAAGATACATGTTATGCTAGTTTTGGTCCTCATAAAACTGCAAGAAAGTTTGGTTCTTGTAATCTAGCTCTAGTATTTTATTTGCAGCCTTGCTTGGATATTGGCTGGAGATAAATATGTTGTTGACTTGACAATATTGAGAATGCTTTTATTTTTTTATTTGTTAAAATTTTTGTGGCTCTCCTTATTTGAGCCTTAAAGATAGTTTTCTTTTGCTTTCGCCAATGACAGGTTTGGAAGTAGATGATGTGTGATAGATTGTTTGTTAGGCATTTTGTGCTTGCAATGTGACATATTCTATATGCTTTACCAGCTCCTTTATGATTTATAATCCCACCTAAGCGTAGAAGATATATATGTTCGTATTTTGTTTAGCACATACCATTTAGGAATTGAATGTGCATAAGTGCGACTAGGCATTGGTTCATCGTGAACTAATTTCATATATTTTAATTTAATTGACAAGAACACCTATCCTTTGGGAAATCGATTTGTTCTGTGCTTGAAATACATAAAAAAATAAAAAGTTCTACTTATTAATGGCGGTATTTAAATCCAACTATTGAATAGGCTTGGTAGGTTTCACTTGATAAAAACTTGATTTGTAGATTTATTGTTGGGAAATACAAGGGGGGTAAAACTGGGAAGAACTTCACTAATGGGCCATGAGCACAACCACCTAAGTGAATTTGACACCACATCTAACCCAAAACCTTAAGGCATTAGGTCTATGGGTCCCTCCATCCAATGTGTGACTTCTTAGTTACATGAAACTTGCATTGTCATTAACTCGCATCAACGGGACATGCCGCCTGACCTCCACATCACCAGGAAGACTTTCGATACAAGGGATCCCTATGCATAAATCCATAAATGGATCCACCGCCAAGTCCATCTGCTCGTTTGAGTAGGTCATTTGGTCAAACCATCGGCTCTGATACCACTTGTTGGAAATCAAGGGAATAAACACCAGAGAGAATTGCATCAATGGGCAACGAGTCAACCACATAAGTGAATTTGACACTACATCCGACCCAAAACCTTAAGGCATTTGATATCTGGGCCCTTCTCACTTATATGTTACTCAACATACTCATCTCCATCCAATGTGGGACTTCTTAATTACATTACTCACACTTGTACACCAATATTTATTATATTGAATTCAAATTTGTATGCAAGGGTTGATTCTCAATTGATCCAAGCTTGAATTGACAATTGTATTTGGTTCATGCGCTTGTAAGCTAATTGACAGAGAATTAGTAGGTAGATTATATTTTAAATTGCCATTATAATAAATTTAATTTAGCTCAGTTTAATTATATGTTTGATTTAATATTAAATCAAGCCGAACTTGAGCTTAAGTTTCAAATTTAGAATAATCTGCTCAAATTTGGATATAATTGAGAATGAAATCGGCCTGCCTAGCTCAAGGGGAGACGATTGTCCAAACCTTATATGTAGTACTTTGGCTAAATACCTAACCTAACAGATGTGGGATCTTAACAACACCCCTTTCATGCCTTGGACCAGACATATGGAGCATGAAGTTTGCATGACTGTTCTGGGAGTTGCTTTGGCTAAATATCAAGACTATATTATAATTGAGAATGGATTGGGCCTAACAACACCGAAAGCTAGCTCAAGGATGTCTGAGTCTTTACAAATAGAACTTTGGTCATATACTTAGCCTGCTAGCTAATGTTGGATCTTAACAGTGATAGCTTTGGTTTGAGCAAAGCTTTAATACCTTATCATTCAGCGCAACTCAGCTCAATTCAACAACTAATCATTCTGTGAGGGTTGAAGCTTGAAAATCTAAGGAAAGAAAATTAAAAAATGCTTGGTTTTCCTTAATAAATGGTAGATGAACTTCATTTAATATTGGAGCCTTGCAATTCATGTTAGCTTTTGTTCTTTCAGGAGAGAAGGAAGAGAATTTTATAGATGCATCTAAGGAAGAGAGTGCTCTTGAACATGAGTTACATATAGATTCACTGCAGACTGAAGAATTGGACGCTGATGTACAAAAACTTGATGAGGAGTTAGCTTTTGGTTTTGGGCTAGCTATTCCCACATTCAAAATAATCTTGTATTTCCATCCCTATATTTCAAGATTAACATGAGTTAGGCTGTATTTAGCACATCTAACCTGTGTAGGCACTGTAATTCTGTAGTGAAATGTTTACAACCTTAACATGACACATTGGATGGTTATACAATATAGCCTCCGAGTCTTTCTTTAACAACTAATTTTTATGGTGAATTCTCCCCAATCTCACTGGCGTATTAATTTATCTTTTCTTAGTAAAAAATAACCTAAATAACTCTAAAATATATCTAGAGACTAGAGGTACATCTATAAATGATATGTACATTTTTAATATATACGAGGGTGAAAACATGATGTGCAAGAGAATAATACTAACAGTCTGAGTTTACTCAGAAAGAGAAAAATCCTTCTACTGCTAGCAACACTTAACAGATGACTCTAAAATATCATATTGTTACTGAAAGCAAAAATAAAATATCTCTTAAATCCTTAAAATATAAAAAAGGACTAACAGGATATGTAGTATATAAGTTTTTACACAACCAATTCTACTGTGACTTTTAAGGTAATTATTATAGAAGTCAACATACTTATCATCTATAGCGGTTTATGATTGGATGACTGTGTAAAAAACTTTTATACTGTTGTAGCAGATATTATTTATTCAAATTAAAAAGGCTAACATCCAAATTACAATGACCTAGATTTAGAAAAAATTCCATACTCGAACCACTCAGGAACAAGCTGTTTGCAGAGGCCTATATCTGTACATTAAAGAATGCGATCTTTGGCACCAATATGATGGCTGTTGGTGTGCATGCAGAAATATCTGACTTGATCAAGCGTGCAGCCACCCAGCATTTGGCCAAGCAATAAGAACAACCAATTAATGGCCTTTTTCTTATTGTACCCAAGGAAGAGTTCCACGCTATTTTCCTTTGGGGCCCTATTGTGCATGGTGCCTTTTCCCTTCTAAATGAATTTCCATAACTCGGCCAGTTTCTCTTCCAGATTGAGCCATTCCATCTCTAAGATGGAACCAGACAACATGTCCTTTCTTGTGCTCAAAGTTGAGCTGGGAACCTCCCCTATGTGCCATTTAATCTAGACTGGGTGCCTTTGCTTGTGGCTCCATAACTAGTTCCATGTTCTTCATCAAGATTGTTCTGTTTCTGTATATCAAAATGAACCAGGTATAAGTGTATAACATTAGTTCTAGATCTGGTGCACCAGGGAAGCGAGCGTCTTGATGAAAACTATGTATCTATGCTAATAAAGATGTTATATTGGTGTCTTAAGACTATTCTAATCATTATCTTATGCATATGGTCATTTAGTGCATATTTATTTTAGCTTATTTCAGAGATAATTTTTGTTTCCACAAGTATCCTTATTTGAGACATTATCGGACATTAAATGTGGACACTTTTTTTAGCGGAAATTAGAATCTTAATTTATCACATTGTGAGGGATTAGTCTTTTTTCTAGACCCAACCCCTATTAGTGCTTATTTTATATTTTTGTTAATTTAAAAAAAAATTAACAATGATGATTATTTCACTTGAAACAAACATTACCTTACCTGTTATGGATGAAGCTTTAAAGTTGGCCTTACTAACTAATGTGAGCTAGTATTCATTATTAGGCAGAGAAAAGATATTCATACACAAATAATGAAGTCATTAGCTGTTAACCAACACCCACATTACTCTATGAGCTGCATATATGAAAAAGTTGGTTCAATCAATTCTTACAATACATGATAACTATCAACTATCAAGCTGTGTTCAAGGGTAATGGATATCTGTAGTTTGTTACAAATTCCCACTACTTGGAATTCTCATTCATTGCATCAAGGGCTAGAGACGTAGATGCTTCAATTTTTCACAAATTAGAGGCTAGAGATGTGTTTCTGGTAGAACTTAGGAATGTGCATTTTTGGTAGAACTTGGTTTGTGGCAATGTTTTTGGGCCTACACATGGTACTCTAAATAATTCCAACTTCTGCTTGAAGTTCTCTAGCACACTATTCCATGCATGCTGTTGATTTCAGGGTACTAGCACTTTCTTTAGCTTCTAGCACCTTTGTTGTCACTGCAACAAAATCTGATTAAGCATCAGGTAAAGGATCAAGATCAACTCGGTTATCCATTATGCCTGTTTATAAAAGAAAGTGCTAGTACCCTGAAAAAGAAAATGCCTGTTTATAAAAGAAATAAAGGTGGGATTACTTGTGGTTACCAATATTCAGGGTAATTGAAGATTTCTGGACGTTTATGTAGACTCTCGCTCACCAAGGACCATAAATTAGAGACCAGATGCAGAGCAGAACACCTTAATCTCCTAATTTTAATGTAATAGTATGTTACAAGTAAAGGTGAACAAGAGATCAAACGCAAAATTAGTATTATCGGCATGAATATGAATCACATTTGGTATACATAAACTAAAAAAATATATGAATGGGTAGTTAATTTAAATGCTTTATGATTAATTTGCTATAAACAATGCCTCATGTTCGAAGTTTGTGTATGAAAAAAAATTAGCTAAAATGGTTAGACCTGTGATATTGAAAACCATAATCAGATATGATTATTAGGTAAGGAGATACCTCTAGTCTGGACCAAAAAACTAAAAATTATGCCAAATACAGCAAAATTAAATAATACAAATATGTTATGTATTTTCTGATTTGCAAGGTATTAAATGAGGGTTGAACTCAGCCAAGAGGTTCAGCTATTAAAATCCTTCTTCATCTAAACAAAACATAAAAATTGTTAACTTAAAGATCCTCTGTTCATGACAATCCCTACTTGATGCAATCAACAGTTATGGAATTGCAAGTCGTAAGTTTCTTGAAAAAAAAAATTCACATGCAACAAAATAGTTATTGCTTACTATGTCATTTTAACTAATTGTTCTCCGGGCAAATCTAGAAACTAAGGGGTAAAGGGAAAAAAAATACTCTTGTACCCCATAAGCATGAAAACAGTGAGGACAACTAAATGATTGCTCATGTAGAGCTGAACCAGTGTCAAATATGACACAACACACTTGATTAAGTCACCAAAATCACTTGGATCAGCCTCCAAACAGTCAACTGAATTGATATGGCTTGCACTTGCATATTTCTCATCCTTTGACTCTCTTTCTACATTTATGATAAAATCAATGATGTGGGCGACAAGCATTCATCAGTTGCTTTAACAGAGCAAACTCCTGCTGCATAATATTATGAGCTCACAAGGTTACAAACTTAAGGAGTTTCAAAATGACATCAAATTAGTTTGGGTAGCATTTGTACAGCAACATTTCAATTATGTTTAGTTCTTTTGATCGATCTGAGTATACAACTAAGAAAAGTTGTTACTGAATTCATTTACTGCTTTCACAAATTACAAGTACTACCCCTTGGATAGATTGAAAAGTATTTTTTTTTTTTTGCTATCTTAATATTTAAACCTTGAATCTACAACATGATTTTACACAAGACTTGGACTCAGAAATGTCAAATTCCTTAAATAGAGAGATTGATTGAACGTCCCTGTGAAGCATATGCAGTCATGGCATCAACTTATGCTGCAGTCCAATTATTATGTTGCAGTCATTTGCTGTCAACTTTGGGTTTGTACTCATTAATTTGTATATTTCTATTGTGAAGTAGGGCATGAGTGCGAAAGAGCAAGATCTCCATTGAGCTTCCACGGCAGTGGTCGAATGTCTCCAGTGGTGGCACCTGTAAGGACTTCGATGCCTAAGTCAGAAAGAGTTCGAGAGTGGAGTGAAGAGTGATGTGTACCTGCTGTGCGGAGTCCTTTATAGAGCGCCTTGGCAGCAAAAGCCGCTACAGTAGTTAAGATGCCATATGGGGTGCCACGTGGCAGCATGCGTTGGGGTGCCACATTAAGTAATTTGCCTGTCATAGCTAGGATAGCCATTGTAACAATGGTTAACCGGGGTAGCTTTAACTGTTGAAACCATTGTAGGTTGCTAATATGACTCTTAAGTCGATTGCTCAGGTGAGCCGGCATAAGGGTCTGGTAATCGAGAAAACCCCCCAAAACAGTTGCCCCCAAGTTGGTATTGCTTGAGAGAAGCAATGCTGGCTTAAGAGTTTGGGAGGTTAGGGTGACCTCCAGAACAATTTCATATGAAAGCTTTTATATTTTTACCTTTATGAATTTCACATCTCATAAATCATATTTAGAAAGAATTCTCTGCTAGTTAGCCCCTGAATATTAAAGACAAGTTTATGAATTGCCAATAAAATAAAATGAAATAAAAATTTGTTATGGTGAATATGGATTTAGTTTGAAAGCATTTTTATGCTCTGCATTAAAATCTGGAAAATCATGGGAAATAAAAATAAAGACGTACAATAAGCCCACTGTTATTACATCCATTAAGTATATGATATATGTTACTTCAAGGATGAATTGATGCCTTCATATGAGTATATAACTAGCATAAAATTATTAAACAGTTCCACCCCCAGGGGATTAACTCTACTAGAGTACACCATACAACATACACATTAGTTTCTGAAATAGCTGTGGCATTTGATCTCAGCTTCGATTATTCAAGTGTCAACACCTGAAATTCGAGAAGAAGCCCGTTACCTTTGTAGTTTTGGAATTTTGAAATACATAGCAAAATAGCAGAAAATGAAATTGTAACTACATAAGCATTTAATCAGATAAGAGCAGAAGGCCAGCATATGCAATTAAGCATTTAGAAATCTCAATTTTATTATATTGATATGTGTGAATAGGAAAACTCATATGAGTGAAATATTCAAAAAATAAAATAAAAAACAAAGGGCAAAGAGTATTATCATAAACAGAACTGCTATTAAAATTTGGCAAACGAAGCAATGTGACACATCTACATTTGTTCTCTAGTAATAATATATATGTGGATAATTAAGTCATTTTCCATTTATCTCACCAACAAGAAAGGCTTTTCTGATTTTGCTTAGCTCTCTAGTAACATCCACTATATTCATTCTTTCTTTTGGTGAATCCACTGAACAAGCAAGTCCAATTTTAAAGAGTGAAACTAAACACTTTTCAACAATTGGAGTAAGATTCAGATTGTTTTCTTCTTCTGTTGTTGCTTCTCCTTGATTTGGTAGAAGTGATGTGTCTAAAATCTGTAAAAGATTATCAAGAAATGAATTTTCCACAAAGTGATGCAAATTTTGACCATCTTCAAAGATTTCATCTGTGGGTCTCCTTCTAGTAAGCATCTCCAACATAAGAATCCCAAAACTGTACATGTCACCATTCATAGACACCTCAAAACCCACTCCATACTCTAAAATATACAGCAAAATTGTCAATACTTTTTTTTAGTAAATATCAAGTTTTCATTAAAAGATAGGGGAATTCAAAGAAACGCTGATTCAAGAGTTTCGAACATACTTGGAGGAGCATAGCCAACAGTCCCCTTTATTCCAATTGTACTTGTTTGCTTAGAAGTGGTACAATTAATGGTTGAGAGAAGTCTTGCTATGCCAAAATCACTGACACGAGCAATCATGTCATCATCAAGAAGGACATTGCTTGGCTTTAAATCACAATGAATGATCGCTTGCTCACATTCATGATGAAGATAGTGTAATGCAAAAGCAACATCAATCATGATATTTAATCTTCGATCAAGCTTCAATGTTCTAAGATGCTTTGCACTCAGTGTCCTCGGATGCAGCCATTTTTGTAACTCTTTGAAGCATGGGATTACATGTGATTCCATGCCAGTTACAAAAGTGAGTAGAAGTATTCCAAGAGAACAAGATTCCATATGGGTCGTTGGATATGGATTCCCTAAATTTGAGCAGTGCCAAGTGGTCAGTCTCATTTCCTGATACATAGGCAGTCATGTTTGGGCTAACCCATAGTGAGTTTAATGTAAAGAGGGAAAACAAGTGGACATGTGTAGACCAAAATGCAAGTAACATGAGGAAAAAATGCTTCATTTTAATAAGAAATTGGAGGCTTGAAGATGGTAGTATTTCTATTCTTAGATAGCTTTATTTAGAGTATGGTAAATTGGATGGAATCAGAGAAGCAGCGCATATGTTGATTCGATTACCATCATTAAAGGTCAAGTCAATTAACAAAATTGAAGAGGTCAAGTCAGTAGGCAATTGCCAATATGTGGCAGGAAAATAAAACCAAGAAACAATAACTTAGGCAAAAGAAACATTCAGTGATTTTGGAGAAAAAGCCTCCATATAGTCTAACCAAAGCATCTTCCTATTCATATTAATAATTATCCCAAAATTAAACAGTTTTTGTTGAATATAAAGCTATCTTTTGGGACAAAATTGTGATTTTCCAATTTGACCCTAAAGCATGATATAAAGTTATGTCTAATTTGAAAATTAATTTTTTTTTATCAAAATTAAAAGTCAAATTACCAATTTGATCTTTCCCATTGAATCAATTAGTTAAAAAATTTATACTTTAATATTTAAACAGAAACTAATACTTAGCAACTTAAGCACTTGTGATCGCCGAGCGCATGGATCAACTAGCGCAGAGTTGTTCCAGCCTATAGTCTAGACCCACAAAAAACTTAAGTACTTGTGCAATATATAATTAAAAGATTAAATCAAACAATTAAAATATTAATAATATTCAAGTTATTAACTATACCTATTTTTTTATAACACTTTCTTATTTTGAATTTTGAAGAAGTAAAGAGAGATATGAAAAAAGAAGAAAATTTCACAAGTGTTAAGATATATAATATTGAATAAAGTTGGAAATTACATAGATAAAATTAATTACAAAATAACATTTATATAATCACGTTGAGTTTATGATATAAATAGATATTTAATTAAGAAATAATTATATCTTAATAGTATATTTATTATTTATAAATAAAAGATTAAAAATATCTAGTTATTTATATAATGAAGCATGACTAATGCAGTTTAAAGAAGTCAAATATAGTCTTGAAAATCGAGAATCTTTAGTAATTAATTACTAACCTTTCTTCAACAGTTGTCTTCATTACCGAAAAAGTAGTATTTTACTCTACTATACTACTACTTTAAAAAGAATTGAGTAAATTATATTGATATCCCTTGAGATTTCTTGAGATTACACATAATCTACTTTTTTTTAATGTTTACAATAATTAACCTTTCTTAATAAGGATACAAGCTAGATGTAATATTTTTCAAACAATTAAAGAGGTTAATGCAATGTACAAGAGGTGTCAGTGTAATGTTTTTATTAAACAATTAAGGAAGTTAGTGTAGGAGTAAAAAAAGAGGGGTGTCGGACAAAATTTAAAGAAATGTCAAGAAATGTCGGTGTAATTTACTGAAAAGAATTTTGTATAATAATTTGCTTAAGTGTTGTCAGCAAAACTCATTAAGTGCAAGTCAAGCATCCCCCCAAAAAAAGTCATTGCAAGTCTACCACTATATTTCATTGGCAATTGTTTCTTCGGCGATGGAGGCTTAGATGTCCTTGTTCTATGTGGACCACTGCAAACCATTCTGCAAGTCAAGCATTCAAATACATATATATATATATACATATACATATATATATATATATATATATATATATATATATATATGTGTGTGTGTGTGTGTGTGTGTGTGTGTGTGTGTGTGTGTGTGTGTATGTACATAGATATACATGTATATGTATGTACATAGATATACATATACATATATACATATACATATACATGTATATGTACATACATGTATACCTGTATATGTATATACATACATGTATGTACATATATATATATATATATATATGTGTGTGTGTGTGTGTGTGTGTGTGTGTGTGTGTGTGTGTGTATGTATATATATGTATATATGTATATATATGCAATTAGTTATACACAATGATTACATTAAAAAGAAAGGAAAAAACTTGACTTGTTTTTAAATCTACATCTTCAAAAGCAAGTTGATTTAGATTAGAGACGAACAATTAAGAGGCCGAGGGGGGGGCCATTGCCTTATCGCTTGGCCAAGCCCCATTTTTGATTTGACACTAATAAACACTATTATTGATATTGGTTGTTTGTCAATTCCAATTCCAAAATTTCTACAAAAAAATTTGTTGCTAGGATTTTGATATACATATATATGATAAAACTAAATTTATATATATATATATATATATATGTATGTACATATATGTACATATATATGTATGAACATATGTACATATATACATACATATGTATACATATGCAAGTCGAGCATCCCAAAAAAAGGGTAATTCCTAGTCTACTAATGCGCACAAGTTGGTATGTGGACCACTGCACACAAGTTGAACCAGAAAACTTGTACTATGCATTCATTACCTTTGTGAATCAAAAAAGAAAATTTTCCTTGCATATAGAAGTGCATTAATTAGGACCAGCATTATTTTGAGAATTTTGCATCATCAAGGTTTGCATTTAAAAATTCAAAATTCTAGAAATAAAATATCTCCCTGGGTAATTCTCACACTACTATAGATGCTAGCTCTCACATTTTAGGAATTGTGGGATTGATTGATAATTGACTTTGCATCTTGATAAATATGTTGATTACATGAGTTTAATCTCTATGCATCCCTCATTTGTTGGACCTTTTTGTATAATTCATGATTAATTTGTGTGATAAGAATGATTTGGGTTCATATGATCATTACTTGGATAAATTAAATAATTCCATATTATTTGTGCCAAAACTGCCCCAATCATGCTCCTTTGTAATTGAAAGATGTTTTTTAAAGTGAGATTTTTTTTTTAACTATAACTTTAAAATATGCAATGGAAAAAATACTGTCAATTACAAATATTGAAAGATGTTAAACTTATTTGTGTTTTTGTTCCATGTAGTCTATGAAAAAAGTAATTTTAGTCCTTGTAGTTTCAATTGTTCAAATTAGATTTTTAAAATTCAGTCCAACAATTAATTTAGGGATAAATATGTTTTTGGTCCCTAATTTATTTATTTTTATTTTCACTTTTAGCCCCTAAACAAAAATTTGACCAATCTTAGTCCCTATACTTTTTCTCCATTAACATTTTTGGTCCTTGTCATCAAGTATTACCGTTAAGTGATGATGTGGCAGCTAGGTTGGTAGCCACGTCATCAACTAGTCTGACGTGACAGTTACGTGTAAATTGTTTTGGTAAATTATGTTTTTAGCCCCTAATCTTTTTCACAAAATTTACTTTAAGTCTCTTAACAATTTTTTGATCAGTCTTAGTCTATCATCTTTTTACAAAATTTACTTTCAGTCCCTCAACAATTTTTTGACCAGTCTTAGTCCCTCAACTATTATTCATCATTGATTTTAGTCTCCCATCAAGTATCACCGTCAAGCGATGATATGGCAACCATGTTACATGCAATGTGGACTACTAGTTTGACGTAATAGTCAAGTGGTAAATATTGCTAGTTCAAGACATTTTCTAGTACTTCTAATGCACTACAAAATTTCTAGTGGTGTAAAATCACTAAAAAAGGTATTTGAAAATTTGACAAAAAAAAAAAGATAAAGAAAGAGATACAGTAAAAAAAATCAACAACCCATAATATAAAAACCAACAACCCACAATACAAAAATTAACATGCCTCGCTTTCTAGCCACCATCACCACTTCATGCCTGCCCTCTGTGCATGGTGTTACCTATGGAGCAAAAAGTTTGTGGGAGCGAGATTGAAATGAAAGGGTTTAGCATTTATTTGAGAAGTGAGGTTGGGGATTGGGGTTTGGAAGGGTTTGAAGATTAGAGTTCTTTGGTTTTGGTGGTTGGAGTTTTGATTCATGGGTCCAGTGGTTTGTGAGTTTGCTTATTCTTACTAATTTTGCTTATCGTGGGTTGTTGATTTTGTATTTTGGATCATGGTTCAGTGAATTGCTAATTTGTGTATTGTGAGTTGTTAGTTTTTCTTACTGCATCTTTTTCTCTATTTCTTTTTTCCAATTTTTCAAATCCTTTTTCTGGCTGCTTTACATCACCAAAAAAATTTTAGCACCTTAGAATCACTAGAAAATGTCTTGAACCAACAACATTTTACCACATGACTACCACATCAAATTAGTAGTCCACATGGCAAGTCATTGGCTGCCACATTGCTTAACATTAATACCTGATGGGAGGTACTAAAAACGATGACGAACAATAGTTGAAGGATTAAGACCAATCAAAAAATTGTTAAGAGACTAAAAATGAATTTCATGAAAAAATGAGAGACTAAGAACACTCAAACTATTATTGAGGGACTCAAAGTGAATTTTATGAAAAAATAAGAGACTAAAAACATAGCTTACCAAAAAAATTTACACGTGACTACCACATCATACTAATTGTTGACATGGCAACTCATGTGATTGCCAAAATGGTTGCCATGTCATTAGTCAACAATGATACTTGACATGGACCAAAAATGTTAATAGAGTAAAAGTACAAGGAATATTTTGTTTAGGGACTGAAAATAAAAAAATTGAAAAAAATTTAAAGCCCCGAAACATAATTAACCCGTTAATTTATCATCAAATTCCTAAGGATGTTTACTATTTAGATGACGGGATTTCATTCAATGAGGTGGCCAACAACAAAAACAAGAGGAGTAAAACATCATTTAAAAAAAAAATTAAAAATGCCTTATTCAGTGGCTCACGGACAGGGCTTGAAAGTGGTTAGCAAAATATGTCAAGCAGCTGGTTGATGGGAATGAAGTGGTTGATTGAATCGCAAGATATGGCATGCAGCTGGGCGATGGTCTGCACGTTATAGCTACTCCGCCTAAGGGTCTATTACCTATTCTGGAAGCTGATATCGGAGTCAATACCCAGCATTTAGTATCTTTGTAATATTGGCCATGGGCATCCAGTGGAACAAAAAAATGAAAATCACTTTATCAATTTACATCCAAGATCCAATCCCACTCCTTGGATCGATGATGTCTCCAAACTGTTCAATGAAACTCATTGGCTGACTGAGACGTTGACTGGAATGTGTTAATTCACCATTTGGCCTCGGGGTCTGTTCTAGGATTCTTCCTGTCCGATCAAGTTTATATAAAAGGATGATAGCCTTGGAGCCATGCATTATAGAGGTTATCCCCCTTGCATTGCTACTACATTATGTTAGTGCTTATTGAGATGCAAGTGTTATGGGGTTGAAGGAAAACAAGAGCTAGTTGAAATCACAAGTTGAATTGCCTTTTGTTGAATTAGTCTTTGCTATAATATGAGATGTGTTGCAGTTATATACTTACACAGAGTGCAAGGATTATTCAATTGTTATTAATATGGGTTGACATCTTGATGTTTGTATTATTTATTTATTATTTGAAATTTAAAATTTTTAGATAGAATGTGAAGGAAGTTTTGGTTCCTCGTCCTGCATGCTCAAGGCTGTGAGCATCTAAAAGTGAATTTTAGATGATTTCTTTTAATTTCTTAAAATGAAGTTATGGGTGTATTTAAGGTGATTTCTTTTAATTTCTTAAAAGTAAATTTTTTTTATTTTTTTTGGTGTGTGTTCTGATTTTGTGTGCTGCTTACTAAGTTTTACATCAATTGTTGCAGTGAGGAGTTTATCAAAGAGTACATTGCTTCTCATCCAGATTCATGAGGCCTTAGCTGTGAGCATCTTTTTTGGCTTTTGAAACTGCTAGCTTTGTACCCAATTTGTAGATTAAAAACTGTTTTTGGCAATAATTTAAGTAGCAGTTTTTCTTTCTACAGGCAACAAAGGTTTCCTCAAATGCGTGGAAGTTGATGAGTCTCAAAGAGAAGGAAAAGCATAGTAGGCATGCACGTAAAGTGTGGGATGGCTACTTGAGTTCGGGTGCTGCCCCTGTCCACAAGCCATTGGTCCATACCATTGGTCTGGGTAATGCTGGTGCAATTGCAAGCATTCGAGCAGCCGATATCTATGGGCTTAATGTACTTGCAGAATGAATCCAAGTCAAATCCCCTACCAATCTTCATTTGAAAGAAATCTCCAATTAACTTTTTTCTCATTACCCTTGATTTGATTGTCAACAAGTATGCATTTGAGAGGTTAGTGTATGCATGTTATATTAGTTTGAATGCAAGAAACTAGGCAATGGTACCAGAGATTTGCAAATAAAGAGCTTTGGTACTATTTTCTGATATCAGTGATAATCATAGAGTAGTGGTGAGCTTGTTTACAAGTATAAAATATAGTATATATGAGAAATTCTTTTGTGCTCCCAAAGCTGGAAAATCTCTTGCTATGTACCATTGAGAGTGTACTACCTCAATTATAACTTAAACATGTAGTTAAAGTAGGAGACAGTGATGGCTCATATAGCTTAATATACATTCTGCAAGACTAAGCTATGAATTTTTTATAAAGTATTGGGGAAATTATAATGAAATAAGAAAGCGTTGACCCTGAAATTAGGAGTGATCAATTGCATATACCTTTCTTTTAGTGTAAATATAGTTGTTGACTAGAGGCAATGTGTGCTTCAACCTATATTAGTAACGCGTGCTTCAACCTATATTACAATTTGTAATTGTTTTTACAATCATTTCTAAAAAAATTCTCATTGGTAGGCAAACAAACAAGTAGGGAGTTATGAGTGTGGATATTATGTCATGAAACATATGTTGACCATAGTTTCAATAGATATTGTGGATTCATGGGACGAGATAATATAATTTTTATTAAGTTACAAAAATACTTATTATTGTAGGTAGTTGACTAATGATTTATCTTATTTTTTTATGTTACAGTTATTCATTAATAGGGAACCATTCCCACATGAGGACTTGCTAGACATCCGTCGACGTTGGGCAAAATTTGTTGTTGAAATAAGTAATAGATAGTTTCTTTACAATGACTTTAGAAAGAAAAGAATAGTAGTTTTTATTTCATATGTTTCAAATATGTTATGAAGTTTTGTTGGTTAATAAATGAATTCTGACTTTTGATAAATGAATTCTCTAACTGTTTCAGTGGTATCTGTCTATATCAGGTTTTGGTTGTATATGTAAAAACAATTTAGGTATTTAAAAAAAAAAAAACTTTTTAAATTGGTTGTGCATTAACCGATTTAAAAAGTAGCTTTTTAAATCAATTCTACAGAGAACCGATTTAAAAAGTTTTTTTTACATCGGTTCGTTTTACGATTTAAAATGTTAATTTCTTTTATATCGGCTGTATCTAAATCAGTTGTAAAATCGATTTAAAAAGCCATTTTTAACTAATTTAAAAAGCCTTT
Organism: Spatholobus suberectus; assembly: GCA_004329165.1. Lineage (NCBI taxonomy): Eukaryota > Viridiplantae > Streptophyta > Magnoliopsida > Fabales > Fabaceae > Spatholobus > Spatholobus suberectus. The sequence continues at coordinate 75,022,964 of CM014730.1, read as the reverse complement.
TCTGTAGTGGTGACCACAGCAGATTTGTGCATGGTGTGCATTCTCGCAAAGCTTCTCTTAGTTCTCTCTTTCTCGCATGGTGCCCTAAATCTGGAATCTGGAATGGTGGTTTGTCAATAGCATGAAGGGGTGAAAGCAAATCTAGAAGAGATTTATGGTTCTGAAGTATTATATTTTTTGTGTGTGAATATGTAATTTTTTTTAGTTCTGAAATTTGTCTAGTGCTGAAATGTTGTTGGTTTTAGAATTTGTTTGTTCTTCCCCATCCATTGCCATTTGTTTCCCTCATTTTTGATTGGTTGGTTGATGAATAAAATATTTTGTTAATCTTAAGATAGGGTTGCTTGTATAAGGAATAGCACTCAAGTTTAAGGAACTCTCCTTGCCAGCTAGATCTCTTCTAATGGAAGAAAAAAATAAGGAATGGTTGCTTATGTTTAAGCAACCAGCGTTAAAGTTGCTCTTAGCAATGAAGGAAGGCATAGTCCAATATTAGAGCAAGAGATGCAGACGCAAGTTGTATAGCCAGTGCATACTTAGGTGGTGAGAATTTCTTTGCATTGAAGTAGAAAAACAGTGCAGTGAAAAGGCTGTTATACAGCTTGATTTAATTTGAGTAAATTATACTGAAATTCTCTAAAAAAAATTTAGATTGCACACAATACACTTCTTTTTTAAAACATTACACTGATATTTCTTATATATTATATTAATTTCCTTAATTATTTGAAAAACCTTACATCTTGTAAATTTTAAAAAATAAGAAAATTATATACAATTTGAAAAAACTTCAAGAGTACTTAATTTTTTTAACCGACGGTGCAGCAACCCAGCATTTGGCTGGGCAATAAGAACAACCAATTAATAGTCTTTTTCTTAGTGTCCCCGAGGACGGGTCTCACGCTATTTTCCCGTCCGCAATTCGGACATTTTGGCAACACTGGATCCATCCAAGCCTTTGGGGCCCTATAATGCATGGTGCCTTTTTCCTTCTGAATGAATTTCCATAACTCAGCCAATTTCTCCTCCAGATCCGGCCCCATCTCAAACTGCTTCCTGCATCTCTTGACTGAACGTTCCCCTGATAGTAAAAATCCTGTGGTGCAGGAGATATTTGCTGCTGCCGATGGTGGCTCAGCGATTCGTGGCCCAAGGAAAAGGTGAAGGAAGGTTTCGCTCTTTCCTGGACTGGGCCTTGAGATGAGAGAGCAATTAGAACATGAGACACAAGAAGAGGGACCAGAACGTGACAGCGCGTGGGGGGAGCATTTACGTCCATGTTTACAACATTGTTGTAGTAAGTGAACATTGTAGATGGCACCAACAAAGGGTTGGTATTGTGGTCCGTGAATGCTGTAGATGGCAGGGACAAAGGGTTAAGAAATGATATTTGCATTTGCGTGCAAGGAGATGTTTGTTACAGTGATATATAAACGTAACCGAGTATTCCTTAAAATCTGATATTTTGTTGGAAGTATAACTAACTGTACGAGAGGTAAATTTTATTATCCGTTGCACCGAAGAAGACTCAACGGCAATATCTCTTTGAATTCTGAAATTTCAAAAAGTTTAACAACCGAAATAATTAATCCCTTTGAATTCTGATGCGTCCAAAAATCAGATAACTAACCCATTGCTAAGCACGAAACTTCGTGTACGTAACAACTAACAGTATTTACCCATTTTCTCTCCCACTCGTGCGTGTAATCATGCTCTTGCTCTCCTCTTAAGTCCTATTAAATTTTTGGTTATTTTAAAATAATTTCAAGTTATTGCAGGTAATGGACAACAAGCTTGAAATCACCTCTCTCCCAAGTTATTGCAGGATAAGAACTATAGGTAGATTGTTAATTTGGTGATTATATATCCATGTTTTTCAACCACAATCAAAGTAAACTGGAGTTATGAGTAGATTTTTGTTTACCAACTTGGTTGTTTACCAGCCCCCTATCAAGGTGAGCTGGACTAGTGTTACGAGTACGTTTTCTTTCTCCTGTTGAGTGTAGTTGTAATCAATTTAATTGTTTTTCTTGAACATATAAATTAGAAATGACAAAAGATAAATATGTTAATATTTGCAACTCTCCAATTTCTTATATATCTTTCCTTGTTATTCGTGATTTTGTTGTGTACGTGGTTTTCTTTTGAAATAAAGTCCTAGTCATGAAGGCTAAATGAGTCCAACAATTTGTAAAGTGATAATTTTGGTGACTAGTTAGTTGAGCAGTGTAATGGAATTAGCATGACCATGACCTTCGGGTGTGAATTGTGAAGAATTACATTTGTGTTCTTCATCATATTCTTCCAGTTTTCTCCTGACTTAGATGGTAGTGTAGCAGGTAGCAACAATTCTATCAAAGGGAACAGGTTTTGTGAGTTTACTTTGCCATGCTTTCCATTCTTCATTCTTTCTAATCTGACCTAGATTTCAAATATTTCTTTACAAGGAAGGTGTCCTGTGTTTCATCTTGATAAAGGGTTTTGATTGTAACGGAACAACAAATGGAGGTTTTATAATTTTTGTGTGTATGTGTGTGCGTACGCTTGTTTAGTTTCTTGAACAAGACAAGAAACTAATTTGAGACTTGCAATTTATATTTGTTGATTCCACCTATTTGGTTGATTAATACACAGATAAAAGTAAAAGGTTTTTCAAAGAAAAGAGATTAGCTTTTTGTTGTCAACTGATTTGTATTATTTAGACAACAAAGGGAAGGAGCTGAATAGCTAAACTTTGTGGGATTACTATTTTCTTTAATCCTCGCTTTTATACCTTGGCAAATTGCATAGTTTGTATTATCTAGTTTTGATATCTTCTTTGGGTTGATTCTTCTGAACTCGCTGGTGTTACAGAGTCTTTATAGTTAGTTTTGCTGTTACAAAAGTCTTTATATTTAATATACAAGATTATTAAACGTTTTGCTTTGTAATTTAGTTTGGGACTTATGAGGTAGTCTTCATTGTGTGAGACTTTATAGTGTTCTTGAGCTTTAATTCCATACCCTGAATCTTAGTATTTCTTTGTTTAACACAAACAGACACAATGGACAGCGTAGTTGATTCTTTGGATAATGCCTATAAAGATTTTGTTGATGCAGCAACAAATGTGCTAGAAGCCAAGGAAAACGATGGTTCCAATAAAACTACAACAGATTCTGCTCTGGAAAACTTCAAGCAGAAGTGGGAATCGTTTAAAGTAGCATGTGACCAAGCTGAGGAGTTTGTGGATCTGCCAAGCAAAGGATAGAATCTGAGTGCGTAGTGGATGAGGAGACGAAGCTTGTGGCAAGGAATGATACTTAGAGTTTAATTGTTTATGCCTTGTTAGTGTAAAAATATAAAAATGATATTTTTTATTATTATTATGATTAGATATATATACACATCCACCCTATTTTATTAATTGTATTAGTTGCTAACTCAATGTTAGAGTATTCGGCTTTTAGAAGCGATTATATTTTTTACACATTTATACGAAGCAAATAGTTTGTCCATCTCATCGGTAAAGTTTGTAAGACAACAATGATCCATAAAAGAATGAATGAAAAAAGTAACATGTCGAATCAATGACGAAATCTAAATTTTTTTTATTCTTATTGGATTAGGCCTAAATTCACACCTATGCTTTCATCTTTTTCATTTTCAATTCAAATTTCATCTCTCTCTCTCTTTTGTTTTAGGAGAAAGGTTATAAGCGGAAAAAAAAAATATCATACATGTTAGGTCTCATAATTTTAAGAAAAACAATAAATATTATAAGAACATAAAAAAAAAAAAACAAAAAAACAATTTCTTGAAGAAGCATAGGATCATATTTATTGAAATCGATTAAGGATCTCTTGAATGAGACGAGATAATATTTATTAAAATTGGTTTTTAAAAACAAAAAAGTAGTTCTAAAACTAGTTTGCAACCTAATTTGACAAAGAGGAGAGAGAGGATAGAAAGAAAGAAGCTGGTAAAAAGAAAAAAAGAAAAAGAAAGTGGTGAAATAGAATAAATTATAAGAATTATTTGATATAAGAGAAACACAAAAAACAATTAATAACAATTAATTTTTTCTTAAATAAATAATTGTGCTCATGTTAACAATAATTAGATGTGGATGAAAGTAAGAGTATTTCAACATGATATAAAAATATATTAAAGGGATCTCTTACTTTTTCTTCATCTCTAACTCTTTCTGATTTTCCCCTTTATATTTTACATTAATCACATACAAAACTAAAATTAAAATAGTTTTAATTTTCAATTTTATCTTTTTTAGTTTGGTTTAATTTTGATTTAGTTTTACACTACAATAATTCATCCCAATTCTTATAAATAAATTTGTAGAAGTATATATTTCTCCAGAAACAAAAGCAAACGTGCTAAACAAATTCTCTTCATTTATTGTTGTCTATATCTTATCAATTATTATAGTTTTTGTGTATATAAAGAACATTAACATTTTAATGATAGACATTAATATTTTAATGATAGACATTTACAATGTGTTTGGCAAAGATGAATTTGTGTGGAAATAGAGAGGAGAGGATGAAAATAAGAGCATGGAAATTGTTAATGATGCAAATATAGAGAAGGGAAAGAAGAAGAAACAGAGAAAAGAGTGCTAGGGCACTATTTCATTAAAAACAATCAGCTTACACAATAGAGAGAAAAGCGAATATATATAGACAAAAAGTAAATAGACTAAACTACCCTTAATAAGAGTAAAAATAAGAAAAGGCATAAAAGGGTAGCCTATTGGGCTGGGCATATAATCTAACATCCCCCCTCAAACTCATGATACATCCATCGAAAGCATTGAGAGTTTGCCCGTCAAGAAATGAAAACGCTAAGTGGAGTGTAATTTTGTGAACAAATTAGTAATCTATATAGAAGAAGAGACAAAGGGTAAAGTAATGGTCCCTTGAAGATAGTGATGTTTAGTAAAATGACAGTCAATCTCAATATGCTTGGGTGCATTCATGGAAAACTGAATTACAAGTGATTTGGATGGCACTCATATTATCACAACGCATAGGAGTTAGTGCAAAAAAAGAAACACCAATAGAGGTAATTAACCATCTCAACCAAACTATCTCTGTAGTAGTGGATGCCATGGCACGATACTCAGCTTTTGTAGAGGATCGAGACACAACTGTTTACTTCTTACTCTTCCAACAAATAAGAAAGTCCCCTAGAAATATGCAAAACCCCGTGGTAGACTTACGGTCAATGGAATCACCTCCCTAAGTAACATCTGAATAAGCATGCAATTCTAAGGAAGAGGATGAAGGAAAAAGAAGACTCTGAAATTGAGTGACCCAAAATTGTGAAGAATGCGAAGAACAGCTACCTAATGAATTGTAGTAGAGGAAGCAACAAATTGACTAACAACATGTACAACATAAGCAATGTCAAGTCTATTAATGGTGAGATACACCAAGCTGCCAACAAGAGTACGATACAAAGTGGGATCTAACAGAGGAACACCATCAGAAGAGGTATACCGGGCATTATGCTCAAGAAGAGTATCCTTTGTCTGAGTGTTAGACAGATGTGCTTGATCAAGAATGTTGGCAATGGACTTAGCTTGAGAAAGAAGATAACCACTAGGAGAGTAGGCAATGTCAATCCCCAAAAAATAACAAAAAGTACCCAAGTCTTTCATCTCAAACTGTTGAGCTAATTGCAATTTCAACTCTATTATCCCATTAACATCATCCCTAGTGATAATCATGCCATCAACATTTAAGGAAAACAATATACGACCATTACAAGTGCACCTTACAAATAAAGCAGAATCATAAGGACTAGAGTGGAAGCCAAGGGATGCAATCACAATAGAGAACTTTTCAAACCAAGCTCTGGGATCTTGTTTCAGGCCATGTAGAGCTTTCTTCAATTTGCACACTTCACCTAGATTTTGAGAGACACCTAAAGGAGGAACCATATAAACCTTTTCTTAAAGATCACCAAGGCATTTTTAACATCCATTTGAGAAATGTTTCATTGACGAATAAAAGCAATTGCAATAAGAGTAGGTCATTTTGGCAACAGAAGCAAAGGTTTCTTCATAATCCATGCCATAATGTTGGGAAAAACCCTCAGCAACCAAACAAGCTTTGTATTTCTCAATATATTCATCAGACTTGGTTTTGATTTTATATGCCCAATGAAAGCCAATTGCACATTTTCCTAGTGGAAAAGAGACAATGTCCCAAGTATCTATTTTATGCAAAGCAGAAAGTTCCTCTACCATAGCATGTTGCCAAAAGAGGTCAAGAATAACCTTTTGGTAAGAAGAAGGCTCAAACAAACTGTGAATAGAAGTCAAAAAGAAGCAAAAGAAGTGGAATAAAGGGAATAAACAAAATTTGATAATTGAGTAGACTTACGATCATGACGAGGATAACAAAGAGGAGGATCCACAATCATAGAAGATTCTTAGGGAGCCACAGGGATAGAGGAGGCATTTGAATCTGTGGAACTACTAGCGTTAGACCTATAAAACTCAACATCATAATTATTTGAATTATGGATAAGCTAAGGAAAAAATGAAGTGTTTGCATCTATGGCAAAGGGATCAATGCAAGTGAGATCACACTTTGTAAGGTTGTGAGAATCAGGAGGAATAGAGTAAAATGGTATATGCTCAAGCAACACAACATGACGAGAAAAATAAAGTGTTTGGTTGACATGATCATAACAACGATATCCTTTTTGAACTCACCATAACCTAAAAAAACACATATTGCAGAACAAGAGGACAATTTACAACATTCTACATGAGGGCTGATGAATAAAGCAAGTAGAACCAAAGACTCTTAAGATGGAATAATCAAGAGCATAGCCATATAGTTTTCAAAGGAAGACAAACCTAAAGTAATAAAAGACAAAATTTTGTTAATAACATGGATAGCAGTAAGTAGGGGTGAGCATGACCCAACCTAACCTGCGAACCCGATCTGACCCGGAGTTGATTTTGACGGGTTCGGGTTTTGAAATTAGACCCGGTGTATTTTAAGGACGGGTTCGGGTTATGCTTCGGGTCGTCCCAACCTGGTTTGGTGTCCTATATTTTCTTCAAAAGTATAAATTTTTTGAACAATTGTGTATTAATAATAAAACTTTTTAATTTAATAGATAAGATTTTGTATAACATGATATTATATTTATAATGATATTATTTATTTTAAAATAGATATAATAAAATGTACCTTAATTTAAGTTTTATACTTATTTTATTTTACAATTTAATTATACATAATGTTAAGATTAATACATTGTGTTAAAAAGCCAAGTTAACCCGGTCTTGTCCCATATCTTTTGAATCTTGATCCGATCGGGTTCAAGTTTAAAAAAGTGACCCATTCAAAATTGCGGGTCGGGCAGGGACAAGTATAAACCCGTCCCTTGCTCACCCCTAGTAGTAAGGATAACTTCTCCCCAAAACTCACTTGAAATAGAGGCAGATAAAAGAAATGAACAGACGATTTGAACAATGTGATGATGTTTCCTTTTAGCAACTCCATTTTGTTCAAGAGTGTCAATACAAGAAGTTTGATGAAAAGTCCCATCAAAAGCAAGTAATTCAGAGAATTGATTAGAGATATATTCACCACCTAAATCACATCGAAAACACTTGATAATAGCATTATGTCAAGTTTTAACAAAAGCATGAAACATATTATAAATACTAAAGAAGTTAGAATGATGTTTCATAAGATAAACCCAACAATAACGAGTACAATCATCAATGAATGATACATAATATTTGGATCCACCTTTGGTAAGGACTAGTGATGGACCCTAAACATCAAAATGAACCAAATCAAAAGGTGTAGCAAAAACTATAAAACTTTTACAAAAGGCAAAGCAGAAAATTTAGCAAGTTTACAACTACAACAATCAAAAATATCATTGGTTTGCAACTTTCCTAAAACCCTTGTAGAAGCTACGTACTTTAAATATGAAGAAGAAACATGTCCAAGACGAGAATGCCACAAATAAAAACTAGTAGATGATGAATTCAAGCGAAAAGATGATAGGTCAACACTTGAAGCTACAACTTCTAAAACATGCAGCTCATCCGAAATGTATAGTCCCCCTGCCTACAACCTATCCTAATCAGCCTCCTAGATTACAGACCTTGTACATAACAAGAAGTGGAAGAAAATAAAATTGAGTAACCAGGATCACACAATTGACTAACAGAAACAAGACTCAAGGTAAGATTAAGAATGTAGTAAACATTTGAGATGGACAATTGAGATGTAGAAACAAACCCAGTGCTTGTTAATGGCATAAGTGTGCCATCAACAGTCATGACAGACACAAATGAGGTAGGATGTAAAGACACAAAGGATTTATAATCAAATGACATATGTTGAGAGGCTCTAGAGTCAAGAATCCATATTTGTGAAGATATACCTGATGAGTTAGAGGAAGGCAAACCTATATTAGGAGAGGCAAACATGGCATGTGGCTGTGTGGCAAGAAACTTCTAAAACTACTCAATAAGGGCAACTATTATAGGGCCAGAAAAAGAAGTGCTCTCAGGAGAGTATGCATGTCCAACACCAAGAGCATCTAATAAAGGAATAATTGCAGCAACATTTGGTAGTGGAGGCTTGGGGTTTTGTTGACTCAACTGATTAGGAGATCTCTATTGAGAGGGCTATTGCGATTTATTCAACAATTTTAGACATTATGCTTTCCAATTCTACTTGCAAAAGCTACATTAATCATAACCAACCTTTCCACAAGATTTGCCTTTGTTATAAGGAACAGCAAAAACAGATTAATTGCGAGTGGAAAGAATTTCTTTATTAACATTTCCTTTTTTAGTTTGAGACTTGAGTCAAATCTCTTCCACTAACAGTCCATGACCACATAATCAACTGTTGAAAGAGGATTACAGTGAAGAATTATTCCATATAGCCTTTCAAAATTATCCTGAAGAGCCATTAAAAATTGAACCAAAGAAGTTTTATAGATTCAATAAAAGCCAATTGATCCCAAAGGTTGGACATGGCAAAATAAAATTCTTGGATGCTCATGTTGTTTTGCTAAAGAGCCTGAATGTTAATCTCCAAGTGATATTGCTTTGCAAAGTTGGACTGCACATACAACCTATTCAAATGATCCCAAACCTCCTTAACTATTTCATACTTTGCTAGTTGAACACCTATGGATTGCTAGATAGAGTTGTTGATCCAAATAATTATCTTTGAATTGTTTCCTTCCCAACATTCCAATTTTGTTTCATACTTCCCATTTTGCTTATCTTTTGGCTTCATAGATGTTCTAGAAACATAACCCCACATTCCCTTGCCTTTGAAAAAAATTTCAACACATAACTCCAATATGAGTAATTCTACCCATTTAGTTGAACACTAATAGATTGAAGAGAATCATCCTTTTCACCAACCATTGCTAATAATCACAATCAAAAATCCACAAAGAGAGAACCTGCAAAATGGTTGACAAAGAAAAAAGAAATCCCAATTTCTGCAAATAGGTCATTGCAAAACCCTAAGTGTGACAAGCTTTAAATGAACCATCTACGAACTATAACTAGGCCACCGAATGTCAATTAGGCCGCTGGGCTACTAGACCTGTAGTTGGGCTGTCAAACTTGCTCTTGATACCATGTTAACAATGCAAATATAGAGAAAGGCAAGAAGAAGAAATAGAGAAAAGAGCAGTAGGGCACTATTTCGTTAGAAGCAATCAATTTACACAATAAAGAGAAAAGGAAATACATACATATATATATATATATATATATATATATGTATATATATGGAGAGAGAGAGAGAAAGAGACAATAAGTAAATAAACTAAATTACCCTTAATAAGAGTAAAAATAAGAAAAGGCATAAAAGGGTGACCTACTAGGCTGGGCCTATTATCTAACATAAGTTTGATAGTTTGGTGGGGAAATGAGTTTGTAAGAAAAGAAATACAAAAGGTGGTGGGACCCACCCAATTTAATTTCTTTGTTTGGATGTGCAAAAATGGAGTGAAGAATAGAGTTATTTTTACATTTTGGAATATTTTTTTCTTGATAGTTAAACATCGACAAGAACATAAAAACTTAATTTTTAGCATTGTTAATCGATTATCAAGCCCAATAATTGATTATCAAACTACAATAATCAATTATTTCGACACACAATCAATGTTTATGATTATTTTTATTCTTTTTCTTATTTCTCCTTCATATTTCTTCTCTATTTCTTTCAAACCAAAGATCTATATTTCCATTCAATTTCATATCTATTTCCTTTTACCTATTTCTCTCTTCTTTATTTTCATTCATCTTATTTCTCACTTATTTTATTTTTTTTACCAAACACACCCTTAATGTCTTTTATACACTCAAAAGCATAAGAAAAAGCCAAAAAATAAAATAAACTCTTTGTTCAGTGAAAGAGAAATAGAATAAAGAGAAAAAAATAAATAAGAAATAAAAATATAAGTATATTTGGTAGAAAGGAAATAAGAGATAAGAGAAATAAAAATATGTGGAGCCTACTAATTGTTTTTATTTTATTTTTTACTTATTTTCAGTCACTTATTTATTTATTTCTATTTTTTCTAAACCAAACATTTTTATTTTATTTTATTTTCATTCAATTTTTTATTTTTCATTTATTTTTTTCTTTCTTACTAAACGGACTCAGGAAGAAAATGGTGAGGATTTTTACTCACGAATTGGATGGCCTATGACATGACTACTCGAGCTGCGTCTAGCACTGTTGCCAGTCTTTATGGCTGTGGACTTGTCATCTAGTTGTACCTCTCTCTTTCTGCTTTTTGGTTATCTTCCTCTCTTTTTGCTTTTATCTGGTTTCCATTGAAAAGCTACCGCGTACAATCATGACCCCTTTATTTGCCACAATGGGATAACTAATAATCATTTCTTTCCAAAGATGGTCATTTTCGTAAGCTCCTTCCACAGCGTCACTGTGATTGCGCGCTGACATAGGCTTATACAATCAAATGGTTAGAAAATGAATGATTATTTATTCGCCTATAATATTTTTATTAATTTTTTATTTGTTTTGTATGACAATTATTAAATATATTTTTATTTTTTAAATATTAAATGTATTTATTTTTATTTAATATTTTCTTTATAAAATATTAAAAAAAAAATTAAAAATATCACTACTATTAAAAAATATAATTCTAAATATTTTCTAAAAATAATGCAAGGGTAAAGTATTGCTATTATACATAATTTTGTAATTTATTTTTATAGCATTATATTTTAGTTTTAAGATTTTAATTGCTTTATCCTCCGTTTGGCAGCATGGAAAGAAATATAGTGACGAGAAATAGGTTAGAGAGAAACATAGAGGTGAGAAATAGATAAGAAATAGAATGAAAATATGAGTTGTTTGGTTATGTAAAAATAGGGATAAAATATGGGTGAAATAGAGTAGAAATAATATTGTATAGTTATTTGGTTTGAGTGGAAAGAGAGAAAAGAAATTAAACTAATTTTGCCTTTTCTTTTTTGCCCCTATGTAAATCATGTTAAAGCCTAGAACAAATGAGACTCTAATAATAGACTATCTGTCAAAATGAGACTATAAATAATCTACTATCTATTTCCAATAATCTACTAGTTAGCTAGCAGATGCACGACTCTTTTTGGGCAATTTTGTCAATTTCATATATCAACACCTATTTCCACATTATTTCTACCCATTTTTGCATGGAAATGAATAATGGTGGGCTCCACATGTTTTTTCTTCTCTCTCATTCTTATTTCTACACTATCAAACACACAAACTTATTTCTCACCTTCTTATTTCTTTCCTCTTACTCCAATTTCCACACTATTTCTATTCTGCCAAACAGACCTTTAAGGAGTTATAATTTTACATTTTGATCCTATGGTGTACCAAACTTAATTATATCATATTAATATCTTGTATAAAATTATAGATATTTGTTATATTTGTTTATTTTTTGAATAATAAAATCAACATATCTTTTTATAGATAATTTCTTTTTAAAAATCTCATTCTTTAGTAACCAAAAAAAAAACTCATTCTTTATTTTTTTATGTTTGTGAAAGCTATAAAAGTTTTATAATCATACATCCTACAATATAATACCAAAGCCTTGGGATATACAATCATTCATATTATTACAGTTGAACAAATACTTAGAATTCATAGTTATTGACTATTTATTTTAATTGAAAGAGTAACAATTGCCAATCACAAATTAAAATAAATGACCTTATGGTTCATCTTGAATCAAATTCCTTATTTCTAAATGGGACCTTAGAGCCTGTTTACTTGTATTTTTATTTTCTATTTTTATTTTTTAATTATAAAACTGTTATTTTGTTTTTAATTTGTTTTCTACTTTTAAAGATTTGTACAGAAAACATCGAAAATAATTTTTTTCTATTTTTTCCATTCCTGTACAAATTTTTAAAAAAAGAAAACAAATTAAAACAAAGTGGCGGTATTGTAATTAAAAAGTAAAAACAGAAAATAAATATAAGAAATGAAAACACAAATAAACGGGCTCTTAACTTTTCTTTTTTAGATGGAGACAAGAGAAATAATTTGTAATTTAATATATTGAGAATCATAATCATATTTTTTTTATTTATATTGACCTATTAAAATTTTTGTTTTCCCCTAATAAATTAATATCAATATCTACTCGGTAAACCTATATTAATATCTTTAATAATATACAGACTTACCAAAATAAATTACATAAACTAATCTTACTTTAAAAATCTTCATATTTTATTCATAATACTTTTAAAAATAGTTTTTCGAGAAAATAACACAACTGTTAGCATTACACGTAATCCAACATTATACACTACCAACGATACAGGTCACAATAATGAGGCAGATATCATTCTTCAATAAGCACCATATAAGTATCATGGCTGCATATCACTTATTTGCTCTTGCCAGTTATATGAACGGTAGCAACATCTATTAGGAAATTCTTATCTACAAGCAATGACAATGATCCCGGCATGGATTTACAAACATAATTTGTTTGCAATTTTAGCATGCACAACAAATCCAAATGGAACTCGAAAATTATTGATATCATAAAATCACTGGATTAATTACTCTGTCCCAAAAGTCAGCATAGACTGGTCTATAAATGCATTTAATAGCATCTGAATAAGAGTGCTTTGGTTCTATAATAAGGATTTTTTTTTTCAAGTTGCGAAATATTTACTAGTTTTAGGAGGTCATTTTTAGTGAAGTTTTTCTTTTTAACCATGTTTTTTTCTATCCACATCACAAGATTCGAATTAAAGTCTTTGCTTAAAAGATTCAAGCTCAATTTTACTCAAACCAATAACATATTAGTAAATAATAAGGATAAAATTAAATAGATAAAACAATTATGTCATAATTTAAAGATTTGGTTCTCTCAAGCTGTTATAAAAACCGGCTCGGACTGAAAACCGAACGTACAACTAGTCTGAACCAATGATTGGATCGGATACGCCATCAACCCAGTTTGACTCAGTGGGTCAACCGATCGAACCGGTGAACTGGCCGGTCGAATCGGTGAACCAGACGATTGAACCGATCAGTTGATATGGACTAGTTCAAAAAAATTATTTTTTTTAAGTGTTAAACGATGTCGTTTTAACTATAAATATTGAAAAAAATAAAAATTTTGACTTATAATATAATTTACATATTTAAAAATATTTATTTACTAATGATAATACTCACCAAAATCATAAATGCAGGTATGTGTATGACATAAATGTCTCTTGTATTAACATGAATGCATAACCTTCATTCATTTGTTCTTGTTTGTTTGTCCTTAATGCGTAACTTCTAGTCCTTTTACCCTCGTCTTAAATATAATTGTTGATTTTTTATTTATTTATGGGTTACACATCACCATTAAAATTTAATTTAATAAATTTTATAGGTATGAAATTCACATGTCATGCATACTTTCAACTTTTTTAATAGAGACCGAGTCATGCGGTTCAATTAGTGACCCTCCAGTTCGACCATTGACCTAGTGACCTAATACCCTGACCGAGTCGATGACCAGTCCGAATTTTAAAATATTGCTCTCAAGTCTATCTTCAATATGGTAAAAGAAAAATGAGATTAAAGTATGAAATAGAATGAATTATAACTCCTTCATTATATTTTATCTTTATTTCTATAAATAAATCAAGTAATGAACTAGCTTTTCCTTCTACTTTATTTTCTTCCATTTCATTCTCTAATGTAGACATAGCCTGGCGATTCAATCTATATATTGGATGTCTCGTTAATTGGTTCAAGTGAGGTATATCCATTTCAGGAGCAAAATTTTTTCTTATTGAAATTTAATAAACTTGTATATTAAGAACTCGAATTAAATTGACTTGGATCAATAAATTAAAATTAATTATTATAATAACTAATCAAAACACATTAAAAATTACAATTGCAGTTACCATTGATTTTTATTTTTTTTTGTTATTATGGTATTAGTATGAAGTATTCACTGTGAAAAATAGTGACTAATCTCTGCCAGAGACCGTGAGCGCACACAAGATAAATATTTCCTTCCTAACATAATTTATTTCATACCTAAGGTCAAGATTCGAACCCTGAATAACTTGGTTAAAGAACATAAGTCGTAACCACTTGTACCAACCAATGTTAGTATAGTTACCATTGATTAACTCACGTTGAATCTAATCAAAGGGTTTGTTTGGCCAGCCTTTTTTTTGGCTAGCTTACAACTTGTACAGTTATTTTTATTTCTCTTTACCATTTTAGTTACATCATGTATCATATTTTTTTAATTTTCTCTTTAATTCACCAATTTTATACCACAGAAGAAAGGGCGGTGAATTCATTATCCTTTAATTTAATCCAGTTGCCTCTGTCTAGTCTGTCCTTTTCAGTTTCTGAAGACACCATTATGGGGACATGGGGCAGAGGATAGACCCCACCTTTCTCTTTGCAACTCTTTCAAAATAACAAAAAGTGAATTGACAAGCACATTTACACTTCGTAGACTGTAGTTACATCACACTTCAAAAAAGTTTCAGATTAATCCTGTGTTTGAATGAGATCATCCGGGAAAGAAACCAAAAAGAAAATAGAAGATAAGTAGGCTTAAATACACTTTTGTTTTTTTATTTTTTATTTTTTAAGAAAATTTGTTTTAATTTTTTATCTTTTAAAAGTGTTAATTTAATCTTGATCATTTATTTTTTTTAAATATTTTATTTTGGTCTTTTTTGCCAGCAATCTTAACTTTGGTAATAGAAAAGTTAAATTTTTAAAAAAATAGCGATTAAAAATTGTCACAAAATATTTTTTCTTTTTCTTTCCTCTTCCTCTCTTTTCTCTCTTCGTTTTCCTTCTTCCTCTCTTCCATCTCTTCATCTTCCTTCTATTTCCAAATTCTTCATTGACAAGTCGTTTCTTTCACAGTGGTCGTGCATGGTGGCAGTTTCGCAACAACGACTTTGGACAAATTCGCAAATGGGTTTTATTATTAGCTCAATGGTGGTGAAAGGATGTGATTTATGCAACAACCACTATGATTTGTTCTCATTTTTTATTTACAAAATTGCTTTTGAGATTGAATTTGGGGTTGGATTTGTAAAATTGATTTTGGATGTTTTTATTTTTGAAATTGATTTGTTAAAGAAAAAAGGGGAAGACGAAGAAGAAGAACATGAGTTTTAAAACAAATAATTTTAACATAGTGGCGGTTTTTAACCTCACTATAATAATTTTATTTATTAAATTAAAAAAGTGCATAATCAATACTCGTAAATTTTCTCAATACAAAAAATGATTTACTGTAAACTTTGAGAGCTTTTGATTGCCTCTAAGAGACACCAAAAAGCCCTCAATCAATTTTTCAAAAATTGTTTCAATTGTGAATAATTGAATTCGTAAAAGTTTAAAGTTCTTAAGAGTTCTGCTAATAGTAGCGGTTTTCAACCGCTTCTATGTTTAAAATTAATTATTTTAAACATAAAACACTAGCGGTGTTAGTTTTAACCTGACAGAAGGATATACAATAATTTTGAAACGGGATATACAATGAAAAAAATCTCCTCGGTAATTTTATTTTTAATTATAAATGTTTAAAAAAATTATTTTTATCATATAAATATAACAATAATTTTATATAAAGAAAACAATATAATAAAAAATTATATTTGAAGTTAATTTTAATTTTTAAATTAATATAAAAGATTTTTATAACATTTATTTATTTCTATTTTGTTTTCACTCAATTAAATAAGTAAATAGTCACTTTTTACTTTTTATTTTTGTCTATTCAAATAACACATTCTTTTCATTATATTTTTTATTTACGTTATTCTTATTTTTTTTCTATTTATTTTTCTCTATTTTACTCCTTGTCCAAACAAAGAATAAGTAACTATTTTCTTTAAAATTTGATAAAATACAATTTTAATAAAAATTAGTTTGATCCTATGTATAAAAGACAATTTTTGTATTTATATCTTATGCTGTTTTGTGTGGGTGGGATCCTACGTATTTGTTTTGGGTTGAGACTTCTTGTGCTTTAACTCAAAGCTCTTTTTTATCACCAATGAATTTCTTAGCTTATAAAAAAAAAAGTTTCAAATTATTGAATAGGATTGACATTTACAGTTAAATTAATTTGAATTGTATATTTCCATTAGGAATGGTGTATTTCATTAAAAAAAATGAATTTCTAACTTGAGGCTAATAAAAACTCAGTCGTGCCAGTAAGAAAACTAAAAACTAAAATAAAATGTATTTTTCTTATTTATTTATTTTTTGAAATCGTACTTTAGTTAAATTATGTGTAGCTTTGACTTTTTAAAATTTTTTAATCAATTAAGCCTTTTATTTTTAAAATTAAATAAATTGAATCTTTTCAGTATTTTTAATCAAATTTTTTATATATTTTTTAATAAATATTTAAGAAACTATTATGGATTTGAGGTAGAAAATAATTTTAAAAATTAAAAGTAGAAAATATAGTGTAAATTGGAATAATTTTATAGCATATAAAATTTGAATTTGAAAAAAAATCTTATTCAAGTTTTTTTTTATTTCAAGTGAAATTTGATATTTCATTTTGTGAGTTTTGAATGAAAAAATTAAAATAATTTAATTTACAAAGATTTTAAGTTGAATTTTTTTAATGTTTTAACTAAAAAAATCTACACCAATATCAAATTTGGTTCATTTTAAAAATGTAATAACTTAATTGAATAAAATAATTAAAAGATTAAAATTACGCACGATTTAAATTACATAAACTAAAATAATAATTAAGCCTGTTGCCTAGGAAGGAGGTGGGTGATGACAACTAGAAGAAACAACTTGAGGCCCCCTAAAGCACCAACGTGTAGGACCCTTGCTTAATTAGAAATCTCCCTAAAGAGAGGCTTAAATTGAGAAGTAGAAAGTGTTGATTATTCACTTCAACATTTTCTCATTCCCAATTGGCACGATTGGAAAGAGAGAAACTTGCTAGTTTTCTCTCAACTCACACTCACACTCCCTAAGATCAATAATGTTTACAGTGTTTGAACATGAGCTTTTGCTTAATTAGAACCTTCTCTAAAAGGGATGCTTAAATTGGGAAGGGGAAAGTGTTGGTTATTCACTCCAACACTTTCCCCTTCTCAATTGGCATAATTCAAATAAATTTAAAGAAATTTTAGAACAATATTCAAGTAATAACAAGACAAAACAAAATTTAAGCATAAAATTTTCACATCAAAATTTAACTAAGAATAATATCAAAATAAACAAAGAATAAAGCAAATTCAACTAAGAACATAGAGTAAAATTCTAGTATCAAAATTTAACTAAGAATAATATCAAAATTAATTAAGAACGCAGAGCAAAATTCTAGCATCTAAATTCCATATCTAATAACAATACCAAAATTCAACTAAAAACTATATCAAAATTAACTAATAGCACGAAACAAATTTAACTAAGAACATATAGCGAAATTCAACCAACAACACAAAGCACCTTAAACCCACAAAAACCAAAAATACATAAAGCAAAAACAATAAATAAGAAATAGATTAAGGGGTTACTTGTGGTGGCGATATGGTGGTGAGCCAGTGGTGGCATGATGGTGCGACGGTGGGGACGCAGTGGTGATGTGGTGATGGTGCAATGGTGAGAATTTGAGAGGGAGAGAGAGAAAACGTTGATGCACGATGGTGTCATAGGTGGGGCATAGCAAAGATGCTAGAATGATGGATAGGAAGCACGACGATGGCGGTGGAGATACCAAAGCATCGTTGTAAAAAAACAAAGAAAGGAGAATGAGGGAGAAGGGTCTCGGTGTCAAATATATTGATCATGCTAAACCGACACTAGTGCATTAATTGCGCATTAGCATCAACTAGGCTGATGCTAATGCGTAATTAATGCAATCGACTGTTTTGAATTAGTTACCAACATAGCATCGACTTGGCCAACATTAACACAAATATTTTTTGTAGCATCGGTCGAGTCAATGCTACGTTGTTGCTAATTGAAAATGGTCAAAATGGTCAACTGCATTAATTACCAATTAGTGTCAGCTATGTCGGCGTTATCGTAAATATCGCTTTTAGTGTCGACTTGAGTCGACACAAAGTCGATGCTAATTTCAAATTAGCTTCGATTTAGGTTGACACTAATTATTGTCACATTAAAAAAAAAGAATTTGAAACGTTGCCTTTGCTTTGTGTTGGTATTGGAGCCAACACTACCTTGTTGATGTTATTTCATGTGTTTCTTATAGTGTCATATGTATCAATGGTTTCCTAAGTTATACTAATTTGTATTATAATTTGTCATATGCTAATATGTATCAATGTTAGTAACTTGAATTTTTTTAGTGTATCAACAATATGATTGTGTGTGTATAATATTTTTATTTTTATACTCTCTTCACATGTAAATATTACCTTGTTGATGTTAGCTATCCTAACTTTATGGCTACTTAGGACCTAATAGAACTATCATATATCATCTCCCTCATTTTAGATTAGGGCCTAGAGCTAGAGGAAGGAATGAAGGGTTTAATTATATTCACTCTAGCCTTCAAAGAATATTATGTAACATGCCTCAATTTCCATTGAAGATTACGACTCAAATCATTGTTGCTTGTATGACTTTGCATAATTTTATGAGAAGGAATGACATAGGCGATGAAGAATTTTGTTTATTTGATGAAAATGTTGATTTAGAGGACAATGTTGATTTACATGATACTACAATTGAAGACATCACATGGGAGGAACCAACTCAAGAACGTATTAGACAAATGAACTGAGTTAGAGATACCATTAGAGACCGAATACTTAGAACTATCTAGTTTTGTTTTTTATATTTTATTTTTCATGTTTTTATTGATAGGTGTAAGGTGATTTTTTATATTTTTAATCATGGTTTTATAATATGTATGGAACTAATTTTAAATATTTAAAATTTATGATTCATAAATTTTAATCATGGTTTCATAATATATGTGTGTGAGAAATTGATTTATAAATTTTTTAAATTTATGATTCTTAATATTTTGTTTTTACGAACTAAAAATAAGCAAATGGAAACTAATGATTTTTTTTTATTTTTAATATTTTGTGATATATAATGTTATTTTTTTAATTATTTAGTTACTTTTTAATTTTATTTATTTTAATCATAATTTGATTCTTAATTATTTTTTAATTTGTAAAATGAGACAATAACAGAATAATTTGATTCTTAATCATCCAATTTTTAATAACACAATAATTAATAATTAAATTACATAATAACATAAAAAATCTTGTTTACAATTATAGTGTATTTCAATTAAGAGAAAAGTTAACAATATACTCTTTGACATACTCTTTTAAACATATTTTTTATTATTGACTAAAATTTATTAAAAATTACAAAAATTTGTAGTTGTAGGTTCCACATTTTATTCGGTAATAAGCTTTAATTATAATTTTGTAATTTTTAATAAATTTTTTGATAAAATAGTCTAGTACTGACAGTGTAAATGGATATCCAATACAACAAACCGTCATGTAAAGTAAATCTGTTGATTTTTACCATAATTATCTTAAAAGTTATGTCTATTATAATTTTTGATTAATTGATCATGTAAAACTTTTTACACTTGCAATACATAAAAATTAAATTTAAATTTTAATTGAGAGAAAAATTAGTTATGTATTGATAGTATAACACAGTTTTACACTGTCATTTAATTACAAATAATCGTGTATAAGTAAGTTTATTGACTTTTACAATAATTATATTAAAAGTCATACAAACAATAATTTTTAATTGGTTAATAATATAAATTTTTTTACATTACAATATATATCCATTAAACTTTTTTTTTTTTATGTTACCATTAAACTCTTTAACTAATAATAAAAAATGTGTTAAAATTAATGTGACATGATAGCACTCCTCTTCAATTAAATTTAAAACACATGCAACAAATTAGTACTTGGCTAAATAAGCAGCAAAGACAAAAGCACCCACATCTTGACTCGACAGCAGCTACCCCCAAACCAAACGACAAAAAGGCACTGTGCCCTTTTCGTGAGTTCTCAAAGTCCACACAACCAGAACCAACAGCAACAACACTGCTTTTCTTTTCTTTTCTTTCCCTTACCACCACTACACCAGCACCACCATAAAACCACCCTCACACACAGCGAAACCCTCGTCGCAATGGCGGAGGAAGAACAGCGACAAGACGTTCACAAGCTGTTGCGCTCGTACATAGGACTGAGCTTCTCCATGTTCCTCGCTCAGCTGGCGAACAACTCGGTGCCGGCGCTGCGGAGCAAGGTCCGCGCGCTGTCGCTGTCGTCGGCGGCGGCGGCGGAGGAGCTGCGGCAGATGAAGTCCCGGCGGCAGGAGGACTCGAAGGCGAACGCGCGCGTGGTGGAGATCTTCGCGTCGCACCGGAACGCGTGGCAGGCGGAGGAGAAACGGCTGCTGCAGCAGATCGACGCGGCGGCGGAGGAGA
The DNA here is from genome assembly GCA_004329165.1 of Spatholobus suberectus. NCBI lineage: Eukaryota > Viridiplantae > Streptophyta > Magnoliopsida > Fabales > Fabaceae > Spatholobus > Spatholobus suberectus. Next base: position 75,001,937 of record CM014730.1, on the reverse strand, counting down.
TCGCGCGGCTGAGGGCGCGCGTGGCGGAGCTGGAGGAGGCGGCGGCGCGCGCGGAGAGGGACGTGGCGGAGAGGGACGAGATGATCGGGTTCATGTCGCGGCGGATCGAGGAGGAGGGGTTGGGTGGGAGGGAGCACCACGGTAAGAAGGGTAGGGACTGGGAGGAGAAGGAGATGGTGGGGACCACCAGGAGTCTGGAGGAGGAGGTTGAGGTTATCTTTGAACAGCACAGTCACCAGTTTGGGAATAATGGGTTTGATTCCGAGTTTATGGCCTCTGCCTCTAAGTTCTGGGCTGAGAAACCCTCGCTTTGGCAGGTTCGTGGAATCTTCTTCTACCGGAAATGTGGTTGACTTGGATTCCCTTTTTTCACTAAGATTTGACACGAGTGTGTGTAGATTGGATTGTTTCGATTAAATAATTGCTTTTTCTTGTCTTACTTTTCGGTAAAGCTTCTTAATCAACACATGCATAAGACAATTGAAAGTTTACAATACAAACTGGAAAGTGGAAACACAAGAAAATGGCACCTGCAATTTTAATTTTAATTTAATTTGCACTAGGTTTAAACCTTGTCACCATCCTTTTACATAAAAAAAAATAAAAAAAATAAGACATCGTTTGCTTTTAGTCTCTAAAAATAAATAGTTTCCTTTTAGTCTCTTAATTATGAAAATGTGTGTGTGAGACTTGCTTTTGTCATTTTAAAAAAATTGTCTCCTTTTATTTTTTTATCTGTAAAAAAATAAAGATCTTTCACAAATGAAAAACTAAAATGAAACTAATTATTTTAGAGGGATTAAAAGCAAAAACGAACTTATTTATAAAGGATTAAAAACATATTTAATTTTTTTTTTTAAAGGGATTGGTAGGATAAAAAATGGTTTACGGCGAAAAGTTTTGGTTCTTTTTCAAGGATGACCTGGTTTAGGATTCTGGGTCATGATGTTTCTTCTCGGTTCTAACCTTGTGGACTGTTCTTTTACCGCACCACTTTTTACTCGATTTTCAAGGTTATAGGCTTTAGGAGGTTCCTGTACGGCAGAACTTTTGCGTTAGACATGACTTTTCTATGAGGGAAAGGAATGGGGTTTGTAATGGCAACTTGGGGGCCTTCTTTTTATCTTCCAAGTTGAGATGGAGTTGGTTAGGTTCATAATGGTTCATCATGGTGGAGCCATGGACCATCCATTTGTTATTTGTCTGTTTCTGTCCTTTGCTTGTAGCAATCTGTCCCCCATTGCATGTTATGTTGCTCTGTATGCCTGGTCCACTTTACTTTCAGCAGGCTGTAGTCACCATTCTTATCCAGTGCTGAAATCTAGGGCCTTCATTCTCTAGGTTGTTTATTGTCTGTGCTGGGGACATGGATGCTAATTTCTCAAGCCACTGATATTGTTGTTGGTTGATGCATGTTTGGATTATTGTTTGCATGCCCCAAACCATAGTCTGGACTTTGGAGAGTGTAAATTGAGTTTCATTCACAAATAACGAGTTTGGCTAAATTATGATCGAGCTGTATTTGAACTTGAATTTGGTCCCAATCTATGGTTTCAGCAGAAGTGAAAAATGTAACCCGTTTTGCTGGGGCAAACCATAGTTTGCATGCAAATGATAATCTAAACACACCCTTAGTATGTAACTGTGTATTGATTGAGATAGAAAAACGACTTGCTCTTTGCTGATAATTAATACCAGGGTCTTACAATCTTTTTCTCGTTGCTACTGCAAACTGCTTTTGGCAAGCACATGTTTTTGTTCTTCAAGAGTGGTTGATTGAACCAAGAAAACATACAGTACAGACTCAGAATATTCCTAAAGCCACCCACTAGGGAGAAATGAGTGGGTCCTTTTGTTTTAGGTTTTAGACTTTGGTAGAATTGGTTTTGAAAGAACTGATGTTAGAAATTTTATTTTGGGAAATGATATTTTAAAAGTGAGTTTAGAAAAATTGATTTTGTTTAGATGATAAAGTAAAATCACTTATGTAGTGTAAACATAGATATGTTTTGTGGGTCCTACACCTGGAATTATTTCTTATCAATAAAAAAAAATCTAAGAATTTTCACTTCTCTTAAAATTAATTCTACTCACCATAGAATTGATTTTGAAAATATAAAAAAAAACCACCTGAAACAATCTAATTTACTGTATAACTTGATTTTTTTCCCCCAAAACGTGAAATCTCATGTTCCCAAACACGCTGATAATTGGTGTTCTAGGTGTTTGCTGCAGTCGTTTTTATTTTCCTCAGTATCTTGTGCATAACATGAGTATTGAGTAGTTATATGTTTATTCACTCCTTGTTCTCTTGATTAAATTGTCCCTTGAACACTATTGTTTGGTTGTTTGTTTCTAAAAGATGGTTTTGTTGAGTATTATCAACCAATAAATAAATCACATGGGATGGCCTAAGCAAACTAGGTATTTATTAAAATCCATTGATCACCCTTTAACTATTTGACATTGTAGATTAGTGATCATCTTCAATCCGAACTGTTAACTTTTGGAAGGTATCAAAGAACCACCCTACCTAAAATCTTAAAAGGCACTAGCGAAGGAGACTTTTGTTTCAAAAAGTAACGTTAAGACCAAGGTCATTTGACTTCATATAACAGTATTTATTCCGCTTGAAATAAAAACCATTATGTTGTTGGTTTTTCTCTATGTAATTTACTTTGCAACTTATAACCAACTACTTGTCCACAAATTTTTCTGTCAATTTCTGACCTATAGATGTCTACTCTTGCAGGATGTACAGTACGAATCCCTTGAATCAATGTATAATACAAAGCATTTTGTTGCAAGGTAAGTAATTGATAATCTAAATGCAGATAACTTCTGTGGCATTTGGAATTAATCTCCAACTAAATGAAGGGTAATTTTTTTTCCCCAGAAGGGAGTCTCCCTGGAAGGTAGATGGTGATTCTGCTGGAGTTTCCTCTAAACTTAAATTACTTGACCAAGACTTATTAAATCTAGAGAAGATTGGTAAGAGTGATCCATCCAAGGCGTCATCCTTGATTAAGAAACAGGCAAAGAGATATCAAGAGCTTTCAGAAAAAATTGATGATTTATGCAGAAGAATAGTAAGTAACTCATGTTTTATTTTTTCTTCTGTTTTAGGTTTTGTTATGTTGCAAATTTTAATTAATCTATAAATCTATAAAATGGAATCATAATCATCCTTTTCCACTTTTGCTAAAATACTTAAACAACCTCTACTTGTATATTTTGAAATCTGTGTCTTTTGATGTCAGCTGTTATGTAATTTGCATGATGTCTACTGCCTTGCAATAAACTTCATTGGTACATTCTGTCAGTTGGTTCATGTCCTATAAAACTCTATTGAGAACAATGAATAATGGTGATACTCAGATAATTAATTGTCTGGTATGTCAACCTGCTAATATACTTTATCATTGGTCCCAAGTTGATGGTTGTGTGCATGAATACCATATTTATTCCATGTGATATATATTTGTATAAACCAAAGGTGACGGCTGTCTGTGTGGTGGAGCAAGCTTAGTGCCAACTGATTATATATTTAAACTATTATTGTGTATTTTTTGTGTGGCTATCAACTGTTTCATCCCAGGAGATGAAAAATGATAGCTCGCATTATTTATTGTACTGTGCATGTAATTAAGGCCAACAATGGAATCACAATTTTGTACTTCATGCAAGCATGATGCACAACTTTATGTATCAGGGATTGTAAGAGACACCAAAAGTCTAATATTACTACTTTATGTAGTGTGGATGCTAATGTGTTTTGAAGGAAGTTTACGTTAGGTAGAGGCACCAACTACTATGCATGTATTTTCCTCCAAAACAACAGGCCCATTTCTGGCCTGCTCCTGCTGACATGATCTTTTATTGCTTCATTTAGTTAAAAGTTGGACCATTAGCAATTTTGGGCCTGACATCTTTCTTTTTGAACAGGCAAATGATCCCTGCGAACCTTCCCTCAGTTCAGAATTTCGAACCCAAACTCAAACGGAGTTTTTACTGGAAGCATTTCGGCTTCAGCAGGGGGCATCTGAAACTGGACAGAAGCTAATGGCATTGCAAACTGAAATTGGGAAGAGCCATTACAGGGATGAGTTAAGAAGCGAGACCACACTGACCGCAAGACGGTCTTTGGACTCTATTAGGAACAACTTCAAAGAAATCCAGCGAAATCTGGAGATATGGTTGGCCAGAATTATTGGCGATCTTGAGGGGATTCTGGCAAGGGAAGGTGCATCTCGTGTAAGAGAATATTATATTTCTAGATATCCTTTTGTTCAATAGAATCTGAGAGACTGGTAGCTGTAGGAAGCCTCACCTCTCAAGCTAACAAGTTATCTCTTCTGGGTATGTATATTGTTTCAATTCATAAAAGTGGTAGTTGGATATCCCTGTGAAATGAAATCATACCGCTGCTGCTTATGTTGGCATCTTAAATATGTTCTTCCCTCCCCCACGTGGGCACCCATCTTAAATGCGTTTGTCCAGTTGCTGATGGATCCACTCTTCTGTGACAGCCAAAAAAAACAACAATAACGGTTAAGATGTTTTATATACTAATCACAAAAGAAACACACACACAAACACACTCCCATATCCATTACCTTTTTCCTGTTTTGTTTGTCTGTCTGTCTTGTCTTTTTGTTACTCCTTTGCATCTGTCTCGTGGAGGACTGTTACCGCTTCTTGCATTTTTCAGTTTGTCTTCTTATGTCTTATAATATTGTCTCAATTACAAGGTTTAGAAATTAGAATACAGTTACTTGTCAGGAAATCAATGAGATATATTGGATTAATATCTGGAACAAACACTTTTTTTTTTGGTAGAATTTATTTAAATGATGATAATCAAGGGATTTTGATTTGAGTTTAACAAATGACAAGCGATTTGCTCAGTCATTTCGCATTCATTTTCATGGAAAAGTTGTTGATAACTCTGCTAGAGAACATAGTTGGGTCAATATACACCCAAGTCGAGCTTTTCTTTAATTTTTTGTCCTGTGTGCCACATGGCACATGTTGAGTTAGTAAGACCAAGGAGAATCTGACGTCTATGGTCCATCCACACCGAGGAATATTGTTGCACTGTCTTCTTATACATGGGAGGAAATCGTTGGATTTTATTTGTGCCAAGCAGCCTGTTTTATTTAAACTGCAAACCTACGATTTTATACATCTATATTATAACGAGTTTGAACGGTAGAAACCTTTACTTATTCTTGAAGTTAGGATCTTTGTCTCGTTCACGCAGTATGCATTAAATTACGGGCATACGCATATTTATAATTGTACGTAAGTTTTGTCGGATTGAACTAAAGCTTTCCTGATTGTATACATTGAAGTTAATATATACTATTAAGAAAAAAAAGTTCACTAGTAAAATTTCTGCTCAATTTATAACCAACAAAAAAGAAACTTCTATTGCAGGTGATTTAACCAAGCACTAAATTTATATGCTTCACAGGTACTTTTATGGAAGAAAAACATACGTGAAATGTGTTAATGGTTAAAAAAAAAAAAGTGGAAAAAAAGATCATCATTATCCTCATTGCTTCTCTTTCTCTCTTTGGTTTCATTCACTTACATACTTTCCGTATCCATTGTGGTATTTATTCACATTTTTATCTGTGTTGACCAAATCAAGAAAGAGGCAAAAGCATCAATCAGAAGGCATTAAATAATAACAAGCTCTTGCATTCACCGTCAAATTAATTAACGCGAGTCCATATCGTTTTCGGCCGGCTTTGTCACTTTTTATAAGGCTCAATCCACATCATTGCTACCGCTTCTTCCTTCTGGAATCACATGATCCATGGACGACGATGATGGTAACCCCTTATCTAACAACATTGTTGTCCTACTCATTGCCATGGGTTCAGCAGCTTTCGTTCTCTCAACGTACCATGTCATAGCTATTTGTTTGTGCAACCAGCGCAACACACGCCAAAACCCACAACAACAACAGCCACCACCGACAACGAGCACTTCCTCAGTGGCAGACGCGATTCCATCTCACAAGTATCACAAGAAGAAAGTTGATCACGCGGGTTCGGGTGATGGCGACGGAGATGAAGGTGGCACGTGTGCGGTGTGCTTGGGAGATTTTGAGGAGGGTGAAGAGTTGAGGACGCTGCCCGATTGCATGCACTCTTTCCACGTGCCATGCATTGATACGTGGCTCAGTTCCCATTCCAGTTGCCCCGTTTGCCGTAGCAGTGCCACGCCTTCTCTGGAGGTGCTCCACTCTGACCACGATTTCAATTATGCATATCAGCACAGCATAGATATGACGCAGTTTGCCGTCGCTCAAAATGGGTTTGCTATACGACGGTGAAGTAGTGTTGTTGTCTTGTTGTGTTGCTATGAGTCTATGATGGAGATTCTGGGTTTTAAGGATACACATGAACCTGCGAGAGCAAACCCGCATGCTTATTTTCTGAGATCCACCCCTGAGCTGTTTTGCAGTTTGCATGTTGCCGGCCGGGAAATTAATTCAGCTACGCCAAAGAATAATGCTATTTTTCTCGTAAGCGTAATTTAATACACTTTTTATTATTACTTTATTTTTGAAATAATTAATTCAATCGACTCGTAAATATGTCGTCTTTTAAAGAGTATGTTGAATTTGTAGAAAATGAATTAGTAAAATTGTGTTATTGTTTGTTGCGGTTGAAAAATATTGTCTGAAAGAGGAGTTTTAGCAACATACTCTTTACTATTAGTTATACTGTTAGAATCGCTCAAAAGTCGACCCTAATTAACTAACAAAAAATGATGCTAAATGTGATTTTAATGTTGATTTTGCATCAACTTCGAGGATGCTAAATTTGCCAAAGCTAATTTATAGTGTTAGCTTCTTGGTGGTCGATGCTAAAGTGGAAACTATGATAAATTAAAAAATGGTCAATGCTAAAGTTAGTGTCTACCTAATTGACGCTAAGAAAAGAGGAAAAAAAAATTACTGTTACAATAGTTTGGCTTTGCCGTCGTTGTGACACCTTCGTCGTGATGCCTCTGTTGTTGCTCTAGTGTCAACTTCTTTCCCCTTTTCTTTTTATCTTCACCACCATGCTCCATTGTCGCCATTGTTGGAGGTACACTCCTTCCCTTTTTTCGGGTTTAGCTCCATCTCTGCTCAACATCAACCCCATCCACCACCCACCACCTCCCAAAACCACCGCCCATCAACATAAATCACTACCACCAAAACATGCAATCCAATGAATCCCATGCCTAGCCAGAACCTACAACTAATAAAAATAGACAATAAAAAGAACACTAGGGGAGAGGAAGAGAGTGAAGAGGATGAGAGATTAGGGGAGAATAAGGGAATGAGCTAGGAATGAGACATTAGGACAAGAAGTAAAGGGTTTGAACTTAAGAAGAAGAGGTAGGGGGTCGTTTTTGTGCTTAACTTAAAAGCTAGCGTTGATCAAGTTGACTGTAACACCCTAGAGGATATTCTGTAACTATATATTTTTCTCACGTAAATAAAACAATTAAAACTTCTTATAAATACCATACGAACAAAACCTCTACATATTGCCCAAACTGGGACACTTAGAGTATTATACAAATCCTTAAAATAAATACATAACTAATACTTCAACATAAAGGTCTCAAGTACAAAATATAATCTCATGCCTATAATACTAAGGCCTATGGAAAACATAATAAAACTCAATCCAATCCCTCGCCTTGCTTTCCACTCAAGAGCTCCATACCTACTTATCTAGAATATAAACTTAAATTAGTGAGACAAAGTCTTAGTGAGTGCCCTAAAAAAACAACAACATATATCAGGCATCACGTATACATAAAAGAGCATACAAATCTTAACATTTATCCTTAATGAGAAATAACATTGTAGTATATAAGTATACCTTTTACCTTTAAACATAACATTAATTCCTCAAAAAAATTCCTCATAAACGTTATAGACATAACTTAGCATGCCCTTAGTTAAATCTTTTCTCTTTTAGTCCAATTGACAAATTTGAGCTCAAATTCTCAAGAGGCATCCCCTTTGTCTATGTCATAACCTTGTATATTTATACTTCTTTGATTCAAGGATTCTTTCCCACTTTTTAGGGATCGAAGGAGACGAAAACCCTTCCCTTGTCAAAGAAGGCACACAAGTCTTATACATGCTTTTCATTTAACATTACTTCTTGTCATCCTTTGAGGACTGAAGGGATTACTACCCTTCCCTTGCCAATGGATACCTTTTAATAGTCTTGCATAGACATACAAATCATACCTCATTCATATATGGGATTACTACCCTTCCCTTGCCAATGGATACCTTTTAATAGTCTTGCATAGACATACAAATCATACCTCATTCATATATGGGGATAAGGAGATCACTTAGCAGTTATAATAATTAAACGAAGCACATATAATTCTAATGGTTTTGCACTTAATGCAATAGACCCTACGCATAGCACACTCAAGTAGTGCTTAGCACTGATGTACAGGGGTACCAAACATAGCTTTTTGTTGGCTCTGCGCTTAGCATAAAGTGGGTTGCGCTTAGTGCAAACTGTGCAGTTACAAATCTCATCTTTAGAGGTCGCATGCTTGGCACAACTAGTTCACACTTAGTGCCTCAACGCAAAAAATCCAGGTACCTCTCTAGAGGTCTCGTGCTTAGCGCAAACTGGGTTGTGTTTAACACCATTACACAGAGCCTTAACCTAGGGGTTTTGGAGGCTTGTGCTTAGAGCGATGAAGGCACGCTTAGTGTGGATCATCATTTTGCATATCGTGAGAATAAGGTTCAACAATCCTAAGGAGCTCTTCAAGGCTTCCTAAACTAGTTAAACACAAAATTGCATACATACATTGATTAATTAAGCTTCTAAACATCAAACCCCTATTATAATCCAATTAATCATTCAATAAAACTCAAATCCCCTATCAAGCCCTAACATGGAAATTCATGCAAGAATATCATTAAAGAAAGAACAATCAAGAACATACAATGGGGAGTGGGGAAACATGTTAGGGGCTGCACTCACCTTGGGATCACATAAGGTCTTCTAAGAGTGAATTGGGTCCTTCTCTTCTCTCCTTGCCTCTATCCTTTTTCCTTCTTCTCCTTTCTCTCTTATTCTTTTTCCATGTTTTTCTCTTTAGTGTGTGAGGGTGACGTAGGATTACCTAACTTAATTCCATATTGGGCCCTGGTGACGCATTCCCTCAATGTTATGGCCTAAACAATTATTTAATGCTCACAGGCTTTCCTAATAACATAGTTAATTAATTAATTAATTAATTAATTAAATTAAACCTATTATTTTGAGATGTTACATTGGCGCTAATAATATTTTTTCAAAAATTATTAATTAGCGTGGGTTAAGTCAATGGTAGTTGGTTTTCTTTTTTGTGTTCAAATTAATAAAAAGTATTTTTTTCAAAAATTATTATTAGTGTTGGCTTAGTTGACGCTATGATCAATGCTAACTTGTTTTCATTTTTGCACTCAAATTAATAAGAAAATATTTTTTTTGAAAATCATTATTAGTGTGGGCTTGGTCAATGCTACAATTGACACTAATGGGTTTTTGTTTTTGCGCTTAAATTAAAAACTAGTGTCGTCCTTTCAAAAATTATTAATTAGTGTAGACCTAGGCAACATTATGGTCGATGCTAATTGAAATATTTATTACTGCTTGATATGCAATTTATTATATTGTAAAAGTTAGTGTCGACTTTGTCAACATCAACTTAAATATCTTGATTATTATTAAAAAGTTGAAACAAAATAAGATTTGAAAGGTTGTGTCCACATAGCATCGGTGTTGTGGTTGACATTAACCTTTTGACTCTAATATGTGCATTTCTTGTAGTGTCAAAATTGATTGAAACTACAAAATCATGAGTGAAGCTCATTAAATGAGAAATGAGACTCACAAATTTTTATGATAAAGAGTGTGTTCAAAAGAGTGTATTACTAGTATTTCTTTTTTTGAAATGATTGTTGAGTATTATGTGTAAGAGAGAGAAAGAGAGAGTTTAATAGACATACACCGTCAATGTAACTAATATATATATATATATATATATATATATATATATATATATATATATATATATATATATATATATATATTAGTAAAATTACCAAGAGAGACAACTTTTTTTTCCACTTGTCATTATTTAATTAAGGGGTTGGGAAGAAAACAGAAAAGAGAACGAATGATTTAAATATGGATGTGGTTTTCGTAAACAGGAAATTGGCCCCATCTCATTGAAAGTTGGATTTATTACTACGATGTGGGATCAGTAGTGAAATGCTACAGTATTCAAACCTTTCAATTTGTGTTCAGCATCACATCACATCATGTAGTTTTTAATAAAAGCAGGGCTAAGCAAATGAGAGATTATTGAAGCATTCAATTTGTCATTGTTATTAAGGTTATCAAATTAGGTACTTGCTTGTGATGGAGCTTATAATTATAATGTAAGTAGTAAGAAACCCATGTCGAGCTATTTTATTGTTGTACATTTAATATGTTATTTTAAAACTCGTGAATTCATAACAGATTTTTTAATGCTTTGAAAGTTATAAAATTGATATTTGCTTCAAAATGCATCATGTTAAAGTCAAGAAAAAAAATGATCAAAAAGTTAGTTGAATAATTTCAGCAAACATTTAGTGCTATTCCATACGTTGAATGAATTGACGGTTATGCATGATCATCCAAGGTAGACACATCATGATCATCAAAATTCTTAAATCATGAAGACTTTACCTTTTAATTAAGTTCGCTAACAAACCAAACAGATTAATTGAATTGATAATGTAAACCTTATTTTGTCCTTTATTTTTAATTAATGATTATAACTGTATTTTATTTTTTAAAGCGTATTTTCTCTTATTTCGGAAGACTTATATCTTTTTATTTATTTATTTTTTCAATAATAGAGTTAAATCTTTTTAGAAATGCTTTAAGTGAACGTTGGAGTATGAATAAATTAAAACCAATAATAATCTGATAAAGTGAACATTATATTACCATAGTAAGACCAATAATGATCATACCAAAATAATATTTGTGTTAATTGAGAAATATAGTTGAATTAGAGATAAACATTTTTTTGAACTAAAGATATAAATAAACCAAATTAATAAGAATTTGAAAAATATATAAAATTTCTAAGTTTATTTTTATGTACCAACTACTTTGGTGTGTTTATTTAAGATTTGCTCGGTATATATAATTCGCCATGTGGATGTGGGATAGATCGATGAGGAATGTATGTGTATTATTCCACATCCTCACTGTGCTCATGACACAAGGGCCTAACTTCGCCAACTACTCTTGCCGTTCCATTTAAAACAATACAGTCTAGTAAAACAACTACCTAACTACCAAGAGCCACCTCGATTTATCACAAAGGAAAATAACAGATTTCCATTTTGGGGGCATAAGAGGTGGAAGGAAAAGAGATGAAGTAAAATAAAATGTGATAGATGATGTAATGTAATAGAAAGAAAAAAAATAGAAAAAAATGAGGTGAAGAAGAAATAGACATACTGTAAATGGTATATGAATATCATTGTTGTATCATAAAACATCAAAAAAAGAAGCCTATCAAAGCAATTTTACAGGACCACAACGCACCAAACTAAACGTAGCACTGATAACGGCTTAAAATTATACATACCTTTCTAAAGATGTATTATGTATGTGATGTCAGGTCCAGAGTATTATTTAAAAAGTTAGTGATTTGTAAAGAATACGTGCTGGTAAACATATGCCACATCGTTGTATCCAGTCCGTTACACTCGATTTTAAATAGAAGACGGAGAAGTTATTGTTATGGAAGTTCAGGAAGCATGGGACCAGTGTAACATGGATGCTGATTGCATTTAAGATAGCATTCATGTCTCGTCTAAAGAGAACAGCGGGATTATGATGAAATTGAATTTTTGGTACTTCGTCAAAATTCAGAATGTTATCAAATCTCACCCCGAAATAACAAACACTATTGTTAGATTCAGAAACGTCAAAATTGAAAATGGACTTGCTTTTTGTCTATGGTGCAAAATTGTTTGGCATCTCAACTTTATGTATTTATAAGCAAGATTTTATAAAATGGTATCCGACCGCAATTGTTGCCATAACATCAATCAAAGTTTTTGAGAATTTCAGTGGTCATATTGTGACAGCAATTAATTGCAATTGGATGTCACATTTATCTGTAATTCTCTGCAATATCGAAGATCCCAATGAAAGGTGATGGTTCTATTTTGGATTTTAAGAGCCTTATGAACTATCAAACATATTATCTCGCATTTCCTTTCTAATATGTTGTTTAGAGATATGAATATGTGATACACGTACAATAATTCATATAACAATTTGTACAACAATATTTTTTTTATGTCTATCTTTCTCCATCATTATGAGATGTAATAAATGATATACAAATTATTGTATGAATTATTGTAAACATAACATTTCTCTTTTGTTTATGTTTACTTATAAATTTTGTCCTTAAATTTGATATCCTTTTTTTTTTGCTTTAATCCCTATACAAAAAAGAGGTCTTACATTTTGATCCTTATATAAAAATCCACTGACGAACCAACCTTTAAAGCGGTGTTAGATTTAATCCTTACACGACTATTTTTCATTTTAATCCTTATTTTGAAAAGATGCACTTTACTACGATCCATTCATATATAAATTGCAATACATCTTTTTTTGATAAATAAATTGCAATACATTTTAATCTTTAATCAATTGCTAATACATGATATACATTTTCGTCCCTATGATATTATAACGTCTGCAAATGGGGAGAATCAACGAATTCATAAAACTTTTTTAATATAAGGACAGAAAATGTAAGATTTTTCGAGTAAGATCTAAACCAAAAGGCCTGGACCAAAATTATTGTTTAACCTTTTCTCTCTGTGAATTCCAGACTGTCATTTCCTTTGCCATATTAGACATGGGTTCAGTGTGTTTGATATGCTTCCACCGAGAGACATGAAAATCTACATTAGAGTTGGGAAAAATACGAGTACAACGTATAGATAAACTCCACGCTAATCAGTTGGATATTTCTATTCATGTTTCATGCTGCGAGTATAGACACAGCCTTGTTTGATGCAGGTTTATTTACATGAATGAGATAGGATTTGACCCTTCTAAAATGAGTTAGAGTAAATTAAGTAACCTTAGTGGTTGACAAGAAAATCAACAATTGATATTCCAACACATTTGTTATTTATTATACATATATATTATACATATACACTGTCTAAAGTGAGTTTATCCCATTAAATACCAACCTTTTGAAGAAATCATTGCATGCCACTGTACAACAAGCATGACATCACCAATAATGGTGGTTAAAAATACACACGCACTGTTTGGGAATTTGACAGAACACGTATAATAAAACAAACTCAAACATCTAATGAAATTCAGATTCACATCGCTGAGAGCTGAAAGTGAAAGCGCCAGATCAAGCAACTTCAGTCAAAAGGTTGAAGTAGTTTTAAATTTTAATTATACAAGACAGAAATTTTCAGGTCCTTTGTATCTGTCTACAGGCATTTTCAATAATAGTGATACAGATAACTGAACACCAACCAACATGACTAAATCATTAGGAATAAATAAGATTATAATAATTAAAACTTCAACCACAGCAATTGTTTATTTCCAAGCTGTTGGGAACTTCTAGCACAGAATCAGAAAGCAAGGCATGACAATGTTGTCAAGCAGGCATGCCAGCTTCTTCCAGCAGCTGTTTCACCTTAGTGATGTAATCATTCATTGCTTCCTCCTTGGATTTCCCTGCCAAAGAGAGTTTTGATGTCTCTGAGAAAACATAAAAGTACTAGGACAAAACATAAATTGATCAAGCTAGCTTTCATCTACCTTCAACAGCCTTCCATGCATCCCATTTAGCTCTGTCCCTCATGTTGAACACACCAGGACGGGCTGTAAATCATACAGAAAATTCATGAACAAGGATAATCCTTATCGATGTAGAAAAGAAGGGGGTGGAATTACAAAAATCCCACCGCCTATTGATAGAGAGAATTCAAAAGTGGAAGACAATGATTTATTATTATTTGTTAAACAAAAGCACTCACTGGTGTTGATAGGTCCAACAGTGGCCTGCTTGTACAATCCATAAAGGATAAGCAAGTTTTCATTTGTTTGATTATTTGGCAAAGTCTTGGCTTTCTCAGCATACTGCTCAAAATCCTCCTGCATGACCATGTCCCAATGAATGTGAGATGCTTTGAGTGTTGATTCTTTTTACAAGCACAATATCTAACACTCTTAATTATTGGTTGAAATTTATTGAAAATAACAAATTTTGATGGGTCCCATAACTCATTTAATGAGTTTCCCTCACCCATGATTTCCAATAAATAATAGTTGAAAGAATATTAGAAAGAGAATGTTTAAAAGAGTGTTACTAGCATTCCTCTATAAGCACAATATCAAGCATAAAGTATAAAACTAGTTGAAAATTCAGAACATAAGCACATATAAGATTCTAATAGAAACTAAACTACATTAACAATAATCCATGTTCATTATAGAGTACAGATTTAACATCCCTGCCTAGAGATTTAGCATGCAGTTTTGATGAATTTAATTTCACACTGGCAAAAGATTAGGCCAATTACAGTATTTGAACAACGGGATTCTTTCCACAATTTGGTCAAATAGTTGCTTAAAGCATTATATAAAGCATTGCTTTACGAATATAACCAATATCGCTGAACATATGATAATCTCCCTTCACAAAATTACTAATTTGAGAGCATGTGCTTCTGCCTTCATTCGCGGATCCATAAAAGAACAATCAGTCCCCCCAAAAACTTAATCAGTATCTTCAAGCCTACAATACTATCTGCAGATCAAGGGATTCCCGGTTCAAACCATCAAGCAACAGAAGCTAAAGTTCACATTTTAAGGTACTATGCTGCAACGAGATTTGTCCAAATGAATACATAGAGAAATTGCAATTATCTATTACTTTCTTTTATTCAAAAGGAAGGCATAACTATCGAAGAAGCCACTCACAATTCCAAGTTCCAACAAATCAAAGGATATCACATCCTCTGAAGCCACAAAACAGACCTCATCAAATCTCTTTCACTTCAAGACGAGTCCACAAAATACCACCAATCAAAACAAACAAAAATGCCCCTTTCCCCCAGGAATTCAGCACCCCATAACAAATTAAACAGTGACATGGATCTGAAAAACCATAGCAGAAGAAGACATATATTTGCTGGCAGAGAAAACCCCAACAAAAAAATAAAATAGAAGAACACAAGACAAGAGCAAAATTGAATGATATGTATGATACATATAATATACAATATACAACAATTATATATATAGTACATAATGATTGATGATGTGAAGTGGATACGAGATTGATGAAAAACAAACGTTGAAACATATGAAATAACATAGTTTAAGGAGACAGACCTTCAAACCCATTATGCCTGTTTTGGTTAGGAGAGAGAGAGAGAGAGAGAGAGTGATCTGCTTGTGGGATCTTTGTTATTTGTAGATGATGATGATGATGATCAGCGTTACGTTCGAAGAGTACTTATAGTTGCTGTGGATGGAGTGTGGGCCCGGGAACAATTTCATCACTCACGCGCGTCTACGTAACGCAACCATATTCCTCTCTCCGTTTTAAAAATGTCATCAATTTCGTAGGTGGATGCAATTACGTTTTCTTAAATTTCTCCTTGAACTCGGTTTTGATATATCATCAAATTATCTTTTCACGCGTAACAGTAACCTAAATTTAATTGTTCACCCAGAAAAAAAAAATCTTTAAAAAAACTCATAAATTTAAATAAAGGATTAAATAAGTTTTTAACTTTTTAAAAATTGACTTATTTTGGATTTTAGTTTTCAATTTTTTTTGAATAAAGTTATTTAAATATTAAAAATACTCTAATTAGATTCTTATGTTAAACACTGATTAATTTTTTTATTAAATGATAGCCACATCAGTTTACCTGAAGTGTCAAGTGATAATTTTTAATAAAAATTCGTGTAATTACTTTTGTGTTAGGGTTAAAAAAATATGTAATTTAGGATTAAACATGTAATAATTTTATTCAAAAAATATGTTCTTAATTTGACTTAGACAAAATAGTTGACATGAATGGTCATATCAGCAATTAATGATGACTGTGATGTTGATGTGACTATTACTTAACAGAAAAGTTAAACAGAGTTTAGTATAAGATCTAATTAGGATATTTTTAATATTTGAGGGACTTTATTTAAATTTTTTTTTGAAAACTAAAATCAAAATGAGTCAATTTTTGAAAGACTAAAAACATATTTAACTCTTTAGATAAATCATCAAGTTATCTTTCACACGCAACAGTTACAAAGATTAAATATTCACCAAAAATAAGTAACAAAGATTTAAATATATCATTAAATTATCTTTTCACACACGTAACACATAAATTAAGCAAATTATCGTTATGTGTTCAGAGTTTTCGTAATATCCATTCTTATATTCTTTTGAAACTAGTATTTTAATATGTGCATTACATAGAATAAATATTTATTTTACATAATATAAATTTATAATAAATAAATACTTCTAAATATATAATATAAATTATATTATAATTAAAATTCATAATAAATAAGTATTTTTAAATATATATTATATTTTAAATTTATAATATATAATTTATATTGTAATACAATATTGTTCTAATTATTGATAATTTTTTTTTGAAAAATATTAACATTCAATTTAGAGTTAAAAATATTGAAAATGATAGATTAAAAGATATGAGTGGTTAAACAAATTTCTAAAAACACTCTCGTTGAAGAATGATAACTAAAAACGTTCTTGTTGAAGAATAATAGCTAAAAATGCTCTCATACAAGATAATTATTCTAATTTTTATATATAGAGGATAGAGGACATTTTACATATTATTCTTTTAATTAGTCAAAAAATATTCTTCTTAATATCAAATTGTCTTCTTCTTAACTCTATTTATATATGTAATTTTTTAATATTTATCTCCTTCAATTTATTATCTTTTATTTTCATCTTTAAATTAAATTTCAACAATTTTTTTAAAAATTTGTCAATAATTAAAAATAACATAATATCATAATTTAAGTTATTCATTGTAAATTCAAATAATAATTTATATATTCAAAGATATTTATTTATTATAAATTTTAATTATATAAAAAAAAATATTTATCATACACAATACATACATTAAAATACTAATTACTCTAATGACCATAAGAAAAATGGTTTTTTTTTGTAATTACACATTCAAAATAAATTTTGATCAAAAGTATCTAAACAATATTTTCTTAAAAAAAAAAGCATTTGTAATATCTGTTATCATGTATTAATTTTTTTTTTGTAATTTCCTCAGCTTAGCCTCGTAGGCTCACACGGTGCCTAGAGTCAAGACTCTGCTTTCCTTTTTTATTTTTATTTTTTGGTCAACTCAAGACTCTACTTTCCGTTTGGTTTTTTTCTAAGCATGTTGAAGTGGGTTTAAAATTCGACAGCCCAAATGTTTGGTTTCAAAAGTCTTCCAACACGCCCCAGCCCAATTTACGATCTTAAATGAATCATATCCACGTGCTTTACACTAAACCAGTCCAAATCTGCCCAAATACTTGAATTGCACCGTAAAAGCCCATCCCCTTCCTTCAATTGAAGCACTGTATCCTCCCAAACTCCACTCACACATCATCGAATCAATTAAAAGAAGGCTTAAAAACAAATAATATATTTGAACTCAGCACAGGGAATAAATCCGCTGACCAGAACCAACCAACACAGCACCCTTCATTCCCAAAATTTCACCCCTTCCAGTTTAATTTTCAACGGGTAGTCTCCATTCAATCACTCAACAAACTAGGCCAAATTTTACTAGTATTATCACTCAGCAATTTCAGGCAGCATCACGACCATAAAAATCAAAGCGTGAAACACAGAGTTCATGCAGCAAAAATCCAAGTGAGAAAAGGATGAAGCCAGTTCCAAAACATCACACACATTAGCAGTAAACATAATCAAGTTACCAACGATGGTTACGACTTCCTCCCTCATCTGCAACGACGAAAAACCGAGCTCCTCCCGCACAAAGAAAACTCAGCTCCACCCTTACCCGTGAACAAGTGTTGGGTGATTTTTGGGCTTGATGGGCTCCGGTCCATGGAGAAAAGTAAAGTAACCAAGTGCTAGTTGTTAATGGACCTGGATGTAAATACTTAATGGGCCAAGCGGGTACATAAAGAATGGGTTAGGGTGTGGTGCTGCTATTCCCACCCCATTTTTTGTTATTTTTCACCCAAATCTTGTTTGGATTTTTTTATTCCGAACATATTCCTTGACGGAAATGCGTTTTTGTTATAATTTTATACAACAAAAACGTGTTTCCATTTTGTAAAGGGGGATTCATCCAAAATACATAACGGAAACACGCTTTTGTTATGTATCAATCCCAGTTTCCGTTATGTATTTGGAAACTAATTATTTATATTTATTAAATTCACTTATTTTTTTTTGAGGTACAACTTTTAATGGTTTACTGACACGTTTGAATCGGTGTGATTTGAACCATTGATTTATTGTGTGCAATCTCGACATTTTCTTTTTCTAACGCACAAGACATCGCTCTTAATGATTCTTTGACGTGTGAACAGGACGTGCGTTTGAATTGGTGTGATCCAAACCCTCGATTCAGTCGGTGTAATCTGGAGCGTTTCTTTTTTTGACTCATAGGCATCGCTTTGGATGATTCTCTGACCTATGAACATGACACATACTTGAATCGGTGCAATCTAGGCCTTTGATTTAGTCGCTGCAATCTTGACCATTTCTTTTTCTAATGCATAGGACAAAGCTTTTAATGATTATCTGACGCGTGAGTAGTATTTGCACTAGTATAAGAGAGATGCGTGTTCTGAAGCACTTAACATTGCCTTTCTTGATAGTCATCTTCATTCCATATTATTTCTTCTTCTTTAAAGATGGACGGATTCCTTGCTGTGGTGTATTACGATGGTTAGATGACAACAACATTTGAAGGGGTCTTGTTTCAATGTCCTCATGGTCTTGCTTTTCTTAGGGTTACTAAGGACATGACAGTTGTTGTTCCGAAGAAAAAAAAATTTAGGATGCAATAAGAAATAGTAGAAAAATACTTGAAATTCAATACCGTCAACCTATACTTGTAGGGGATGACTGTGTTCATTACAGGTCTATGGACATTAAAGACAATAAGGGTGTGGCAAGGATATTGTCCATCTTTGGCCACTTTCGTAGCCTTGTGCAGATTGAGTTGAAGGCTATGTTAGGCAGATCTCCTGAAGAGATCTTTGCCTGTCTGCGTCAACCACGAACCGCCAAAGAGATCATCGTGTGCTTGCGTGAACTTGAGGCGTCAACTAGCTCCAACGACCAAGTAGCTATTAGTCTGAGTGAATCATGACGATGCACATTCTTTATTATTATTTGTGTTTATATCGAATTTATGTAGAAGTGCTTTTAATTTATGGAATATTATTATTTACGTGTCGTTTGTTTTTATTTGTATCGCTTGCTATAATTGTAACAACGTAATAGTGATGCCTACAACGTAGTAAGTGTAACATATATAAAATCAAAAACATCTATAAAATCCAAAAATATATATAATAAGGTTCGTACATAATGTATGAAATACTAAAAAAGGATCTAACAGTAAAAAAACAAAAAAAAGAGTCAAGCATCACATATGGTGGTTGTCTTCCTCCTCCTCCTCCTCTGATAGGTGCACCTGGAGGCCATGCTTGACTAAGTAATAGCCAATGCCTCTCGGATCATCTTGTCACTGTTTGTGCCTTCAGGAACCACCCTAGAGATGCAACATGTACTCCATAAGGCCAGCAACCGTCTCCCACTATGCCTACAAAACAAGAAATGCAAACTTTTACTAAAAATTGTCTCATTGTCATTGAAAAAACTTAATATAAAGATATGGATGCTTACCTCGCATAAATGAGTCGCTGGATGAAGACTCTACCATAGGCTGTATAGGAACTCGCGAAGGGTCCCCCAATCCCTAAGGAATCAAATACAGATGAGATACCTGGTAGAACCACTTGAGGTAGCCATTTGCATCCGCTTCATGGAGCCTCATGCGGCACAATCGCTCCTCTCTTGACCACGTGTGCCTCCTAGCCCTCTCAGTCATCAAACTGCCTAGTCAACGATGGGAAATTGGTAGAAGGAGGGCGATGGATCCCTTGGATATAGCCAAACTGCCTCAGGACCTTCTTCGGCAGATGTGAGCGCATCCACGTACCGTAGCGAATGAAGCTTGAGTAGAGCGAGATGGGCTCCAATGGGCGAATGAATCTGTGTGTGTCATATGGCACTACACAACGTCGTCCATTTACAACTGGTCCAGCGCTTGCTTGTCCCCAGTGCAAGGCCCGTGCCCCTTGTCACCTTCCATCGACAGAGGTGGGGATGTTGCTCTGAGTAAAGGACGATTGACGTTCTTTCCACGACGGTAGGGAAGTGCTCGTAGGTAATTAATAAATTAAATTACATAAGCAATATAAAATCTAAACAAATATAAACCCTAAAATACAAAATCATGCGATCAGGAGGCTCATGTATCCTTCAAACTAAGTTGTAGAACAGAGGTTGGCAATTCTAAGTTGGTTGTATAGGTATGCTAGCACAGCTGAACCCTAAGAATATCTTGCGCATGCCTTAGCTTGTGAAAGAGGATCATATAACAAACCTGGACATATGTAGAGCTTTTGTAGGTGAATATTGTGTAGCTGACAAGATGTAGGAGATATGCTCTCGTAGCGAATGTCATCTCCCCAACTGTGACGCGTGCACGGTATGTGTTGTCAGCTAGGATAACTCCACGCAAGCTCATTTTGCCGTCGCAGTGTGTGCGTCAACATACGTAGCGCCTAGCTCACTCATCAATAACCCGATGGCCTCATCGCAGCTGTAATAGGCGTGCTTGCACACCTTGCCTGTAATAGGCAAGTGCAGGAGACATAACACACCATCTAAGGTAATGGTCATCTCCCCAATTGGAAGGTGGAAGGAGTTGGTGCCCTTATGCCGTTGCTCAACAAAGGCACATACCATGCCCTTGTTAGCAGCAACATACCATACCACTATTAATGGGGTGAGACCCAAACCCAAACTCCGCACAAGTTCTGTCACCTACACGTCTGTCGGCATCAACAACACTTTACCCCCGTGGCTGATCAGCCTCATCTCGCACTAGGGCTGGTCGAGCCAAATATGTCTTGCAACATGGTCCTTATAGGACCTAAGCAATGACAGGTCTATAGAACCTTCTGAAAATGGAGGTCTAACAATCAGATGAACCAAATCTGCCTCAGGCTCTTCTGCCTCTTGTACCTCAAGCTCTGCCTTAGGTACATCATCATGTACCTCCTCCTCATGTTGTTGTTGTTGCTGTCTACGCTAGATGCAGTCGACAGTGGACGCCTAAATGTGCCCGGTGTATCATTTGGCAGAGGGCCTCGTCCAGGACGGGGGCACCAAACCTCGTGCGTGGCATAATGAACTTGAAAATTAGTTAGTAAATAATAATCAAATATAATTAATATTATTAATTAAAAATATTCTAAAAATAATTAATTTAATTATTAAATTAGTTATATTATCAAAAACAAATAATTTAAATTATTAAATTCATATAAATAATTAAAATACAAATTTAATTTAAAAACACAACTTAAATTATTTATTTCATTAAAATAAAAAAACTATTTAAAAAACAAATAATTCAAATCATTAAAATAATTAAATAAAAATTTCATTTAAAAATAAATAACTTAAATTATTTAATTCATTAAAATAAAAAACTATTTAAAGAACAAGTAATTTAAATCATTCAAATCATATAAATAATTAAATTAAAATTTAATTTAAAATTCACACAATACATAACCAAATCACGATTCCATTATGTATCTTGACTAGATGCATAATGAAATTGCGATTCCGTTGTGTATCTAGTTGAGATACACAATGGAATCGTGATTTCGTTGTATATCACTAGACAACAGAATTGTGATTTTGTTAAATCTAAAACTTTTAAAAAAAGGGTGAACTCACAAGTTGACGAACGCGAGACAAATGTGGCTTTTTGACGAAATTTCGGCAACGAAACAAGAGCTCCGGTGACGAATAGGGGGCTGGTGGCTTAGAGGAAGGAAGAGAAAGTGGTGGGGGTGTAGGGAAGGGATGCGCGACAGGAGTGGGAAGGAGAGGGGGCTGCGTAGTATTTTAAATGTGGGAGGGGAAGGGGAAGATGCACACCTAAAAAAGTGTTTAGGTTCCAAACAACTAAATAAAATAGGATACACTTAACAAAAATGTTAGCAATACACTCTCTAACACATTCTTCAGAACATACTATCTACTAATGTTAAAATTTATTAGAAATCACATTTTTTTGTAGGTTCCACTTCTTATTTAATGAGTCTCTTTTATAATTTTATAGTTTTCAATAAATTTTAACTAACAGTAGAGAATTTATTAGAAGAAATGTCTTAAATGTATTGTTAACACTCCTCAAATGATAATAATATTATTGATTAAAACCATTTTACCCTCTGAGTAAATACAATATGTACAATTGAAATTATGTTTTCTACGGTGGAATTTGTGACAATTCACCAATTTTATATTTTAAATTTGAATACTCACTTGACAATGAAGACATTTAAACATACTCTCTCTTTTAATACGTTATGTGGTTTTCCAATATCAAATATTTTAGAATTTTTTATACTTTTATTTCTTTTAAATATTATCTCATGAATTTGGTTAATTCCAATTTGAATTTTAAAATTTTGAATTGACACATCATACTAAATTAATAGTTGTAAAAATATTGTGTGTCAATATAAATTAATTGTGTATATATTCTAGATTACTAAACGAGGTGACATGGTGGATGAAAAGATTAAGAAGCTTGACTTAATTGATATATAAAGAGTAGTTTATGTGTTATTATGCTGAATTTAGATGATTCAAGGTGACTATAGTGATTTTTACGAGTTACTATGTAATTTAGGGCCAGGGATTGTCTTATATTTTTGTGTGTGCGAATTTTACCTGCGACTATATGAATAAGAGTTCACATTACTATTGTTGGTTTAATACTTTAATATCAATTTGAATTAGCTGGAACTTTTTTTTTTCTTCCTTGCATCTGTTCATTATATCTAGGCCTGCTATGGAACTTTCTACTCTTTTTAAAGTTCAATATCTTTTAACTTATTAACCATTTGGCAGTGAGACGGATGCAGTGGCCATGGATGGGAAATCCCATTGGTTAGGCTATATGAAGGAAGGCTTTTTTGTCTGGAATCATTGGGTGTTTCTTACGAACAAGTCATTATTTCTTGGATTTATTTTCCTGCCATATAAATGATCTGCAATTGGCAATTGGTTATATACTTGAGCTTTTTTTTTTTTTTGTTGACTTGATCTTTAATGTTGATAATCAAATCAAAGTAGCAGAAGGAACAACATGCGCTGATCTCTGATGTCATCCAATTACCAAACTCTATAAAAGCCATCTAACAATAGAAATACCACCATCTAGCAGCCTCCAATTCCTCATCAAAATGAAGTATTTTTCTCTCATGTTACTTGCATTTTGGTCTATATACGTCCACCTGTTTTCTCTCTTTACATTGAACTCACTATGGTTTGCCCCAAACATGATTGTCTTTGCATCGGGAAATCAGACCGATCATTTGGCACTGCTCAAATTCAGGGAATCCATATCCACTGACCCATATGGAATCTTGCTCTCTTGGAATACTTCGACTCACTTCTGTAACTGGCATGGAATCACATGCAATCCCATGTTTCAAAGAGTTACAGAGTTGAACCTGCTGGGATACAAGTTGAAGGGATACATATCTCCTCACATTGGCAATCTCTCTTATATGAGAATCTTCGACCTCGGAGACAACAACTTCTACGGGAAAATCCCACAAGAATTGGGACGGTTGTCACAAGTGCAGTACCTCTCTGTTGCAAAAAACTCATTGGTAGGGGAAATTCCTGCAAACTTAACAGGATGCACTCATCTCAAAATCTTATATTTGTATAAGAATGAGTTAACCGGTGGAATCCCATCATGCATTGGGAATCTTTCATCCCTAACTTATTTCTCGGTGGATAGTAACAACTTAGAGGGAGATATTCCACAAGAAATATGTCGTCTCAAAAGCTTGATAGGGATAGCATTGGGCGTCAACAAACTGACTGGAACATTCCCTTCTTGTCTTTATAATATGTCATCTCTTACTATAATTTCAGCTACATCAAATCAGTTTAATGGCTCTCTTCCACCCAACATGTTCCATACCCTCCCCAATCTCCAAAGACTTTATATTGGTGACAATCGAATCTCAAGTTCAATCCCACCTTCCATCACTAATGCATCTATCCTTTCAAGACTTGATATCAGTGGCAACCATTTCGTGGGACAAGTTCCGAGTCTGGGGAAGCTACAAGATCTTAATTTGCTAGATTTGGAGCAAAACAATCTAGGTGACAATTCAACTAATGATTTGGAGTTTTTAAAATCATTGGCAAACTGTAGTAAGTTGCAAGTGTTATCTATATCCTACAATAATTTTGGAGGTCATTTGCCAAATTCCTTGGGCAATTTATCCACCCAACTTAGTAAACTATATCTTGGATATAATCAGATATCAAGAGAAATCCCTGCGTCAATAGGAAATCTAATTGGCTTAACTCTCTTGACGATATACCATAACCGCATTGATGGGTTTATCCCAACAACTTTTGGGAAGTTACAAAAGATGCAATTGTTGGGCTTAACTGGAAACAAACTGTCAGGAGAGATAGGAGCCTTCATTGGCAACCTTAGTCAATTGTTTTTCTTGGATATAGGAGAAAATATGTTAGAAGGAAATATTCCTCCAAGTATAGGAAACTGCCAAAAGTTACAACATCTAAGTGTTCGGCAAAACAACTTTAGAGGATCCATGCCCGTAGAGATTTTTAATCTTTCCTCTCTAACAAAGTCGTGGATGTCACAAAACTCATTGAGTGGTAGTATACCGGAAGAAGTGGGCAACCTTAAAAATCTTGATTTGCTAGATCTGTCTGAGAATCATCTGTTTGGTCACATTCTTGGAACCATCGGAGAATGCATAATGTTGGAGTACCTCTTTATGGAAGGAAATTCTTTACAAGGAATCATACCATCCTCTTTGGCATCACTCAAAGGTCTTCGAAGTTTAGACCTGTCACGAAACCGCTTGTCTGGATCAATTCCTAATGTTTTGCAAAACATTTCTTTCCTGGAATACTTGAATGTGTCTTTTAACATGTTGGATGGTGAGGTACCAACTGAAGGTGTCTTTCGAAATGCAAGTGGGTTAGTGGTTACTGGAAACAGTAAGCTTTGTGGAGGTATTTTAGAACTGCATCTACCACTATGCCCTGTCAAAGGTAAGAAACCTACAAAACACCACAAGTTCAGGTTCATAGCAGTGATAGTTAGTGTGGTTGTTTTTCTTCTCATTCTGTCAATTATTCTAATTATCTACTGGATGAGGAAAAGGAGTAAGAATCCATCTTTGGAATCACCAACAATTAACCAGCTGCCTAAAGTTTCATACCAAAGCCTACACAATGGAACCGATGGGTTCTCAACTACAAACTTGATAGGGGTTGGAAATTTTAGCTCTGTCTACAAAGGAACTCTTGAGTTTGAAGACAAAGTTGTTGCCATAAAGGTCCTAAACCTTCAAAAAAAAGGAGCTGCCAAGAGTTTCATTGCAGAATGTAATGCACTTAAAAATATTAAACATCGAAATCTGGTTCAGATTTTAACATGTTGCTCTAGCACAGATTACAAAGGTCAGGAATTTAAAGCTCTAATTTTCGAGTACATGAAAAATGGAAGCTTAGAGCAATGGTTGCATCCAAGGACAATAAGTGTAGAGCATCCCAGAACATTTCACCTTGATCAAAGATTAAATATCATGATTGATGTTGCTTCTGCATTACATTATCTTCATCATGAATGTGAGCAATCAATCATTCATTGTGATTTAAAGCCAAGCAATGTCCTCCTTGATGATGACGTGATCGCTCATGTGAGTGATTTTGGCATAGCAAGACTTCTCTCAAACATTAATGGCACCACTTCTAAGCAAACAAGTACAATTGGAATAAAGGGAACTGTTGGCTATGCTCCTCCAGGTATGTTTTAAACTCTTGAATCAGTGTTTCTTTGAATTCCCCTATCTTTCAATTGAAACTTGATATTTATTTACTAATAACAAAGTATTGACAACTTTTGCTATATATTTTAGAGTATGGGGTGGGTTCTAAGGTGTCTATGAATGGCGACATGTACAGTTTCGGGATTCTTATGTTGGAGATGCTGACTGGAAGAAGACCCACAGATGAAATCTTTGAAGATGGTCAAAATTTGCATAACTTTGTGCAAAATTCATTTCCTGATAATCTTTTACAAATTTTGGACCCATCACTTGTACCAAAACATGAAGAGGCAGCAATAGAAGAAGAAAACAGTCAAAAGCTTACTCCAACTGTTGAAAAGTGCTTAGTTTCACTCTTTAAGATTGGACTCACTTGTTCAGTGGAATCACCAAAAGAAAGAATGAATATGGTGGATGTCACTAGAGAGCTAGGCAAAATTAGAAAAGCCTTTCTTGATGGTAAGATAAATGGAAAATGACTTAATTCTCTGCATATTACTAGAGAACAAATGTAGATGTGTCATGCTGCTGCTTCTGCTCTGCCAAATTTTAATAGCAGTTCCGTTTACAATAATATTCTTTTTATCTTTTGTTTTTTTATGTTTTGAATTATTTCACACATATTAGTTTTCCTTTTCAAACTTCACAATATGATAAAATTGAGATTTCTATTTTCTTAATTGCATATGCCGCTGGCTTCGACTCTCACCTGATTTATTGCTTATATAGTTACAATTTCATTTTCTGCCATTTTGCTATGTATTTCAAATTTCCAAAACTACGAAGATAACTGACTTCTTCTTGAATTTCAGGTGTTGACGCTTGATAATCAAAGCTGAGGTCAAAAAGCATGGCCGTTTCAAAAACAAATGTGTTTTTAGTATGGTGTACTGTTTAATTATATTTTACCCCCATTATCTACTCATATGAATTCATCAATTCATCCTTCAGGTAACATCTATAATATACATAATGTATGTAATAATCCATTTATGTAACGGACTTATTGTACTTTCTTTGTTTCTATTTCCCATGATTTTCCAAATTTTAATGCAGAGCATCAAAATTATTTCAAACTAAATCCATATTCACCATACCGAATTTCTATTTTATATTATTTTTTTGGGATCATAAGTTTGTCTTTAATATTAAGGGGCTATATAGTAGAGATTAGAGAATTCTTTCTAACTTTGGTTTTTCAGACGTGAAATTCATAAAGGTAAAAATAAAATAAAACCTTCCATATGAAATATACAAATTAATGAGTATAAACCCAAATTCCATGGGTCAAAATAAAAAGTTGGCTGCATCCGTCTGAGTTGACGCAGAAAACTGCATATGCTTTGCAGAGACTTTAAATCAATTTCTTTATTTAAGAAATTTCACATTCCGGAGTCCAGGCCTTGTGTAAAATCATGTTGTAGATTCAATGTTTAAATATTAAGATGACAAAAGAAAAAATATGTCAACCATCTATACTAGACTTCTCAATCTAGACTTGTAATTTGTAGAAGTAGTAAATGAATTCAGTAACAACTTTTCTAGGAGTCATACAATGAACAAACAATTTAAGCAAGTGATTCTATGTCAGTGTGAGACAGCAAGTCAGCATGACCGAAGATGTGAAAGTATATCAACATTGTAGAGATCAAATTCCACTTTCTACTCGTCCCTCCCTTTTGAAATGAATCTGTTATTTGTTTGCCTTTTTCTTTAATTGTAGCTTTTTAACCACAGAGCACGGCTTTACACATGCACGACTTTCACGCTAAGTCCATATAAATTGAACATTATGTTCTTGTATTAGCAAGTGTTTCAATGTACTTCAAATTTGGTTGTATGTTACTCAAACTGATTAAAAGAACTAAAATAATTCAAAATGTTGTTGTACAAATGCTACACAATCTAATTTGGTGACATTTCGAAACCCCTTACGTTTATAACCTTGCAAGCTCATAATATTATGCAGCAAGGTTAGTTGCGACCCCACTTCTCTTCTGGTTCTTTGAGAGTTTGCTCTGTTAAAGTCAACTGATGAATGTGCTTCATCTGCATGCATCCATTGATTCTGTTATAATTGCAGAAATATATTCAAAGAATAAATATGCAAGTGCAAGCCATATCAATTCAGTTGATTGTTTGGAGGCTGATGAAGTGATTTCATTTTGGTAGCCAATTCAAATGTGTTGCATTATATTCAACACAGGTTCAACTCTGCACGAGCAATCATTTAGTTGTCCTCACTGTTTTCATGCTTACGGTCATCTGAAATCTGAATACTGAACTAAGTATAATTTAATTCCACATTGTAGAGTTTTGTTGATTGGTCACTGGTTGTAGATTGTAGACTTGACATTCTTATATAGTTGTGTTAGAGAGTGTTACTAGCATTTCTCTTTTCTAATGGGCAGAGCTACACACCAACTGCAAAAAGTTCATTTCAGTTGTTTTTCACCCCAACAGGTGGATTTAGATTTGTATCACAATTGTCTACTGGTAATTGAAACCATTTGATTGATCTTCTTTTTCTTGATAAGGCATTGTATCTTATGTTTGTTTGCAGAAGCGTTGTTCCTCTTATCAGCAACTAATCTATTTAGTTAACTTTTGTCCTTTGCAACAAAAGTCTTGGAGTGTGATTGACATATTGGTATGTAAATCATACTTGGTATTCAGAATATGTCCCTGTTGTTTTTAAAGTATTATTGGTTGACATATTGATATGTTTAACTACACAACCATTAATGACAAACTAAGGATCAAAATGAACAGTATTTATTGAAATACTTCCTAATAAAAAAACTGACATTGACAATGCTCATATAGAACCATATAGGAGATGTAAACTGCACCTGAACTGACTGAGTTCATGTTATTCTTATCAGTTTCACTGCAAACTTTATGATGGTTCCTACTTCCTAATATGCTAGAGTTTTAGCATACATATACATATGTGGAATGGGACATATTATGACTGGCCTGCCATTTGTTCATGTTTACATAATGCTTCCTGTAAGTGTCTAGTTGCTGCTGAAGTCTGTATTATTTTTCTGCTAAATGTCTAACTAGCTTCCAACCAGAGTAAATTGTTCTAGACACAGCATTAACAATTAGGAAAAAGGCTTATGGGAATCATACAATTAGTTTTTCTAGAAAGGAATTTATCATAATTCAATATGTATATTTCTTTTTTTGGCCGTGTGCGTTTGTGTGGCTCCAAGCTTCTGTAACCAGTCTAGACCTTTTCCAGGTACTATTTTTGTACATTATTTGGATCATATTATTATTGTCTAAAATTCTTGCTGCTTTTCGTTATTCTTCGCGCTTGTTATTCTCAAATTATTATATACATCATATACCCCACAAAATATACATTAATATATGTCGATGGTTTCAGGGTTTAATTTATATTTATTTTACGATCTTTGTTCCCCAGAATTTGCTACATTTAGCTAGTGTTTGCTCATTTTTTTACTATTTATTGTTTTTTATAAAAGGAAAAGCTGAATCAAATAAATTTAGAGAAAAATTCTTAAAACTTTTAGAGACTTATTTTTTAAAGAAAAAAAAGGGAAAAAGCAACTTATTTTTTTTTATAAAAATAACCTTATATCACAATTTAAATTATTTATTAAAAATTTAAGACATAATTTATGTATTCAACAATTTTTATTTTATTCTTTATCATTTTTCTCAAAAATTTAAAACTTATATATTAAAAAAAAAATCGTCATATAATTCCCTCGTAATTACAAATATAAATATTTTAACCTTTCTATCATTTTTTTTTCTGATTTTCAATACATCATTCATCTTTGAATAAGAAAATTAAATACCAAATTAAACCTCAATAAAATGCCAATAACCCAAATTAATCTTCAAAAAGATCAAACAAATAAAAAGGCTATACTCAATTAGACTAAAATTAATCTTCACGCTGGGTGTTTACAAATAATCCAGACAAAAAAGGTTCTATAATACCAACAACAACAAAAAAAAAAACTTCACATTCATTTATAATACAAAAAAAAAAAAACTTATTTTTCTTAAAGACTAAATTAGACTAAAACCTTTTCAAAGGTTCTGATTGGGTGTTTACTCAATACTTGTGCAATAAGGAATGCTTATTTAAAGCTTTTGAAAACCACAGCATTAACTGAACTAAGTCGAACAAGCTATCCAGGAGTGAAAATTTCTACCTCTTGAAAGAGGTAGCAAAAAGGGCTTAGAGAAGAGCCTTAATATTATCCAATATATATTCAATAATAATAATAACTATGCCAGCAATTAGGAAACAGCCTGAACAAAATAAATACTGCCAAATAATCCAGACAAAACAAAGTGCTAGTTAAACCAACAAATTTGATTAACAACAGTTCACAAAATAAAAATAGGTGAAGAGATCCATGCATGTTTTAGATTGAACATGTTCTTAATAAAGCTAATCTCGAGCAAAAATTGTCTTACTATTATATGGATGCACATCATGGACTACAAACTTGGACTTCTAAAGGTTGGTCATCACTTTTGGTCTTCCTTTTCAGCTTCAGCAGCCTTCATCAGTCTGGCAGTCTGGCACCATAATGGTGTTTGTTTGTGCATTCAAGTGAAGCTTGTAATAAGCTTTAAGTGCTTTCATGTTACAAGCTCTACACATGGCTTCTCCCTCACAATAGGCAAGTATGAACCCTGCACTTGTGTGGCTTTTGCAACTTCGTTAGGACAAGAATCACCAGCCTGCAAAAAAAAAAAAAAAAACTGAGTCATATGATTGGCAAACATTTTTTTTTTCTTTTTGACCTTTAGCAGAAATGATGCCAAAATTAAGAAATGCCCACATAATCAAAACTGATAATTGAACATTTGTATTATCTTGACCTTGTATGTGCGTCTTGGGAACACAACCAACTTGGCCTTGTATATTTTCAGCCTCTGCACATTAGCTTGCAGACTTTCCAAAGAACAGTTCTTGCGGCGACGGTCAACAGCAATGCCAATGGTTGGAGCAAGCTTTTTGGAAATACCTGCAGCCTATATGGTGTAATATAGAAAAAACAAACTATCAAAAAGATATAGTAAAAGAAGAACTCCTCATGTTTTACATAGTTTCATTCTATAATTGATGCTTAAAATAAATTTTAGGATCATATCACCTTCAAGCAAAAAAAACAAGCAGAATTGAACTAAAAAGCCATCAGGAATAAGGATATTCCCAGAAATTAAATTTTCTAATGACATAACTCATCATTAATGTTCACTGTTCAGTACATTAATTACATGCTCTCCCATGCGAAGAAACTAAATAATACAGGGAGGTTTGGGTTTAGTACCCTCAAAATTCATGTAGCATCGTTGGTATAAGAATTAAAATGAATTATAAATCTCAAGCTGGATAACAATTATGTACAATACAACACCGATGTATCTTTAACCAGAGATAGGAGATACAAGTTTACCCTAAGTTATTCGAGAGAAAATCCTCTGCGAGCTCTCACTTTCATGTTATATTTAAAAGTTTGACCATGTACGGTCTAAGAGGTCCAGCTGTAGGTTTGGGGATAATCTTAATGGCTTTCTTCTGATGAACTGAAGTATGCAGCGACATCAAGATGTCAAAGAATTAAAGCAACCGTCAATAATAATTCAAACCGATCCTTTTTAGAACAAAAGACGATTATCACATAGTATTTACTAAAAAGAAGTTTTAAAAGAACAAGAAAATATGTTAAATTACCTAACCATACTTCTTCCTGTCTTAAGTGTCAATTATTGGGGATAGTTGTTATGTTTAACCATGTTTACCTTACATAAAAAAGTCAACCACGACAATGAATGAGATTGTGTAATAAAGGTAGAGGATCAGCACAAGATAGTGTATTGTGGATATTAGGATAGGATGAGTAAAAGGTATGGTCGATATGATTTGTTCATGCTTGCGCAAAAGGCAAGACATGTATACTATGTCTCTTATCTAGAAATATGCAAAGATAGGTTGGTTAGTGTCCAAATTTTAAGTGTCCAAATTAATCTCATTAGCTTAAATCAAATTTAATTATTTGTAAAATTTATTAAGGGACAAAACTTACATACAGTTTTATACGTTTTTTTTTTACTGTTTTTCAATTAGAACCTTGGTAATTTGTATAATTTTTAATACAAACTTTTATTTCGCAAATTACTGATAGTAAAAACAACACTTATAGAATTGTATGTAAGTTTTTTTCTTTTTTAAGTTGATTTAAAATTTATTATGTAATTCATGTTTTCACAATTTAATAGTTTTATGAGAGAATAAAAGCATTTTGGTAATTGGCCATCCTTTTTAAATATTAAAATTCTGAATTAGAGGTGAAGAATAATTATTTAGTATAATTTTTAAACAGCTAAAAGTTGGCAAGTGGAGCTTGTTGTTGACAAAAAAGTTCAAAGGGACTTTCCCATGTTGTGCCTTAAGTTTGGAAGGCATTTTATGTACTTAGCTGTGGGCCACTGTCAATATGGTAGACGACCCATGAGAATGTAGGGGTGGACCATGATCTATATGGCAAATGATTGGTGGGAATAGTTCAAGCATTCGAATGAGGGTGAATTGAATTGATTTTTGATTTGTTGATCAAGCATTCATGCATAAGTTCACAGTTGGTACTGTGATCGAGCAAACACGTAAGTTGGAGGCACCTAGAGAAAAACTCATATACGGCCTTCAACTTAGTGTTGGAAGGTTCAGTGGAGGCTAATTGGAATGGGCCTTAGCGATAAGTAAATGGGTGAACTCCACACTTAGATAGGGGACATTGCAAATCTTATATCATGGTAAGCCACCATACATTCATCCCAACAAGCCACTTTACTGCTTTTGTAGATAAGTTAACGGTATCCCCCAATGGTTTATGGCACATGAAACTCTTTAGATCCATGAGGTCCACTATGGTTATTGTACCATGTTAAGGGATTATGTCTACACTGGTCACTCAAATTGGTGAAAATCTCCATGGAATCAAGTTTGCGTATATTACATGACCTTTATCACATCATGTTATTGTGCGCACTTGTTGGTTGATGATGATCTAGTGTATGAATTTATTATTGTACTTTGAATAATATAAATTGAAGTCTTCTAGATACATGTAAAATCATTTATGCCTATCCTGTTTCTATAAGTTTATCCTTACATGTGTGTCTGTGTGTATGTGATTGTGGTAATCATGATGTTTGCATTCATTGGAGCAAATGGCTTGGAGGCACTTATGTTCTAAAAGAGGATTCCTTTCATGAAGAGATCTCCCACAACGAGAAGGAGCTCTGCTCGAAGACTTTGAAGGTCACATTTGGTATTAGTGTTGTTCAAGGTTGTGTTTTAGTTTCGATCAGCTTAGGAAGTGAGCTGTGTATCTTACCCTCCTTGCATTGGATTGTATTGATTTAAATTAAAGGAATATATCATATTGTTCATTCGATTCATGTCTATTTATATGACAAGTTGAGATGTATTCAAATGTTGATAGTTGTTTAAAAGTTAAATTAAGTTGTCTATTACATGTTGTTTATTATCTAATGTGAAAAATTTACATGTATTTTCTCAAATAAACTAATAAAAGAGTTTTTAATTAAAGTTGACTATTTCTATAAAACGTTGTTAAGTTCTACGTGGAAGTCATTACATTACATGGTTCTAAGCTTGGTGGTGAGGTATTCATCCTTTTTGTTTAGAGTTTTGTCAAGAAAAGTGGTTTTCTTGATGTTGTTGATGTAAAGACTTGCAAACATAATGGAAAAATCTCAGATTTCATTGAGGACTAGATGTAACTCTCGGTATGTGAGAGTGAATTAGGATCAAATTGCTTGGTGCATATTTTCTTAACACTATCTTTTTCTTGCTTATATTTTCTTGTGAATATTCATATAATTAATAATTAGGGGAAAGTTCGATCACTCTGCATTACATTTTCATTGTTTTTACTTCACAAACATCATCAAGAATATTTTTTTCAATGCAAAGGTTTTCGAAAATCTAACTTACCCCCTTCTTGATTGTTTAGTGTCTAAAAATTTCTACTATTTTTTTATTTTAAAATGATTTCATTTCATATCTCAAATGCATTATAAATTCTTAAATATTTTGATAATGAAAAATAATTTAAGACTTTAAGTAAAAAACTTAATTTTAAAAAAAGAAAAAATAATTAACTCAACTAAACTTAGAAGACTAAAATACACACACACACACACACACACACACACACACACATATATATATATATATAATTCACACCAATAAAATTAAAAACGCCATAAAACTTTACATTATTAGATGCTTGTCTCCATCAAAAGACGTCGTAACAATTAATTGAGATAGAAGGAAAACTTAAAGGAAAAAAAAAAAGGGACAGTGATAAAGCTGAGACTATCCGCAACATAAGAAACAATTGCTAGGTGACAAATAAAAAATAGTTTATGTAAAGCAGACAAGCTATGACTTTTACAGGTAACAATAAAGCAAATAATTAAGTCACATATTCATGCACATTTATACAAAATTCTTTTCACAGTAATATACTATATATAGTAAGCTGAAATACCTTGAACCATTCTCCAAAGACTTGATAATGTTAACATTTCATAACTGTTGATAGATCAACGACATATTAAAATAGGGTCATGATTATGTATGGTGGAATTGACCAAAACTCGAGAAAGCAATCTCATTTAAACAATTGTTGATATTATATATGATTTGGTGGATTTTCCTGGTAAGTGACCACTTTCCTCATAATAATAAAGCAATAATTAAGTCACATATTCATTCACACATATACAAAATTCTTTTGGAAGTAAATATGATATAATAGACTAAAATATATTACCTTCAAACATTCTCGAAACTTTTGATAAAATATTAAAATTTCATAAGTGTTAATAGATCAATCATAGACCGTAAGTCCGTAATAGGAGGTTATTAGTTCCTACAAATCTCAATTTTTACTATTATATTTTACTTTTTTATTTTTGTTTTCCCAAAAATATCGTATACGTATACTATTCGGAATATAAGAAACAATTGCTAGGTGACAAACAAAAATAGTTTATGTAAAGCAGACAAGCCATGACTTTCACGGGTAACAATAAAGCAAATAATTAAGTCACATATTCATGGACATTTATACAAAATTCTTTTCATAGTATGTAGTCTAGTAAGCTGAAATATTACCTTGAACCATTCTCCAAAGACTTTTGATAATATTAGCATTTCATAACTGTTGATAGATCAATGATAGATTAAAATAGGGGTCATGATTGTGTATGGTGGAATTAACCAAAACTCAAGAAAGCAATCTCATTTAAACAATTAATGTTGATTTTATATATGATTTGGTGGATTCTCCTGGTAAGTGACCACTTTCCTCGTAATAATAAAGCAAATAACTAAGTCACATATTCATTCACACATATACAAAATTCTTTTGGAAGTAATATGATATAATAGACTGAATATATTACCTTCAAACATTCTCGAGAGACTTTTGATATAATATTAAAATTTCATTACTGTTAATAGATCAATCATAGACCGCAATAGGTTATTAGTTCCTAAAAAATCTCATTTTCTATGATTATATTTTACTTCTTGTTTCTTGGTTTCCGAAAGATATTCTTTTTTGGAGGCAATCTTATTTGAGACATGGTCAAACACTAAATGTAAACATCTCTTCCAGTGGTGATTCAAACATTAGTTTATAACGTTGTGAAAGACTGACCCCTTTCACTAGACCCAACTCCTGTGTATTTAACTTTTTTAAACAACATTTATTAGTCGCACTTTAATATATAAATAACAATGGAAATTGAGTTAGTATTAATTAAATTTTAATTTTATGATTACGTATTTTGAAATTGACTTGGTCAAAAAAAAAAAAAAAGTAATCTCATTGAGTTAGGCAATTGTTGATATTGTGCTTGTTGTCCTAGTTGTCTAGAATCATGATCTCTGCATCAACCTGAACTCATGATTTGGAATGACCACAAGCTACAATTAATCACGAACCCACAAACATAAATGGTCACGAACAAATTAAGCCTGAGACGTGTGATCTCATACTGTCCTCAAGGACTTATCCGCATGATGCGCAAGTCTCCAAGGATATAATAGGCTCATCCCAACCATTCTAAAAAATGGTTGGGGCAACGGAACTAGCAAGCTTGCTTAGAACAACCTAGATAATCACAAAGGAGAGAAAAAAGTAAAGATGTGGAAGTGAAAACTCTATATAAAAACCTTCTGAAATATAGATAGTTATAAAGAAAAGACAGGATTTCTAAAACTACTTAAGACTAAGTCAAAAGATAAGGTTAGACTTAGTCTAAAAAACCAAGACAACAAGACCAATTTAGAGTAAAATATTTATTTTGATAAGTCACTAAATCCATTTAAAATAATTTTCTAAATTTAATTAAATAGCACTTTTAACCTTTATAGGACAATAGTGCTTTGGTGGATTTTCTTCGTAAGTGACCACTTCGACAATTGTGTGTGTAAGTTAAGTACATTTTATGCTTTATTTGGATTAGAAGTGAAATATAAAGAAAAGAAATAAGAAAAAAAAAGATAAAAATAAAACAAAAATATAATAGAATTAATGTGGTATTTAGATGGCTAGAAATATAAAGAAAAAATTAAGAAATTTCTCTTCGTTTGTTTGAATGAATATATAGAAAAAACTCAAAACAAAATGTAAATAAATAAATAAATTATACACAAAATATTTTTATAAACGTTATATACCTCTTTTAATTTAAAAATAAAAAAATCTTTATTCTCTTTTCTTCAAAATCCTAAATATACTCTTAGTCTCTTTAATTGTACTTTTAGTCTCTTTACAGAAGAATATTGAGTTTCTTTAACTTTATTTGTACTTTTAGTCTCTTTAATTTTGAATTATGTGTGGTTTTGGTTCTTTAAGTTTTTCCTTGAGTTAAATAAGCAAATTTAATTCTTCTATCAATTTTCTGTTACGTAAACCCCTATAAATTGTTGTTAAAAAAAAAAAAACTAAATTGTCAATTTTTTACTCAAAATCTTTACAAATTAAATTAAGAGTTTAATGGTCATATACTGACAGTGTAAAATAGTTTTATACTGTCATCCAATCACAAGCCACTATTTATTGTAAGTTTGTTGACTTTTATAATAAATACTTTAAAAGTCATATTAATGGTGATTTGTGATTGAATGACAGTGTAAAATTTTTACATTAACAGTGCATGACTATTAAACTTTTAAATTAATTAATTTTTTTGAACCTTGTTTTATTCAAAACTCACTGACTAAAACACCGAATTTCAGTCAAAATTAAAAAAAAAAAATCAATTAGTCTGCTCTTCAAACTGCAATCTCACATCTTATAAAATTTTTCATATTTCTACTACTAAATTTCTTTACTTCTAAACTTTTAAAATCATTTCATATATCAAAGTCATCATAAATTCCTAAATATTTAGGTAAAGAAAAATAATTTAAAGATTTTAAGTAAAAAATTGATGGAAGAATTACATTTTCTTAATTTTAAAAATTGAAAAATTAATTAACTCAAATAAACTTAAAAGACTTAAATTATATATAATTTAAACCAACATCAAAAGACGTCGTAACAATTGCGATAGAAGGGAAACTAAACGGGGAAAAAAGCCGACGGTGATAAAGCTGAGACGATTCGCAATATAAGAAACAATTGCTAGGTGACAAACAAAAAGTAGTTTATGTAAAGCAGACAAGGAATGACTTCTACTGGTAACAATTAAGCAAATAATTAAGTCACATATTCTACTGACAAACAAATAATTAAGTCACAATAAAGCAAATAACTAAGAAACAATTCCTTTTCCTAGTAATATAATATAGTAAGCTGAAATATTAACTTGAACCATTCTCCGAAGACTTGATAATATTAACATTTCACAACTGTTGATAGATCAATGACAGATTAAATTAGGGGTCATGATTATGTATGGTGGAATTGACTAAAACTCAAGAAAGCAATCTCATTTAAACAATTAATGTTGATTTATATATGATTTGGTGGATTTTCCTGGTAAGTGACCACTTTCCTCGTAATAATAAAGCAAATAATTAAGTCACATATTCATTCACACAAATACAAAATTCTTTTCGAAGTAATTTATTATATCTATTATCATTTATAAAAGTTTTGTCATGTAAGTAAATGATACATAGTATCACCATATTCATTCTTTTCTTGTCTAAAGTTTATCGTTTTCTATTTTTTTAAGTCGTAAAAGCATATTATTATATTTAATTATAATAATTAAGGTCATTATAACAAGTATGTATTTGATTAAATTATTCAATTAAATAATTAAATTTTAAATATAATTTTAATTTTATATAATATGATAATCAATTTATTTAATTTTATGAAATGTTTTTTTATAGTTATGGTAACTTTTGTTTAGGTTTAATTACTAGTTTGGTCTCTTAATTTATTTATTTTATTCAATTAGGTCCCTCTTTTATTAAAAGGTTCAATTAGGTCCTATTATTTTAAAAAGCGCTACAATGTTGCCCTTTTTGTCCAAAATGACGTCATTTTGGATGACTTTTTTACGCCATTTAGTGTAAAATTAAACAAAAAATGATGTCGTTTTAAATAAAAAAGATGACATTGGAGTATTTTTGAAAATTATGGGACCTAATTGAATCTTTTAAACCCAATTGAATAAAATAAATAAATTAAGAGATCAAATTAGTAATTAAACCTTTTATTTATTATCACGATTTTATAATAATTTACTGTAAATTTTTATTATAGTAATAATAAATTGTTATGTTACCTTAAAAACTAATGTAATGAATAATAATAATAATAATAATAATAATAATAATAGAATTTAAGGAAAAGAGAGGAGGAAGAGAAAGAAGAGAGATAGGAAATAGAAAGAGAACAGAGAGAGAGACAAGAGAGAAGGGGAGAGAGAAAAGAGAAAAGAAAGAAAGAGGAGAGATGGAAGAGAGATAAGGAGAAAAAATAACTTAAATATTTCATTTAATCTTTGATAACTTGAATGGCATGTGTAGACAAGTTGGGGACACTATGTGACACTTAACGTGCCACATCAGCAATTTTAACAACATTAGATAATGGACATCCACCTGGAGACTAACGTAAAAAATGAAATAATTATTGAGGGACTTTTTTTCTTTAAAAAAGTTTTCCTCAACTAAAATAAAAGCGCCTTACGTACCAAATTGGTGATTTATTCCGAACAGATAGTATGGCGATGCTTATGCTCACTGCTTCAAATTCGTCTGAGAACATTCTTCCTTTCATCCAGATGGTGTAACATCCTAAATTTTAATATAATTATTGTTATTAAAAAGATTAAGTTGTCATGAGGTTTAGTATAAAAATTATTAGTCTAAGAATTTATTCGAATTAAAATGATTGACTTATAATAATATATTATTTGAAATGTTTGAATTATCATATATTATTTGAATTGAAACAATTGAATTAATCTATTATTATTGGAGAAATTCATTTATGAAGTTAATTCGTTGTAAGTGAATTGATATAATATATTTTATTATTTGAATTGATTATAATATTGTTTTATTTAGTTGAAATCTTATCTTAATATATCATATTGTTTTACTTGATTTGGTTACAATATCTTATATGGGCATTCAAACTTTAAAACATGGGATTGCATCATTTTCAAAAAGGGGGGGGGGGGGGGGGGGGGAGAGGACAAATGCATAAGGGTTAGGTATTGACTTCACCGTAAAACACATCTACAAATATTAGAAAGATACAAAAAAAAAAAAATAGAGAGAGAAAGGCGAGAGGCAAGTAGGAGAAAACATTGGTCAGAATGTAGGAGATGCCGTGGGAATGTTCGAGGGCTTAAGGAGGTCTTTGAAAGGTGAGTAAAACAATCTTTTTTAAACCTCCATTGTATAAACCCTTGGGATGTGATTTTTGGAGTTCTCGACAAGAGAATTTGGAGATTTTTGTGTAACCTAATTGTTGTGTTTGATTTAATGAATTCTTGGGGATATGATTCCTTGGAGTTCTTAATAAGAAAATTTGGGAATTTTTACTATAATCCAATTGTTGTGTTTGCTTTAATGATTTCTTGGGGAATGCATATTTCTTTGAGTTGATAAAAAAATTGGAATTTTAGGGTGACCTAAATATTTGTTGAAATACAGTTAAAGGTTGTTTTTCTAATGAGAATTTTACCGTGATATGGTTTGAGAATCCAATTGATAGTCATCGTGGATGTGCATTTTGTTATTACAAGAGTCAGTCATTATCTTCTGGGAAGGAATGACGGTTTACATTCTATTCTGGGAATAGGATGAGGGATATCACCATTCGGGATGGGATATCTATTTATTGAACATATCTACATTTGGGATGAGATATGAGACACCTTCATTTGGGATGGGGAAGGCAATGGGACGCCATTGCATGGATATGAGCTCATAGACCTTAGTGAATATG
The DNA here is from genome assembly GCA_004329165.1 of Spatholobus suberectus. Classification (NCBI taxonomy): domain Eukaryota; kingdom Viridiplantae; phylum Streptophyta; class Magnoliopsida; order Fabales; family Fabaceae; genus Spatholobus; species Spatholobus suberectus. Next base: position 74,961,058 of record CM014730.1, on the reverse strand, counting down.
GGATTCACAATGAGTTCGGGACTCAAGTTGATTCTGGGAACCAAAAAGAAAATAAAAAGATAAGTGAATTTGGGATTCACATTGGTTCTGGGAACCGAGAAGTCAAGTAGGGTGATTTTGGGAATCACTAAGTAGTGTATAGAGTTACTTGTTTGGAATATAAATATTTGAGTATGAAAATTGTTGATATTTTTTTTATTATATATTTGAACTGAAGGTCTTATACTTGCTTTTACAAAGTTTTTTTGTTTGGACTTATTTTGCGGGTACCATGATTGTTTTTATCGGTTATCGCGCGGCTGAGAACATCACTATTTGTGAACCTTTTTAGAACTTGTTTTATTCACTAGGATTATTATCTCATTAAAAGTGTTGTTTTCAGAGGACGAGGACGAGATGGAGGGAGGGAGGTCGAAGACTTAGTATTTTTTTACTAGTTATATTTTAGCTTGGTTAGTTCCTCCTTGGAGTAAAAGACTAGTTGGGACTAATTTAACTATTCTTTTTATTGCATATTATTTTTATAGACGCCTAGATTTGAGAATGGTGCTTTTACTTATGTAAGGATTATTTTTTCTTATTTATTATTGAGGTAATATTTTAGATATTTCATCTCTTAAACCTTAGTTTTATAAAAATTTTAAATTATGTTTATTATGGATTTTATTGTGACGAAGGGCGTTACAGATGGGGATGCTACACTTCTTATTCTTTAAGTTGCAACTATTCCCTTTCACTCATTATTCTTCCTTTGGTATCATTCAGGATGGGGAATGTGAATGCAAATCGTTCAGAAGAAGAATAACACATTACACATTACATTAGCATTGTTATTGAATTGACCTTTTTTTTTTTTTAATTTGGTAAGTTGACGTGACCTTTATTGATGGTAAAAAAATCAAAGTAGCACAAGAAACAACATGAGCTTCTTCTCCAATTACCAAAGTCTATATAAAGCTATCTAACAATAAAAATACGACCATCAAGCAGCCTCCAATTCCTTATAAAAAATGAAGTTTTTTTCTCTCATGTTACTTGCATTTTGTTCTATATATGCCCACCTGTTTTCTTTCTTTACACTGAACTCATTATGGTTTACTCCAAACATGACTGCCTTTGCATCAGGAAATGAGACTGATCATTTGGCATTGCTCAAATTCAGGGAATCCATATCCACTGACCTATATGGAATCTTGCTCTCTTGGAATACTTCTACTCACTTTTGTAACTGGCATGGAATTACTTGCAATCCCATGCTTCAAAGAGTTACAGAGTTAAACTTGCAAGGATACAAGTTGAAGGGATCCATATCTCCTCATGTTGGCAATCTATCTTATATGAGAAACTTGAGCCTCTCAAACAACTACTTCTACGGGAAAATCCCAAAAGAATTGGGACAGTTGTTACAATTGCAGAACCTCTCCGATTTTTGGTAGGGGAAATTCCTACAAACTTGGCAGGTTGCACACCTCTCAAAATCTTATACTTATATGGGAACAAATTGACTGGCAAAATACCCATGGAAATTGTCTCACTACGAAAGCTTCAACATTTGGCTGTTTTTAAGAACGAGTTAACCGGAGGAATCCCATCATCCATAGGGAATCTTTCATCCCTAACTCTTCTCAGTGTGAGTTATAACAACTTAGAGGGAGATATTCCACAGGAAATATGCCTTCTCAAAAGTTGACATTTCTGTCATTGGGTGTCAACAACCTAACTGGAACATTTCCTTCTTGTCTTTATAATATGTCATCTCTTACTGTAATTGGAGCTACAGAAATCCATTTAATGCTTGTCTTCCACCCAACATGTTCCACACCCTCCCCAATCTCCAAGTACTTCATATGGGTGGCAATCAAATCTCAGGTCCAATCCCACCTTCCATCACAAATGCATTTACCCTTTTAATATTTGATATCCAGAGAAACCATTTTGTGGGAAGAGTTCCAAGTCTGGGGAAGCTACAACTTCTTTATACCCTTCAATTGAATGATAACAATCTGGGTGACAATTCAACTAATGATTTGGAGTTTTTAAAATCATTGACAAACTTTACTAAGTTGCAAGTGTTATCTATATCCAACAATAATTTTGGAGGTCATTTGCCAAATTCCTTGGGCATTTATCCACCCAACTTAGTTGACTATATCTCGGAGGTAATCAGATAACAGGAGAAATCCCTGCGACAATAGAAAATCTAATTGGCTTAACTCTTGTGACGATATATTATAACCGCATTGATGGGATTATCCCAACAGCTTTTGGGAAGTTTCAGAAGATGCAAGTCTTAGGCTTAGGTGGAAACAAGCTATCAGGAGAGATAGGAACCTTGATAGGCAACCTTAGTCAATTGTTTTATTTGGATATCGGAGAAAATATGTTAGAAGGAAATACTCCTCCAAGTATAGGAAACTGCCAAAAGTTACAATACTTATCCTTTCACAAAACAACCTTAGAGGAACCATTCTCGTAGAGATTTTTAATCTTTCCTCTCTAACAAACTTGTTGGATTTGTCACAAAACTCATTGAGTGGGAGGATACCGGAAGAAGTGGGCAACCTAAAAACTCTCAATTGGCTAGATATATCTGAAAATCATCTGTCGGGTGACATTCCCAGAACCATTGGAGAATGCATAATGTTGGAGTACCTCTATTTGCAAGGGAATTCTTTACAAGGAATCATACCATCCTCTTTGGCATCACTCAAAAGTATTCAACATTTAGACCTTTCACAAAATTGGTTGTTTGGATCAATTCCTAATGTTCTGCAAAGCATTTCTTCCTTAGAATATTTCAATGTATCTTTTAACATGTTTGATGGTGAGGTACCAACTGAAGGTGTCTTTTGAAATGCAAGTGGGTTTGTGGTTATTGGAAATAGTAAACTTTGTGGAGGCCTTTCAGAACTGCATCTACCACCATGTCCTGTCAAAGGTAAGAAACTTGCAAAACACCACAAGTTCAGGTTGATAGCAGTGATAGTTAGTGTGGTTGCTTATCTTCTCATACTGTCAATAATTCTAACTATCTACTAGATGAGGAAAAGGAGTAAGAACCCATCTTTGGAATATCAACAATTGACCAGTTGGCTAAAGTTTCATACCAAAGCCTACACAGTGGAACTAATGGGTTCTCAACTACAAATTTGATAGTGTCTGGAAATTTTAGCTCTGTTTACAAAGGAACTCTTGAGTTAGAAGACAAAGTTGTTGCAATAAAGGTCCTAAACCTTCAAAAAAAAGGAGCTCACAAGAGTTTTATTGCAGAATGCAAAGCACTTAAAAATATTAAACATTGAAATCTGGTTCAGATTTTAACATGTTGTTCCAGTGCAGATTACAAAGGTCAAGAATTTAAACCTCTAATTTTTGAGTACATGAAAAATGGAAGCCTAGAGCAATGGCAATGGTTGCATCCAAGGACATTAAGTGCAGAGCATCCCAGAACATTGGACCTTGATCAAAGATTAAATATCATCATTGATGTTGCTTCTGCATTACATTATCTTCATCATGAATGTGAGCAATCGATCATTCACTGTGATTTAAAGCCAAGCAATGTCCTTCTTGATGATGACATGATTGCTCATGTGAGTGATTTTGGACTAGCAAGACTTCTCTCAACCATTAATGGTACCACCTCTAAGCAAACAAGTACAATTGGAATAAAGGGGACTGTTGGCTATGCTCCTCCAGGTATGTTTTAAACTCTTGAATCTGTGTTTCTTTGAATTCCCCTAACTTTGGATGAAAATTTGATATTTATTTGCTAATAACAAACTATTGACAATTTTTGCTATATATTTTAGAGTATGGAGTGGGTTCTCAAGTGTCAATGAATGGTGACATGTACAGTTTCGGGATTCTTATGTTGGAGATGCTTACTGGAAGAAGACCCACGGATGAAATCTTTGAATATGGTCAAAATTTGCATAACTTTGTGGAAAATTCATTTCCTAGTAATCTTTTACAGATTTTGGACCCATCACTTGTACCAAAACATGAAGAAGCAACAGTAGACGAAGAAAACAGTCAAAATCTTACTCCAACTGTCAAAAAGTGCTTAGTTTCACTCTTTAACATTGGACTTGCTTGTTCAGTAGAATCACCTAAAGAAAGGATGAAAGTGGTAGATGTGACTAGAGAGTTAAGCAAAATCAAAAATGCCTTTCTTGTTGGTAAGGTAGATGGAAAATGACTTAATTCAGGTGTTGACACTTGAATAATCAAAGCTAACATCAAATGCCACAGCTATTTCTTAGAAACTCATGTGTGTGTTGTGTGGTGTACTCTAGTAGGGTTAATCCCTAGGAAGCGGAACTGTTTAATAATTTTACCCAGTTATATACTCATGAATGCATCAATCCATCCTTCAACATATATCATATACTTAATGGATGTAATGCTTCATCTAAGTTCCTTTATTTTTATTTCCCATGATTTTCCAAATTTTAATTTAGAGTGTCAAAATGCTTTCAAACTAAATCCATATTCACCATACCAAAATTTTATTTTATTTTATATTTTGGGGATCCATAAACTTGTCTTTAATGTTCAGGGGCGAAATAACAGAGAATTCTTTCTAAATTTGGTTTGTGAATTGAAATTTATAAGGTTATAATTATAAAATCTTCCACATTAAATATACAAATTCATGAGTATAAACACAGTGTACGTGGGCCATAATAAAAAGTGAACTGCAACAGTATAAGTTGATGCAGTGACTGCATTATTTCACATAGACTTTCAATGAATCTCTCTATTTAAGGATTTTCACATTTCTTAGTCCAAGTCTTATGTAAAGTAGATTCAATGTTTAAATATCAAGATAACAACGGAAAAAATACTTTTCAATCTATCCAAGGGGTAGTACTTGTAAATTGTAAAAGCAGTAAATGAATTCAGCAATGACTTTTCTAGGAGTCATACAAAGATCAAACAATTTAATCTATTGTTTCTCTGTCAGTTTGAGACAGCAAGTCAGCAAGTATGACCCAAAATGTAGTATATGAAACATTGCAAATATCAAATTCCACTTTCTATTTGTTCCTCACTCTTTAAATGTGTCTGTTATTGGAATACTTCCTAATAAATAGACGGACAATGATATTGCTAATATAGAACCATATAGATGTAAACTGCACCTGAACTTACTGAGCTGATGTTATTCTTGTCAGTTTCACTGCATGGATGACTTTATGCTGGTTTCCTACTTCCTAGTATACTAGAAAGTTTTAGTATGCATATATATTGAGTGTGATATCTGTACATGGAATGGGACCTATTATGAGTAGAAGTAGTCCAAAACCATCCCATTATGTAGATCAAGCAGCTTTCACGATATTTTGGGTGCAGGAGAATGACTTGTCTTGCCAATGAATTGTTCATGTTTACATTATGCTTCCTGTAATGTAAGCATCTTCTAGTTGCTGCTAAAGTCTACTTTTTTTCTGCTAAATGTATAACTAGCTTCCAACCTGAGTAATTTGTTCTAGTCAACACTATAAATTTGCAGGATCCATTGTCGTTTATCCTTTGAGGAGTTGAATGTGTCTACTATGTATAAAAAATGTGGCTTTTAACGTGGGTTGCTATTATTAATAAGTTTTTCCAGTTGATTGATCTTGAAGGCATTAGGTAGGAGCTACTTCATATTAAGTTCTTAAATAAAGATGGTGTCATCCTTATTTGTTAGTGGGGAAATTGATGAAGGTGGAACCCACGGAAATATGTGTGTTCTGATTATAGGGAACTTACTTTGTAGCTTAAACGTGTGACTGTGGAAGCAATTGCTTTTTCTACCTTGTAGTCTTTGTGGTGTTTATACTGTTTTGGTCTGTTGGACCATATGTAGATGTAAATTGACATTACTTTCTTCAAGCGGCCAGAACTTGCAGATTTCAGAGCTTCTAAGATGCCCTACAAATTGGAAGATATAAATTGAACTTGTGATTTCTTGTTACAACTTGGAAGAGAAATTTGGACAGTTCCCAGACACAGTAGAATTTTCAATTTGACATACACGCCGGCCAATAACCTGTCTTTATCCCCACCATCTTTGCCCTCAGGACACTAGAAAAAAGAAGAAAGGGTGAGAGGTGTCGATTACACAGCATTAACAATTAGGAAAAAGGCCTATGAGAATCATACAGTTAGTTTTTGTAGAAAGGAATTTATCATGGTTCAACATGTTATTTTTAGTCGTCAAGGGCCTCTGGGTGGCTCCAATGTCAAACCAGTCAGACCTTTCTATGTACAACGTTTTGTCGTTTATTTCGATCATATTGTGTAAAATTTTGGTTGCTTTTCGTTATACTTCGCCCTTGTAATTCTCAAATTATCATATGCATCATATACCCAGTACACCACAAAATATACATTAACGATGATGATTAATATGGTTGAGTTTAAATTTTATACAAAATAGAAATCACCTATGGCTTTTAAGGTAATTATCACAAAAGATAACAATTTTCAATTTATAGCAATCTAATAGATAACAGTGTATTTTAATTAAATTCTTCAACGTTTATTTTTATGAATTTTGGTCCCCAGAACTAGCTATGTTCCCCAAAAAAGAAAAGATAGAAGGCAATGTCCTGCATTAAAGCTGAAGATGAGAAGCAGACATGGGTTGTAAAATAGGATCATCCTGCAATGCAGCATCCAGTTCAGGCCACAAGAAAGCAGACATGGTCCACAAACCGTCACCCTTGGCACTTAGCCTTTGGTTCATGTAACCACCTCCCACCATTTGAATGGAAGTGTAAACTGTCCCTAGCAAGGGAATCCCAAATCCAAAGTCAACTTCAGTGACAGGAAACCTTAGTCTGACCATGGTTCTAAATTGCGGTTGCGGTCGCTGTTGCGGTTTCACTGAAATCCCTAATATTGCGAGAAATTGCGGAAAAATGAGGTTGATGCTGCCGCAATTGCAGTCGCGATGCAGGTTGCGGTAAGTCCCAAAACCTTTATGTTGCGGCCGCAATTGTGATTGCGGACCGCAATTTAGAACCATGGTCCTGACGACACCACAAGGGCCAGTCCCTCTTTACCCAACACTGCCTTTGTTAGCATCAAATTAGGCCTATGGCACTTAATCCAATCAATCAAGTCCGAGAAATGAGCCTCATTGTTGACCTTTGAATTGCCTCATTCACTGTGTTCGCAATGTCCAATATAGACGCTTCCTTTAATTCTTGAATGTTTAATACTTGCTTCCCCAAAAGCCAAAGACAGGACATTACCAATGCAATTAATTTGAAACGGAATTCTTACCTTCTCAACCCATCTTGTTCTTTTTATGCCTTTGATCAATGGTACCAATCATTATCTTCCATATATACACAAAGAAATCCTCAATCTTTGTTCTCTTGACCCCATTCACAGATGCAAGTCTCTGCAGTGTGTTGATACTTGATGCTGGTATGGTAAAGGCGTTTCAGTGAGATATGGTTCATTGGCATGTTCTGTATCTCTTCCATGGTGCACCTGATGAAAGTTTGATCCAAGGATGGTTGGCATTTGGGAGAAGAACGTGTGCGAAGGTGTCTAGTATGGTCTGGAATGCATGAGTTATTTTGAGCTATTTCACACCAGGAAGCAATAAACTTACCAAAGGAACTGGCATCACCTGCTTGATCAAAAGTAAATGCTATGGAAATAGCTCCACAAGTGTACTTCGTCACCTGAATTTGCAAGGGGAAGTCTGGTTCAACCGAGACTACCTTTTCTTGAAGTATTTCATTGAGATTATAAAAATCTAAATTCTTTAATGGTATATGTGCATGAGCTTCAATGACTAGAGCTAAGAGTGTTCGTGGATTGGTTTGGATTGATTTCAAATAAAAAAACCATCCAATCCAAAGATCAAAAGAGCTTGCAGTTCAGTTCTGTTTGGATGGCTTCCTAAAAAAATCGATCCAATTTAATCCAATAAATACGATTTGAATTAGACTGGATGGTTAGGTTTTTTACCAACCATCTTTATCGGCATTTTAATTTCCTATTGATGGATATCTTTAGCTTCGAACATTAAATTTTAATAGCATGATCACAGTTACATGTATCTGTTTTCTAAATTCTTACATGAGAAAAATAAGATATGTAAAGAAAAAAAACAGGAAAAATATATCAAATATACCAGACACTGTTCTCTCCAAAAGGTATAAATAAACTCGACATTGTAATCATTATAAGATAGAAAACAAAAATAATATAATAACATTTTATCTGAAAATAATAGATTTAATAAAATTATAATTAAATGAATTTGGATAATATATTCTATATTTTCATCTAATCAACCCATAATTTATAAATTATCATCTAAATATATTATTATTCAATTCTCACCCCTGGTATTTATAATTGAGTATTGCTATAATTACTAAGTTGTATATCAAATTTGTAATATAAAGTTAGAGAGAGTTAACGGGTGGGGCAACAGGGCGTCATAAAGTAAACCAATTGAAATGCATGGCATCATAAAAAAATTGGCAATAGCAAGAAGGTAAAGTAACGCAATTAATGCATATCAATATCTATGTTATCGGTTTAGATCGGTTGCAGAGACATAAACTGAAAACCAAACCGAATCGATTCGTTTTGCAAAAAAAAGGTCCAATAAAATCCAAAAAGTATCGGTTTAAATCGGTTTTTGGTTTTTGGTTTTTTATATAGATCGGTTTGGATTTGAACACCCCTAACTAGAACACCATTGTTGTCACAAATGATTTCAGGCTCACTAGATTTGGGATTTTGAACAATTTGGCAAGCAAAGGGGTAATAGTAATTAAGTATTTGTGCTAGAGAGCTTTTAAAAGTGTAGAATACCAGAGAAAGCAAGGAAAAATAGATAAAAGAAAGGGAACTGAATTTTAAGTAAAATTCAGTATTAGTTTTTGTTATTATGTTGTTAGTTAATTTGCTCTCCTTTTTGTTAGTTTCTGTTAGGTAGTTCCTTTTTTTTTTTTTTTTGGAAGAAGAAGAATCAAAGATGGAATTTCATTTGGGTGAAGGTAAAAAGGATTAAGGGGATTTGTGGCAAAATCAGTGTAAATCTGATCTGCCATGGCTTAAGCTTGAACAAGACGTTAAAGATTTTAAACTGATACCATATGGAATAGTAGAGAAAGCAAGGGAAAACAAATAAAAGGAAGAGAACTGAATTTTATTATTAAAACTAGTTTATTAACCCGTGTATTCGTTTTTATGTATCAAATTGACTTGTAGCATAGTGTGTTAATTTTTTTTCTCTTGATATTGAATAAAACATGTTGCATGACATGCAATTGATATGTAGAAGTTCAAATGAAATGCTATATTTGTAAAGTATAATAAGTGTATAACAATGTACAAGTTATCAATAAGAGTAATTTCAATTGATGATTTAAGTCTTTTATTTAGAGTCAAAATCTAGGTTGAAGGCAAAGGTAATTAGCACGAACTTAGTCAATAGAGAGTCAATCAATAATTACAAAATTTGTAAAAACAAAATTTTGTGATTATTAATATAATTAAAGTCAATTCTAGGTTGAAGTCAAAGATTTTAGCGTGAAAACAAAATTTTGTGATTATTAATATACTTAAAGTCAAAATCTAGGTTGAAGGCAAAGATATTAGCGTGAAAACAAAATTTGTGAAACTAATATTATGAGATTTTAATGGGTACACACTGTCATGTAAAAACACTTTACATTGTTAGTACATATCCTATTTTCTCATACTATAATTACAAAGATATAAAGTGAACAAAGTCAATCAGTAACTTAAGGGAGCGTATTAGATTGAGATTTTAAAACACTATTTTACCATAAAAAATTCTTATGGATTTTAAAAGTTTATGTAGGAAAATTTAATGACTTATAAGATTTTTTTTAAAAGACTTTTATAATCAAGATTTTGTAGTTTGGAGTTTAATGGATTTATATCATAAGAATTTATAATATTTAAAATGACTTAATAGATTTATAATATTTGAAAGGACCTAATGGATTTTTAAAAAAACATTCAAAGTTACAAGAGTCAATGAAAATAAATAACAAAAAAATGATAAGTTTTAGATTAAAAAAAGTAAAATCAATATAATTTTTCTAATTTTTAATAGCTAATTGATTTCAACTTCAAGTCTTACTAATTTTGTCAAAATAAAAACATTTGTTTTCTAATACATAGAACAAATTATTACCTATTGCCAAACCATTTCATTACCGTCTGAGGTTCTTTTTAATACCTCAATCATATAACTGTCATATTACGTAATGCTTGCTTAATATTGAAAAAGTGTCGATCCATATATAGGCACATGTCATTGGTATCTAGACAATAAGGAGTGTCCAAGAATAAACAAATAAAGCACATCACCATGAGAAGGGAAAAAATGTTAGAACTAATGATTTTTAGGGGGGGGGGCGGGGGGAGTTTTCTAATAATATTAAGGAACATGAAGTCCACATAACCCACAGTGTAGAGCACATTATTTTATTCAAAGCTAAATATTGTGTTGGGATTAGTGTGCTTGTGTGTGATTAGCATTGGTGATGCACAAGTTTTTTATGCATTTTTAACATTGTTTTTCTAATGATGTACACAATGAATTCTTCTAAACAAGTTGATAAAGGCAAATAGAAAGGTCTTTTACCTAATTGTAGAGAAGATGTGTAGGATTAGAAGAGAGAGATGATCAAGTGTAACACTCTAATATTTTCCTTTTAATTAATTTGTATTATTATTAGTATTACTATTATTATTATTTTTGCCTTTTTTTAATAAAATAGTATTTTGGGAAAAAGAGATATTGGGCCTTTAAAATGGAGTTTTATAATTAGAATGTTTTTAAAAGTTTTAAGACCCTTGTGTTGGGCTTAGTTTTCATAAGCCCAAAGTTAGCTTTAAGAGTCCCTTAGGTTTCTTGAAAACCTAATCCTTTTTCCTCATTCTCTCTGTTGTGCCTCCTTAGAGATACCATGCCATCAGAGCTGTTGCAATCAAGAAGTAAGGAACCGTAGGAAGACACTACTGTATCGTTAGCATCCTCTTGCTGGAGATCACCTTTTTCAAGGTAAAGGAGAGTGAGTTATCTCACTCATGGGTATGGCTTTGGTCGTGGGTAAAGGGGTTGGCCCTAGACCCCAATTGTTTGTGAATTGTATGATTGTGTGTGCAAAGAGGGATGCAATTTTCCCCAAATCATTGATGTACTTTATGGAAATTTTATGTTTAATTTATGGACTGTCATGGATTGCTTTCGCTTTTCCCTTTATGCCTAAGTTAGATATTTAACAGGTTTTGAGAGGATTGTAAGTGAGTGAGGAGTTTATAAATTAGATTGACCAATTATCCAGGTAGAAGAAATGATTAAGGATTTAATTATTTGTTTTGGAGTGTTTGGAAGCCAAGGAAAGTTGTGGGTTGCATGTTTTGCAAACCCTCGCAATCTGTAGAATCACAATTTGGTGCCGAGTGCCAAAATTCTGGCACTGAGAGTGAGAAGGATAGAGAGTCTCTGCAGGTTTGGCACTGAGCGCCAGAAAGTTGGCACTGAGCAACGCAACGCTAGGCGCCAAATTTGGCGCTGAGTGTGGGAGAGCCAAGGAGCAACCCTGGTCCTCTGGAGGTTTGGCGCTGAGTGTCAGAAAGTTGGCGCTGAGCGTGAGTGTGACAGCGAATTCCCTGTATGGATGGTGCTAAGTGCTAATCCTTTGGCATTAAGTGTGATCTAGTGAGACCCTAAGTTGATGTTGTTGATCTTCTATGTCTAATTGTTGTATGATTTCCATTGCTTGGATGCCTTGTTGAGTTTATATCTTGCGATTGTTATTTACCTTGAGAAAACTGAGTGTGATATGAACTTGTGTCAATGTTTCATGATAAAAGCCTATGAAAAGCTGTAAGCATTATATGTGACCATGCATCATGACATTGAGTCTTGTGGAGAAAGAAAGTATGTAGGAATTCCGCTAGTGAAGGCTAAGATGGCTTGTCTAACCCTAGCCTTAGGGGTGGTACTTGGTGTGGAAGCTCCAATGGCCCATGTTGATCCCATGGAGAAAAAGCGTACTGGCAAAACTGGGTAACCCTGACTAGTCATCGCAGAATATCATACTAATTGAGGGTGCAAAAGCTGAAGGCATCGATACTAATGGTGCTTCTTATGGCCGTGCACTTACTCCTAGTTTACTTTTGAGATGAACTTAGATTGGTACCACATGAGCATAAGAAGTAGAAGTTAAGTAGCATTGCATTACATGTGTTGTGTGTCTTTAATCTTGGCAAATTAATGTTATTTTGATTATATGTATTTTGCATTCTACCTGTCTCCATTGTCATAATTTGAGCATGATGTGAGATGTATCTCACTAATTTGTTTCTTGTGTCTTCTGTTTATCTCTATGATGTATAGGCGATGTCTAGTAGAACCTTGAGGAAGAGTCTTAGAGTAGAAGCATTGACCTTATTACAGTTATTTACAGTTTCTTTAGGTTTTGTCAGCTCTAATAGTAATGTGACATTGGGGTCTTGGTTATTTATTGTTTATGCCTTCAATTTTGAACTTTAGATTAATAGTTTTACTTCTTTAAATTGATTTATTTCCAAGGACTTGTAAGGCCAATTGTGGGCCAATATCTTTTATTAATTTGTGAGGTATTTGTGGAGTTTAAGTGTTTCCATGAGTTATGCATGTGATGTCCTTTACCATGTGAAGAAAAAGATTTTAAGTCACCGTTTTGTTCTGCAAATGAAAATTATATTATATTTCCGTAATATTTACTTAATAATTAGCTTTGGGGAGAAGGGTGTCACACCAAGAACTATATCAACATTCATACCACCTTTAACAAAAAGAAAAGGAATTATGTGTGATGGGAGAAAGAAAAATTTGACAACAGTAGAAAAAGGAATGAAAGAGTAGGAAAGTCTTCAAGATTTGGGTGGAATTGTTGGATAAGTGTGGTATTTATACATCCCACTCAAAAGTCACACAAAATCCACCTTACAAAATAATTTGTTGAAATTTGTATATCTTTGAATACCAAAAGACTTTTTGTAAGTCATAAAAAATCTCAATTGAATACCATCAAATTTTGTTACCCTCTTAAAAAAACTCTAATATTCCTGATTGAATAGGACTTATTTAAATTATTAAAAGTCTTGATTGAATACTGTGCCACAAGACTTTTTTATGGCAATTTTTTTTTTTAAATCCTTCAAAATCTCGATCCAATACATCCCCCTTAGAGTCAATGAAAAAAATAATCATTGATTTCATCAACAATTTCAATTGTTGATGTTAGAATGGCCTAGATTGCAAGAATTATTTATCCTTATATTAGTGCACTAAAGGATATGTACTTTGCACTATATATAGCATGTATGGGATCACCAAAATTTGTAATGAGAAATGAGTCAGAAATTTGTATTGACATAAAACCATCATTTGGCTAAGATAATTTACCACTTTCACATCTAATATCCACTACGAAAATTTCGAGTTTCTCTACATTGGCATTGTTTGCTTTCTTTTGTAGTTGCATATTTTATGAGACTTAACACATGACAATATTGTCAAAAGTATAAAAATATTGATTGCAGCATTGACAATGTCAGAACGACCTTGTCTTGGATATTGTTTTTTTTCTCATGGTGAAGTGTAGAAATATAACATTCTTATATGCATATTAGAAGTTATAATATATTCTAATTAGTAACTCTATTTTCACTTCTATTTTTCCTTCTACCATTTAAATTTTGAAAAGCGTTAAAATTTTGAAAAATATTTAAATATTAATTAAACATACCTTTTAATAAACCCAAAAATAACATTTCTAATAATAATAATAACAACAACGACAACAACGTTTTAAAATATATTACTACAGAAAATATATTTACAAATGAAACAACTCAACCATGGATTTGTTAGAGGTGGCCATTTAAAAAATTCCAGTAGGATAATATAGTGGAATTAAATAATAAATATTTAAGTGAAGGATGATTAAAGGAAAAAAAAAACCAAAGGAAAAATTGGAGAACGATGTCGCATAGATGTCTAGTATTTTAACACATACAATGTAAGAGTAACTTTCATATTTTATTAATATTTTTAAGAAAACTATAAAAAATAAGGTATAAAAGATGATGAACTTTAAAATTTAAATTCAAAATTTCAAAAAATAAGAAGAATTTTCTATTTATTAATTGTTTGTTTATTACAGTTCAAAATAAAATAAAATAAGTCATATGAATAGTAAGATAAGAAGAAAACCTTTTGTAATATTAAAAAATCATTTTGATTGCTTTAGTGTATTTTAAATAAATAGAAAAATGACATAGATAACATTAGATAAGGATAAATTTGAGTTTTTATATTGATAAGAAATATTCAAATTTATTAATAAGTTTTTATTATAATTTTATAATTTAAAATTGTTATAATTTAAAAATAAAAACCACATGAAGATAAGGAAAGTGAGAAAAATATTTATATTCTCATTAATTATGAGTGAAAATTACATTTAAAAGAGAGATAAAAAAGAATATATATAATAAACTAATTGGAAAAATGAAGAAAATAAAAGTCTTATTATCTAAATTATGTACTCTAATTTATATATCAAAAATAAATATTGAATATTTTTCAGTATTATTTTTAATTCCAATAGCAAACACATTGTAAAATATCCAAAAGCAAGTTGGTTGGGTCTGAATTTCAAAATGAAATGTCTGCATGTGCAAACTTGATAAATGATGTAAGACACGGCTTTGAGTGAAGTGGTGAAGAGGAAGATAAAAAATAAATGAGCGGGAGCTTTGAGCGAAATGGTAAAGCAGGAAAGAGGAAAAAATGAGCGGGAAATAAGTGAATTAAATTTTGACATGTGGCACAACAAATCATTCTTTTATTATATAGTAAATAGAATAGAAGTCTGTCGAATATAGTAGGGGAAAAATGGCTTATATAGGCAGGCTTACAAAAGAAAATAACAAAGACACAAAAAAGAACTACCTAACAGAAACTAACAAAAAGAAGAGCAAACCAACTAACAACATAATAGCAAACACTGATAAAGAGTGTCGCAACTAGGATCACGACAGGAATGGGTCAAAAATATTTTCAATGGAGTCGCCCCCAATATTTTTATTTGAAGGAAAAACATTGAAAACACTTTAAAATGGTTTTTGAAATTAGAGATAGGTTTAGGAGTCAATTAATTACGAGTAGGAAATGTATTAGCACCCCACAATGCCCGTTAAGAACAGTATTTCAAAATAATTGTGCAAAACTATGTGACTTTGTAAATATTTATTTTACCCCAATAAGAAAACAAGGAGATAAAATACTTTTGCGATTTTTAATTATTGTTGTTTTTTGTATTTCCAAAGATTAGAAGAAATTGGATTTTTATTTTTTATTTTAAAGAAACGAGAACTTTAAATTGAAATTTGAAAAGATACCTTTGTTTAAGGATTTATATTTTTATGGTAAAAAAACTTGAAAAAATATTTTTATTTTTATTTATGAAAAAGAAAAAATAAAATTCAAAAAGGACATTTTTTCTGAAAAAGATTTTTTTAAAAATTGAAAAGAATCTTTTTAATTTTTTATTTAAAAGAATTCATCCTTGCACAAGGGTTCAAGTTAACAAATGGCTAATCATTAAATCCTTACAATCCGAATAATGTCAAAGATAGTAATTGCTATTTAGTTGATGGTATCGATCGTTGCATATTTGGATAGATTTTATTTTTTGTTTTTACCAAAAGAAAACAACTTTCATTTTAACTTATACACAAAGTTTATGATAGCAAATGACTATCCTATAAATTCTTATGATTTAAGTAACATCAAAGGTAGAATCCACCACTCAAATTATGTCATAAATAATTCCTTAAATTAAAACCATAATTTTTATTTAAAACCACAATTTTTATTTAAAACCACAAATACTATAAACAATTTATACATTAATTAGAAAATGAAAAGTTTTGGATTTTTTTTCTTTTTTGTATTTCTAACTTAGAAGATAAAAACAAAAGATGGAATTGGCAAATATATACATGTGCCCGCAATCTAAAGTCACGAACTTTTTAATGTTCCTTTTTTTTTCACAAAAAAACAAATCTAAAGACTAGAACCAACTTTTCTAACTATTCAAATCTTATATACAAGAATGAAATATGAACAGAATAACCAAATAACCATAAAAAATTGACATTGACCTAAAGTAAAATGTACAATACTTAAAATTGAACAATAGGAAACAGGTACTTTACAAACACCTAAAATCAAATAAAAGTGATAAAGAAAAATAACAGAACCTCTGTACAAAATGACCTTTTGTATTATTTCCCTTCAAATGATGCTTGAGCATGTTGCCTCTTGCCTTTGACGGTATGAGGATTGTGCCAAATTGCAGCCTTAAAGCCTTCAAATTCAAGTCAATTTGTAGGAGATGTGTATGAGGGGGAGTGGATCATGGAGAGACTTTTTTTTATATGTGCTCTTGAGTGCATTTTTTTTCTGTCATTTTTGAGAGCTTTGCTCCTAAAAATAGTGAATCCATGGGAGTTAAATAGGCAAACCAACTTATCTCTTTGTAACCACTCTATCCACCGGTAACTAACTCCCATTATTTCCTTGTTTTAAGCCTAGTGACCATTACCCTCTTCTACTACTTGACTTATCTTTTTTGATTTTCTATTTTCTTTTTCCAAATTTTTATTATTTTTTATTGAATTAACAAAATACACCCAGATAAAATTGGTTATTCACAAAGAGCATCAACAAAAGCTTTGAAGTTATCTAATTCTAGCTTAAAAATATTATATTGCTTATTTAGTACTAGCAAAAAATGTATATTTTTGGCCTCTCATGCAATAATATGTTATATAAATTATATTTTTTATAATATATCTAATAAGTCAAATGGTTTAGTGGCTTTCATGTCAATGATAAAGTAAGGGGTTATGGGTTGAAATTTCATCTTTAACCATTTTATCACTTTCTAAACCACATATCGCCTTGTCATGTAAGCACCACGTGCACCACCACATCTTCAACAGACTACCATGTCATCTCCAATGTGTTTTGTAATGGACAAAACTTACATAAGCAGTTTTATAAGTAGTATTGTTCTCTAATTTGAATTGAAGTTTTATCTCAATAATCTTTGTTGACCTTTAATGCAAACCATTATTACACAGCTTATCAAGGTGAAACTCCCATTCTGATTGCAAAACAACACCAAAAGTACATAAAGAACTACATCTAAGTTTTGTTCTTTTGTAATTTGTGCAATTGAAAATTGGACATCATCTCCAACATGTTATGTAATTAATTTGTGCAATTGAAAATTAGAAGACTAAGATTGCACAAATTATTGGGAATACAAGGGGGTAAAAAATAGGGAAGAACTCCATTAATAGATCACAAGCCAATTACATAAGTGAACTTGAAACTACATCCAACCCAAAATCTTCAGACATTAGATTTGCAGGTCTTTCTCACTTATATGTTGCTCAACTTGCTCATTCGTACCCAATATGGGACTTCATATTCACACTTGTACTACAACAAAAATGGAATTAAGCCTAAAACAAAACTCACAACATAATTCTGAATGTACATACAGAAAGAGTTAAGGGCTTCAAAACTAAAAACTAAAACTAACTTTAAAACCTGGTTGCAGTTTTTAAAATTTTCACCATTCACAACTAAAAACCACCCTAAACGGGAACAACTAAAGTTTTGAAATGGAGGTAATAATATCTTTCAATACAGAGTATAATAATATCTAGATTCAAAATGCTCTAATATAAATAAGGTTTTTTTTAGTTTAGGTTTATTCAAAAAAACAATCTTGTTATTTGCAAGAAAAAACTATAAAGCAAAACAAAATAAAATAAAAACAAAAGATTAAGCATAATTGGGTATTCATAACAACTAAACTAAAATGTAAATGTAGCAAAATTATTTTGTTAAATATTGTTTACATGACAACACTAAAATTAGCACTTCAAAATAATATCTTTAGATACAGAGTATAATAATATTTATATTCAAAATGCTCCAATATAAACAGTTTTTTTTAGTTTAGGTTTATTCAAATTAAAACGAATCTTGTTATTTTCAAGAAAAAGAGAAATACTATAAAGCAAAACAAAATAAAATAAAAACAAAAGAGTGAACAAAATTAGATGTTCATAACAACTAAACTAAAATGTTGGCTAAAATAGAATTTTAGTCCCTTATTTACATTTCAAGTTTCAGTTTGGTTTCTTAACTTTAAAAAGTTTCACTTTGCTTACTTAAAGTTTATCTGTTAGATCAAATTGATCCTTCCGTTAGTTTAGCACACTAATTTGGTCAATCTAGTGACAGTGGCAAATTGTGAGAGATACCATGTCAGCAAAAATTAACACCGTTAATATCAAAAGCTGACAAAAGGATCAATTTGGTCTAATAGAGACATTATAAGAGACCAAAGTAAAACTTTTAAAACTTAAGGGACCAAACTGAAATGTAAAATATAAATAAAGGATCAAAATTCTATTTTAGCCAACTTAATATAATAAAATTGAGATTTCTATTTTCTTATGCCGCTGGCTTCGGCTCTCACCTGATTTATTGCTTATATAGTTACAATTTCATTTTTTGCCATTTTGCTACATATTTCAAATTTCCATAACTACGAAGGTAACTGACTTCTTCTTGAATTTCAGGTGTTGATGCTTGACAATCAAAGCTGAGGTCAAAAGGCATGGCTGTTTCAAAAAACAGATGTGTTTGAAATATGGTGTACTGTTTAATTATATTTTACCCGTTATCTACTCAAGAATTCATCAATCCATCCTTCAAGTAATATCTATAATATACATATTGTATGTAATAATCCATCTCAGGAATGGACTTATTGTACTTCCTTTGTTTTTATTTCCCATGATTTTCCAAATTTTAATGCAGAGCATCAAAATGATTTCAAACTAAATCCATATTCACCATACCGCATTTCTATTTTATTTTATTTTTTGGGATCCATAAACCTGTCTTTAATATTAAGGGGCTATATAGCAGAGGATTGTTTCTAACTTTGGTTTTTCAGGAGTGAAATTCATGAAGGTAAAAAAATAAAAACTTCCGTATAAAATATACAAATTACTGAGTATAAACCCAAAGTACATGGGTCAAAATAAAAAGTTGACTGCATCCGTCTAAGTTGACGCAGAAAACTACATATGCTTTGCAGTGACTTTCAATCAATTTCTTTATTTAAGGAATTTCACATTTCTGAGTCCCAGTGTTGTGTAAAATCATGTTGTAGATTCAATGTTTAAATATTAAGATAACAAAGGAAAAAATATGTCAACCATCTATACCAGACTTTTCAACCTATCCAAAGGAGAGTACTTGTAATTTGTAGAAGTAGTAAATGACTTCAGTAACAACTTTTCTAGGAGTCATACAAAGAACAAACAATTTAATCAAGTGATTCAATGTCAGTGTGAGACAGCAAGTCAGTGTGACCGAAAATGTTATGAACATTGTAGAGATCAAATTCCACTTTCTACTCATCCCTCGCTTTTGAAATGTATCTGTTATTTGTTTGTCTTTCTCTTTAATTTTAACTTTTTAACCACAGAGCACGGCTTTACACATGCACTTCTTTCACCCTAAGTCCATATAAATAGAACATTATGTTCTCGTATTAGCAATTGTTTTAATGGACTTCAAATTTAGTTTTATGTTACTCAAACTGATTAAAAGAACTAAAATAATTCAAAATGTTGTTGTACAAATGCTACGCAATCTAATTTGATGACATTTGGAAACCCCTTACGTTTATAACCTTGTGAGCTCATAATATTATGCAGTAAGGTCAATTGAGACTCTACTTCTCTTCTGGTTCT
This sequence comes from Spatholobus suberectus, assembly GCA_004329165.1. Classification (NCBI taxonomy): domain Eukaryota; kingdom Viridiplantae; phylum Streptophyta; class Magnoliopsida; order Fabales; family Fabaceae; genus Spatholobus; species Spatholobus suberectus. The sequence goes on along the minus strand of CM014730.1, from coordinate 74,941,147 downwards.
TTTAGAGTTTGCTCTAATAAAGTCAATTGATGAATGCTTGTCACGTGCATCCATTGATTCTGTTAAAATTGCAGAAAGAGATTCAAAGAACAAATATGCAAGTTCAAGCCATATCAATTCAGTTGAATGTTTGGAGGCTGATCAAGTGATTTTGGTAACCAATTCAGTTGTGTTGTGTTATATTCAACACAGGTTCAACTCTGCACGAGCAATCATTTAGTTGACCTGACTATTTTCATGCTTACGGTTATCTGAAATCTTAATACTGAACTAAGAATAATTTAATTCTACGTTGTGGAATTTTGTTGATCAGTCACTGGTTGTAGATTGTAAATTTGACATTCTTATATAGTTGTGTTGGTGTGTCACTAGTATTTCTCTTTTTAATGGGACAGTGCTACACACCAACTGCAAAAAGTTCATTTCAGTTGTTTTTCACCCCAACAGGTGGATTTAGATTTGTATCACAATTGTGTAATGGTAATTGAAACCATTTGATTGATCTTCTTTTTCTTCATAAAGCATTTGATCATATGTTTGTTTGCAGAAGCGTTGTTCCTCTTGTCACCAACTAATCTATTTAGTTAACTTTTGTCCTTTGCAAAACAAAAGTCTTGGAGTGTGATTGACATATTGGTTATGTAAATCATACTTGGTATTTAGAATATGTCCCTGTTGTTTTTAAAGTATTATTGGTGGACATATTGGTACGTTTAACTACACGACTACACAACCATTAATGACAAACTAAGGATGAAGATAAACAATATTTACTAGAATACTTCCTAATAAAAAAACTGACATTGACAATGCTGCATAGAACCATATAGGAGATGTAAACTGCACCCGAACTTACTAAGCTCATGTTATTCTTGTCAGTTTCACTGCATTGATGACTTTATGCTGGTTCCTACTTCCTAATTGCTAGAAAGTTTTAGGATACATCTATATTAAGTGCCTGTATGTGGAATGGGACATATTATGACTGGCCTGCCATTTGTTCATGTTTACCTAATGCTTCCTGTAAGTGTGTAGTTGCTGCTGAAGTCTGTATTTTTTTCTGCTAAATGTCTAATTAACTAGCTTCCAACCAGAGTAAATTGTTCCAGACACAGCATTAACAATAAGGAGAAAGGTGTATGAGAATCATACAATTAGTTTTTCCAGAAATGAATTTATCAATTATCATAATTCAATGTGTATTTTCTTTTTAGCCAAGTGCGTTTGTGTGGCTTCAAGCACCTCCAACCAGTCCAGACAGTTTCCATGTACTACTTTTGTACATTATTTTGATCATATTATTATTGTCTAAAATTCTTGTTGCTTTTCGTTATACTTGGCGCCTGTAATTCTCAAATTATTATATACATTATACTAGTTTTAATACCCGTGCAATGCATGGGAATATAAAGAATTTATTGATGAAACAAATTAGCTAGGTCAATAAAGGAGATGGTAAGCAATAGAAAAGTAAATTTATATTAAAATTATTACAAACATAAATTAATAAATTAAAAAGTACTAAAGTTATAATAGAATATAACTCAAATGTTAAACTAATTTAACGTAAATTGTCACCCAATGAGTTAAGTTTCCTTTTGTTCTTGGAAAATGTTTATACCCGATTATTATATTTTATTCATACTTTATATATTAGAAAAAATAAAATATTCAATAAATGAATTAAGTCATAAGAAAGTGAGCAGGAAAAAAAAAATTATATTAAATTTATTATAACAATAAATTAAAAAAGTACAATTTCACTCTAACAATTTAGATGTTAATGTGATTTCAAATAAATTGTTCATGCATTTGCATGAGTTAAATATAAAGTCTCTTACTTGCTTTCATAAAAATAAAAATAAAAATCATCCACATGTGTCATATTTTACATATAATTTCTGTATTAATAAATTCACATATAGATATCAATGTATAAAAATTTTAAATTTGTTCAAGTAAAATAAAATCTTCAATATTTTAGTTAAATGAGAAAATAATAAATAAGAAATGAATAATGAATTGACTAAAAAAATGATTTTATACATTACGATTGCATGGAGTAGATAATAATGAATACATTGATTTAATTTTTTTTTCTTGTGTAACTAAATATAAACTGTCATAAAAAATTAATTTTGTTTGGATAAAAATCTTTAATAATTTTGTTTGGCAATTCTCCACTCCTTTTCTTCCACTGCCGCCCAGCCGCCCACCACCAAGGAAAGAAGCCCCCCAAAAAGTCCAACAAAGATGTAAAAATAATTATTTCTGCAATTAAAGTTGTATGAGATTGATAATTGTTATGATTTTGCTTCTTTTTTTTTTTCCTCCAAATCATGGTTCTCAATCTCTTTCAATAGTTTTAGTATCCGTCCAACAAACGGGGTTGTGAAAAATTTATTGATGAGCATCATAAGTACTATGTTTATGATATATTTTTGTTAACATTAATAAGAGAATAAATTCAAGTTATGGTTAAAAGTAATTTGATGTCAAATTGGAAACTTAGACATTATGTATGCTATAAATAATGTATGATTTTGCTGTATTTAGAAATGAAAAAAATTTGAAGCATAAATATATATAATAAAATATAAATTTTATAATAATTCATACGCTAATGTACTTTCTCACAAAATATTTATCCTCGTGTATTATGTTTTATGCATATTTTCTATACTAATCTATTTACATATAGATTTTAACCTATAAAAATAAGAAAAATAATAATAATGACTTACCTACAATATTTTAAGATTTTAAATTTTCATTATCATGTGAAAAAATTGAAACAAATTTTTGAACTGATTTTTGTTTAAGTCATTCAATTAAATGTAAACAAGAAAAAAAATTGATTAGATTTTAAAAGAAAACATTTATTAAATTTGTTAAGTCAGGATATGATAAGCAAGAGAAAAATAAATTTATATTAAAATTATTATAACAATAATTAAAAAGTTCTAAATTTACAATATAGCATGTTTTTTTCCAATTCAAATTTTAAGTTAATTTATGATAAATTATTTATCCTATGAGTTAAATCTAAATTTCCCTTCACATTTCATGAAAAATATCTATCCCTGGTTGTTATATTTTATTCATACATTCTATATTAAATAAAATAAAGCATTTAATAAATTACTTAAGTTAGAAAAGAAGAAGCAAGAAAAAATACATTTATATTGAAAATATTATAACAATGAATTAAAAAAGTATAATTTCACCATAATAATTTTAATGATAATGTGGTTTCAGGTTAATTGTTCTTTTCCATAAATTAAGTGTAAATTTTCCTATTCGCTTTTATAAAAAAATTTCATCCCCGTGTATTATATTTTATAGATAATTTTTATTTTAATAAATTTACACATACATATCAATTTATTATTGAAATATAAATGTTATATATAAAGCCTTTCATGTTTCTACATGTAAATTTTCTAAAATACATTGAAATATAAATATAAATATTTTCTAAATATATAATTAAATGAAATAAATTCAGACCTCTGCGACGCAGAGACATATAAATTATATTTAAAAATAAAGTAAATAAGTTCGAAGTATAATCAAATGACAGTTCTATAGAAGTTAAAATGAAAACAACTCAGAGTGTAATTAAAGTAATAATGTCATAGAAGTTATGAAATGAGAAACAAAAAATATAAATATAAATCAAATTCAAACTATGAAATTACAAATCAAAATCATTCATTACATTAAACGTCCAAAAGTAGAATGGTTGCATGAGATTGCAAACACATTCACTAAATAAGTTAAATTAGAAAAGAGAAATAAAAAATATATTTATCCTAAAATTATTATAACAATTTAATAAAAAAAGTATAATTTTACCCTAATAATTTAAAAGTCAATTTCGTTTTAGATAAATTATTCATCTCTGTGATTTAAGTGTATTCAAATTTAATAATTTAATATTAAGGTACACGTGTCTTTAAATTTTGATGAATTCATATTATTATATAAGTTAAATTAAATATATCGAACACTCTAGTTGACAATTTAATTAAAAAGATTGAATCAAAAAATATTTGACATGTTTTCAAAATTCTTGTTTATTATTTGACTCAATCTTGTCATTTATATTTTGATTTTTGAGTGACTTGTTAATATAATTCCTATCCAAAACATGATGAGAATATTTGGAGTTATGTCTAATATAGTATCACAATATAATAAGATGTATTTTTAAATTTATTTCCATTGTGTTAGAAAAACTGTATCGTCGTAGAAATAATTTAAAGAGAAGACCTTTATGACAAAAAAATAAGAGAACACATCCAGTTCTTATATTATAGAATAAAAAATAAGTTTAAGAAAGTTACTTATGTGAGATTAAATGATGAAAAATAATATATCGTTATTTTTAACATAAAACACTGATGTCCTTATATATTAAATAATACATAATAATAATATTACTTAATGGATATAAGTTTAAAAATGATTTTATAAGACAATATTGTATTCATAATTTTATATTTTTATTTATATAAATTTATAAGAATAGAAATAAGATAATTGTATTAATTACCCCAAGACCTTCACCAAAGTGGAGAAATCATATCGGCATGTTATATTATGCTTATAATATATGAGCTTATAATATGCTGGCAAGCTCGCAAAAATACCATTTTCCCTATTTAGTTTTACACACAACAATAAATTCACAAACAGTAAGATAGAAAGAAATAAGACAAAAACAATAAACGTGTATATTATTTATTTGTTTGAATTTGGAAGAAAGAAAAAAAGTTAAGCATCATTTAATTTGAGATTTTTTTTTACTTTTAATTAAAGTTTCACTTTATTTTTACTTTATTTATTATCTTAAAAAGTTGACGTAACAAACAATATTTTTTATGTTTTCTCTATAAATTTATAAAAATAGAAATAAGACAATATTTTAATCAGGTTATGCATTGTTGAACGATGTACACTAAATAACAATACATAACAGATATCAATGAGGTTATACATTTTTTAAAATGAAATCTCATTGTGCAACTGTCATACTTGGATTCAGCCGGAGGACTCCTCAATATTCAATTGAGATGAAATGGAAAGTTGGTCGCATTCCTGCATAATAATTGGAGAAGTTGGGCAGATGGATAGTGGGAAATGGAATTTGGCTATCGTAACATGCATGTATATAATATCAACTGGAAGTCAATGAGAGTTTCAAGAAGTTCAGTAACATATACTTTTGAATCACACATTCTGAATCAAATGCTTACAACAACCAAGAAAACATGAGGAAGATCCACACATTCCAACTAATAACAAAAAATTGAATACTATATTTATCACGGGTGAAGAGCTTCCCGGACTGCAAGCAATGGTGAAAGTATGAGAGAGAGCAGAAACATATGGTGCAAAGATACGGAAATTGGGAAAGGGAAATTGATATTGTTGAACTCTTACATCATGATTGAATGGTGTACACTAAATATCAGTCATGAACATTTGGTTCTATGCTCTAAGTAATAATTTTTGGGCTTGCTTTATATGTTATCTTTTTTTTTTTTTTTCCAATCTTAGAGTTTTGCTATTCAATGGTTGTAAAGGGAACAAAGTTGATGAGTTGGTTGAGACTGATGATACTAAAAAGAAAGAATATAAACACTTGGTGCAAGATGTAGAAGTTTAGAAACTTAAAATGCAAACAAATAACACCTACACAGAGAATTACAATAAAATGCAGATAATGGAAGATATACGCATTTAAAGAAAAAGCACCTTGAGTGTGAGTTCTTTGATCTTGTTTATCCATCCGCAAAACTAAGGCAGTGAATCAAAGGGAGAAAAAGCAACAACTAAAACATGAGGACTGTGAAAAACACCTTTGCCGCCGCTCATTGCATTGAATACTCTCATCTCATCCATACAATACGTTAAACCACTCTCCTAATGACTTTTTTTTCCTTTTTTTTTTATTTAGTGGAAATTTACCCTTCAGGGATGGAACTTATTATCAAATAACATAACCATACATTTGCAACAGCAAGAGATAGATGGAGACCTAGAAGAACAGTCAAGATTTTATAGCACGATAAATAATTGTTTGTCTGCACATGTCTACTTCATGTTACCAAGGTGCTTCCACGCTATATGGACCATAGACACTAAGTGCTTACATTTAAGAGTTTAAGAAGCTTGCCATTGGTCTCATCAATGGTTAGCTTGTAGAACCCAAGCCACAACCCCCTGACCTCCTTGATAAGCAAATAAGCTTATTAACACCAGTTGGGATGGATGGAACCCCTATTATTGTAGATTTTGGGGATTGCACACATTAAAATTTTACTAAACCTACATAAAGCACATTGCATATAACATGAAGCAATTTCTCATAGAGAAATAATGTGATTTATACTCAAGCATACTTCAACACAAAATTTAGATAAAAATGGGAAATGAGGAAAAAGAACATTAACCGCAAAGATGAATGCTCTGAGGGCCAATTTCAGAGAAAAAAACTTGATCAACTTCCTCGAGTTGTAAATTTAATTGCAATGACTCGATGTTTCCAGGATATAGAGAGCATAGATATACAGGGCTCCTATTTCCCACGTTGCACTGCAGTGTGCTTTCCGTTGTTGCAGTGCTCAACTCCAAAGTGGCCTAAATTAATATTACAATAACCATTCCATTAGCAATCTGTTTCTGTGCAATTAATTCACACTTATGAACAACATTACATTACCATTGAAATATGGAGGCGTCCTTTTGAGTTGTCATAATTATGAGTAAAAGGTTTTCCTAGTTTTACTTCCACTCTTACGGTACAAAGAATAAATGAATGAATTGTAGTTAGCTTTTAGACCTCAAAAGAGAACCAACGAAATGCACAAACAACTTGCTTAGCCCAAAAAGCATGTCCTTTGAAGTTGAGAAAATCTGATATGCAGAGGTGTTTAGCATCCTTGTTTATGCTCAAGTGTCTGATGTGATACCAATCTGAAGTGTAATAGAACAATGTATAATATTTATAACCATCAGAGAGAAAATTATTGCAAGCAAATTAAAACTTATTCAAGGAGCTAAACAAACATATATCAACAAAATACCAATATGCATTCTTCCTTATCTATATTCCCATCTCCTTCTTAGGCAATATCTTTCATTCTTTAATCTTCTAATTGTGATGCAGCCTTGGGAATTGAAGCTCAAACTCCTACACTCAAATTAGCTCATAATCATCAATGTACTTATTTACTTCAATTCATTTTCACATAATCAAGATAGATGCTGAAAAGAAAAAATAAAATAAAAACCCTCCAAATTAACTCAAATAATAGATGCAACAAAATCTGCTATTTTGAAACAGAGGAAAAGAACATGCATGATTGGTGGGAATTGAATGAGACATTCTGAAATGACAACTAATAAAAGTAAGCATAGACACCTATTATATGAAATACTCTCCTAAAGCCAAGCTAGTGGTATAAAAAATCATAAAATTTAATTGTAGATCCTAAATAAATTATTGAAGAGCGGTGGTAAAGAAATCTGGAGAGGAAAATTGGAAGGAAAGGCGTAACGGAAATAGAAGAGTTCATGACAAAAAATTCATGCTTTCACACTCATAGATAAAATCCTATTTTTAGTCACCTCGGCGATAGAGATAGGAACAGGAAGTGTCATGCTATGTTATCCATCTGAGTAGTTATCTGAGCATTTGAGAATAACAAGGGTTGCGCTTGTGGTGTTGTTGAAACAGTGGAGTTTGCTGCTGCTGTTGTCGAAAAAGTAGAAGAAAAAGGGTTTATTGCTGAAGCTAAACTGGTTGGCTGGTACAAAGGATCTCACATGGCCTCTCCAAGTTTTGCCATCTTGCAAAACAAAACATGCACATCAATCTCACAGAATGAAAATGCATCTGAGAGAGGAGAGAAGAATAGGAAATAAAAATGGTATCAAAAGACCGAAAGGTATAATGAGAAATGAAAGGTAGAAAAGAGAATGAATGATAATGACAATGACGGAGAAAGAAATAGCGGATTGCAAGTCTATTCAAAATTCAAATTTTGAAAACTAAACTACACTCTTTCAGAAGCAAAGCACGCTGGTTTGAAAAGAAAAGCAAAAGCTTTGGTTTCCCAACATGACCGACACTTCTTTTTCTTCAAACGGCAAATTTAGTCAGTTTGCAAGCTACATCCTCCCGCTTAACCATAGACCTTTCATACTTGTGGAAAAAAAGAGGGTTTCTCACTTCGATAACAAAAAACAATCATTACTCTTTCAAAATACTATAATACCTGACATTGGTTTTTGTATTTCAGAGGCCCAATCTGCTTTGGCCCAATAGCAATGTCCCAAATTAGAATGGTTTTTGAAAGGCTGAAATTGCCAGAATGCTTGTAATGTTGACACGTGTAAAAACTTACCCTAACAGTGACATCTAATTGTACATAGTATAGATAGATACCGCACAAAATATACATTAATGTTGATGGATTCAGCGTTTAATTTATATTTATTTTACGATCTTTGTACCCCCAGAATTTGCTATATTTAGCTAGTGTTTGCCCTTTTTTTTTTCTAGTTATTGTTTGTTATAAAAGGAAAAGCTTAGTCAAATAAATTTAGAGAAAAATTCTTAAAAATTTAAGAAACTTATTTTTTTAAAGAAAAAAAAGGAAAAAGCAACTTATTTTTTATAAAAATAATCTTATATCAAAGTTTAAATTATTTATTAAAATTTATATATTTATTTTATTCTTTATCATTTTTCTCAAAAATTTAAAACTTATATATTAAAAAAATAAAATCATCATATAATTCCCCCGTAATTAGAAATATAAATATGTTAACCTTTCTACTATTTTTTTCTCATTTTTAAATGCATGAATCATCTTTGAATAAGCAAATTAAATACCAAAATAAACCTCAATAAAATACCAATAACCCAAATTAATCTTCAAAAAGATCAAACAAATAAAAAGGCTATACTCAATTAGACTAAAATTAATCTTCACATTGGGTGTTTACAAATAATCCAGAAAAAAAGGTTTTATAATACAAAAAAAAATAATCTTCACATCTATTTACAATACAAAAAAAAAAAAAAACTTATTTTTCTTAAAGACTAAATTACACCTAAACTTTTTTCGAAGGTTCTAATTGGGTGTTTACTCGATACTTTCGCAAAAAGGAATGCTTATTTAAAGCTTTTGAAAACCACAGCATTAACTGAACAAAGTCGAACGAGCTATCCAGGAGTGAAAAATTCTACCTATTGAAAGAGGTAGCAAAAACTGTGAATCCGCCATTGTAGCATTTCAAGCAATAATTTAGGCTCTTAACCCGTAAGAGTAGCAAGATTGTCCACCTGCCCACCATTCTGGGACTTAGAGAAGAGCCTTACTATCATCCAATAAATATTCAATAATAATAATAACTATGCCGGGAAGTAGGAAACAGCCTGAACAAAATAAATACTGCCAAATAATCCAGACAAAACAAAGTGCTAGTTAAACCAAGAAACTTGATTAACAAAAGTTCACAAAATAAAAATAGGTGAAGAGATCCATGCATGTTTTAGATTGAACACATTCGCCAAAAAAAAGAAAAGATTGAACATGTTCTTAATAAAGCTAATCTCGAGCAAAAATTGTCTTGCAACATGTTCTAAAGGTCGGTCATCACTTTTAGTCCTCCTTTGCAGCTTCAGCAGTCTTCTTCAGTCTGGTACGAATGGTGTTTGTTTGTGCATTCAAGTCGAAGCTTGTAATAAGCTTTAAATGCCTTCATGTCATCTGTAACCTTTACAAGCTCTACACATGGCTTCTCCCTCACAAGCACAATAGGCAAGTATGAACCCTCAACTTGTATGGCATTTGCAAGTTCCTCAGGACGAGTAGAATCACCAGCCTGCCAAAAAACAACGGAGTCAAATGACTGACAATTTTTTACCTTTAGTAGAAATGATGATGTCAAAATTAAGAAATGCCCACATAATCAAAACTGATAATTGAACATTTGTATTATCTTGACCTTGTGTGTGCGTCTTGGGAACACAACCAACTTGGCCTTGTATGTTTTCAGCCTCTGCACATTAGCTTCCACACTTTCCAAAGAACGGTTCTTGCGGCGATGATCAACAGCAATGCCTATGGTCGGACCAAGCTTTTGGGGAATACCAGCCGCCTATGGTGTAATATAGAAAAAAAAAAAAAATACTATCAAAAAGATAAAATTAAAGCAGCACTCCTCATGTTTTTACGTAGTTTAATTTCATTCTATAATTGATGCTTAAAAATTAAAATAAATTTTAGGGTCACACCATCTTCAAGCTAAAAACCAGGCAGAATTGAACTAAAAAACTATAAGGAATGAGGATATTTCCCAAAATAAAATTTTCTACTGAAATAACTCATAATCAGTATAACAAATAAAATTGACCTAACATTTCTTATATAATCACAGTTGCTTATATAAGTAACGGTTCTTAACAGTTCTTAAGAATTATAAGATAATCATAAGACTCATTTTAAGTTCTTAAGAATTATACCATTAAAGAAAGAACTTGATAAAGTTCTTAAAACTCATGTAGCATTAAGCAATTCCACTATTGTTGCATCATTGGAAGTCAGAAATTAAAGCTTGATTAGAAGAGCTTAAAACTCATGTAGCAGAGCCAAAAGCCTAATTAGAAGTCAGAAAGCTTTTCTCCCTTTTTTTTTTTTATTGTATTCTTTTAATGTATTTCGGACGTGTTTTTACTTTTTTGCTTTTTTTTTGTAATTTTACATTTTTTGTTTTATAAATTGGACTCAACTCTTGTTTGAAGTGGCCGCAATGCATTAATTTGTTCATTGGATAATACTATTTGCACTCTTCTTTTTTTCTCTTCACATTTGTCTATTATTGTTTTTTTTTTTTGTCAAAAATACTCTTCCCAAAAATTAATTTCCGAAACGTACTTTCCTAATAGGAAAATTAATATTCTGAAAATGGATAGATATTTTAGAAATTAGTTTCCAGAATGTATTTATTTAATACATTATGGAAACCAAATTCCGGAAGTGTCCGGGAAACTTAATTCCTGAAGTCAAAAGCCAAGTCTTGCATGTTGTGCACTCCTCGCTTCCCCCTCCTATCCTCCTATCCGCTTTCCCTGTTGTTTTCATTTCCCTCTCTACAAATTGCAAGCTGCGAAAATTTGTGAGGTGTGCTGGTAAGCCACTCTGAACGCTAAATGGGAGTAAAGCGAGGAATTTGTTGCGCTTCGATTATCACTTCTTGCAGCTTTCCAACCCTGCTTCCCCATTTCTACATTTCTTGTTGTATATTTTTTATTGGATATTTCAAAAGGTTATTATCTTTATTTAATTAATTTAAAAAATTATTTTGAAATTAATTTAGTGCTTATCTAAAAAGCAAATGTTTTTTTGTCCCTGATGTGGGTTTCTTTGACTTGATTTCACCTCATGACTTATAACGTGTTTGTATTTCCTTTCAAAATCACGTTGAACGCCAATCCAATTTCCCTCAGTCACGTTTAAGTGTCTCGAATGGTGATACAAACACACTCTTAGTGGGTTGAGGTAGTTTTTGAAACTCTTATTTTTCTATATAAATATCTGTACTTTAAAAGGTTTTCAAGGACTCACTCTTTTCCACACCTTTCTCTTCCTCCTTCTCCTATGAGTTTCTGAGTTTACAATAAAAAAATCCTGTTAGTTTTGTTGTCCCAACCATTGTTGGAAGGAGCCTGTTATATCTTGGGACAACTTGTGCACTCCACACAGATAAGTCTTTAAGAATAGTGTCACTACACGTCTTAGACTAATTTTATTGAGCTTGTGAATACCGAAACGGGTCATGGTTCGTGAGCATTCAAGTTCATGAGTTTGTAGTTGATTGAAAAATTGTGATTATGAACAACTAGAACATTTCCCCCAACATCTGACATGTGGGTTCATGTTTGCTTAAAGCTGCGATGAGAGATTATTGGATTTTGGGGTTGGGCTCGTGGTTGAGCAATAGGTGTGCAGGTAAGCCATTGTGCACTCTGGAAAACTAATGCACTGCTATTGACTTCCAGGAAATACGTTTTCGTTTCGGAATTTAGTTTTCAAAAAAGTAATTAAATTTTAACACTTTTGAAAATTAATTTTCGAGATGTATTTAATACTGGAAACCAATTTTAACACCATAATATATATTAGTTTTCAAATATGACTTAATTACTCATTTGGTACCTATAGTTACAGAAACTTTCTCTTTTAGTCCTTATACTTAAAAATATCCTCTTTTAATCTCTACAATACCATTTTGAAACCTTTTTATTCTTACACATATCATTCTAATCTCTTTTAGTCTCTACGGTGAGGACTAAAAGGGATTAAAAAGGTATGTATAAGGACTAAAGATGATGTTTTTAAGTATAGGATTAAAAAGAAAGTTTTTGTAACTATAGCGACTAAATGAGTAATTAAACCTCAAAATATTTTTCAATCTGAAAAAATACGTTTTAAAAATTAATTTGTAGGAAAGGTAATTTTGACCAAAAAAAAAATACAAAAGAAGGGTGAGAAGAGAAAAAAGACGAGTGCAAATAGAATTACCATTATTCATTTTGAATCTGTTTGATGAGTATAAAGGCCAATTTATTATTTTTTTTTCTTGAGAAGTGATTTCGTTTTGGGCTTCAAATTAGTCCAATGTGAAATTTAGTAAGGGAATAAAAAACAAAATAATAAATAGTGAATAAAGAGGTAAAAAAAAAAAACAAATTTGATCTCTGGACTATGTTGGCCCAATATAATCTTAAAAGGATTAAAAGAGAAAGAAATAAGGCTTTTGCTATTTACACCCCTTGTTCACTAACTACATCCTCATCCTTTTTTTATATTTTTTATTACCAAATATACCTTTTTAAGCCCTATTTTTATACCCCCCATGTTTATTATTTTTTTAACCCCTATTTTTACACCCCCCCCCATCTTTATTATTCTTTAAACCTTAATTTTGAACCTCTATCTCATCCGTATTCATCATTCTTTAAATTCTAATTATGTAATACTGCTTTTTTCATCAAATTTTATGTGATACTATGCATTTTTCTCTACATGGCACTGCTTTTCAAGGTACGTTCAACATCAACTTCATCTATTATACGTTTCAATTTACAAAAGCATGCATTCATTAATTAATCAACATTTGCCTCTCAATGTCCAGTTTGTGTGCATTCAGTAAGACAATTATCAGTCTATGTCACTCTCAACGTTTGTGTGCTTTTAATTTTACTTTTAATTTTGTGTTGACAAAAGGCAAAAGCATGCATTTAGTAATCGAGCTTAAACTCATTTTCTGTTATTATTTCGGAAATCACTTTCTAGAATAACATCTTTCAATTCGAAAAATGTTTTCCAAAACTATGTTTTTTAATCGCTTTTCGAAATAACATCTTATAATTCCTGAAATAGTTTTCCTGGAACTATGTTTTTTCAAAAAAGACAAAGTTTGAAAATCGCTTTCCGAAACATCTTCCAATTTGGAAAGTAATTTTTGGAACTATGTTTTTTCAAAAAAAAAATATAGTTTTGAAAACTACGTTTCGAATAAAAATGAAAGGTATTTAAGTAAAATTGTATACCAAAATAAGGAGAAGGGGCTGTACTTAGTAACTAGGGGGTGTAAATAGCAAAAAGCCAAGAAATAATAAAGAAAAGAACAACTCACAGACTGACCCAATTTAAAGCAAAAACAACACCAACAAAGATAATATAACAAAGACTTAATTTCACTTTTGGTCCATTAACTATTACAATGTATAATCTTGGTTCTTTCATTTTTAATTGCACAAATTGAGTTCCAAAATTTTTCCCCATATGTCAATCAATTTGGTCCCATTGGTAAAAAGTGTTAAAAGGAGAGGTTTGAACTCATAACCCCTTTTTTAATACTTAGATGAGAGCAACTAAGTCATTTGACTTATTTGATATATGTATAAAAAGTATATTCTATATAACATTTTTGCGTAGGGGCCGAAAAGTGCACAAATTTTTGTTACTACTAAATAAACAATATAATATTATAAAATCAAACAAACAATAACTTATATTTTGTAATACTATATTACAAAATTGTGTTGTTTTATTTTTATTTATTTTTTCTTTGATACATTAGTGTCTGAGATAAGATAATATTATTGATGTAATATTTTGTTGTATTTTATTAAAATTTTAAAATTAAGATAACATTTTCAATAATATCTTGAAAATTTATTGTGTTTCAATGTTGTAATTAAAATTAAAACCACCTTTTTTTAATAATATCTAGAAAATTGATAATAACTTTTTAGTTTTTTTCTATTCTAGTGAAAAAAAAATTGCATCAATAATAACATCTTATTTTAATCACTAAATAACCTTTTTAATTTTAGAATTATATAACTTTTTTAGTATTAAATTAAAAGGTTATTGCAGAAAATTGATTAAAGAAGTATAATTATATTTACCATAATTTTTAGTAAAAAACAAAAAAAATATTATATCAATAATGATATCTTATTTCAGTCACTAAAGTATCCAAAGAAAAACAAAATTAAACACAATTTTATAAAAGAGAGAAAAATTTTAGTATAGAGCGATTAAGTTATAATTAAGACATATAATATTAAAAAGTATAAGTGATGATTTTATAATATTATGTTGTTTATTTAGCACCACCAAAAATATGTATATTTTTGGTCCCCATGCAATAATGTTATATAAAATATATTTTTTATACATATACAAAATATGTCAAATGTAACACTCCTTTAATTCTAAATATAATTCATATTAATTTAATTATTGCTTTAAGTTGATGAAAATGTGAGTAAATTTTATTTTATTTTTTATTCTATAATAGAAAAATAGAATTTAGAAATAGAAGTGAAATGATAAAAACTGCTTATGTATATATCTATCCAATTGTATATCATGATTTGAGTAATACATAATAGTCAAAGAGAAAACAAAAGTACATTAAAAGACATATACTACCTAACCCAATATATATATAAAAAAGATCATATACAGAGCAGTATTTATCTACCCTATCCCTTAAGAAAATATTATAAACTAGGTCTTCAAATCTGGAGGAGTATCCTTTGACTCATCCTCAGCAACATTAGGCATTGCCGTCATCTTCAATAATCACGATTGAACATGCATAACAAAAATAATAGAGTGAGGTAATTTGTTCTAAATCACTTTCACATGTATGGTAGGAATTTAAATACAATTAATGAAGGGAACGTAAGGTTTATTCTAAGTTATACTACACTACCTTTGACTTAGTATGGATCTATACTTCCCATCAATGAGTAATAGTTCTCAACAGAACCTGAGAAGTGATTGGGAGTACATATACCTCATCAACATCATCACATGATATAGTCCTCATCATCAATGAGGAACAAATATCAGTCAGGATGTTCATTTGTAGATGTATACTCTCAAACCAATCCTGGAATGCTGAGCAGTTGTCGGGGTTATCGAGCTTGCTCAGGTGAATATCCCAGTTCACGGGCGCTACCCTTGGCTATTAGGACTTTCACCACTTGATGCCTACCCCCGAGACCTTCCCAAATTGGTCCCTGCCTTTCATTCCCCAGCGTACCAAACTGTAGCTTCCCTAACAGGGTGTCATGCCACTGCATGTCCCTTGCTTTACATTACTCACTGATCTATTAATTTCTAAAGGTTCACTCTGGTTTCAAAAATTTGAGCACCAGTATAATTTCTACTAATATCTCTGCCTTATATTACAGAGATTTGATCCAAACATATCATTCACATAATTCATAAATGAAAGCACATAAGCAATACTTCAATAAAAATAAAGATCTACAAATTAAAATAAAGACTGATAATTAAGAAATAAATCATAGAATGGTCAAAAATTTTCATAAAAATAATTTTTAAGCTAAGAAAAATAATTAGAATTTTATCATGAAATTTTAGAAAAATTTCAAATTTTTTTGAAATTTAGTACTTTTAAGAAAAATGTGTCCACAAACACTTATAGAGCACAATTAGAAGTACTAAATAAGCTTTAAAATTTGTGAAATTTTTATAGAAGGTCTATTAGTGTGTCTAGACTTTACCTGAATGATAACAACTTAAACTGAAATTTCTACAGTAGTTTTCTAAAAATAAATTCATAAATAGCTCATAAAATAATTTCTATATTTAGTTTCATATTATGAGATTTATGGTTTATTTCTTCTACTATTTTTGCTAAACTAATTGCGTATTACTAAAATTTGATAATATAATAATTTAATTATCTATTATAACAGCTAAAAACATTTTTTCTAAATTTGAGCAGTATAACAGCTTAGTAATTCTACTATAGTTGTTTGAATTTGAGCAGTATAATAACTTAATAATTATATTATAGTTGTCTAAATTTGAACAGCATAACTACTTAATAAATGTATTTTGATGATCTAAAATTGAGCAGCATAACAACTTAGTAAAAGCTTGAATTTAATACTAAAACATTATAATATTTATAAAACTTAATAAACTTAAACATCAAAAGGTTTAGGGGAAAACCTTTCCTACCAACATGCAAAGTAATTGAAAATTAGAACCAACCCCACTCCCCCCATTACCTCAAAAAGTTGGTGAAGTTGTAGGTGCAAAGCTCCTAGGAAGAGGATTTTTACTAGTTATTAGAAAATTAGTAGAATTTTAGCATAAAAACAAAGTAAAAGAAATTTTTTCTAGAGAGAGAGAGACCCTCTATGGAGACTTACGGAAGAGAAGAGGAGAGGAATGAGAAATCAATTCAATTTGATGGCTATTTATAGGAAAAATTTTGAGCTTAGGTGTCCATTGATTGCATAAGCCATTATGTCAAAAATACAAATTTTGATTTGTTTTTAATTGAAAATTTGGGACACATATCCCATTAGGTGGTGAATCACCTCCCCTTTAGAGCTGCAACGTGGGATAGCAGCTGTCCCAAATATTTGCAGTGTAAATTTTACTTGTAATTGGGTTAGCCGGTATCGATAAAATCGCCTAAACTTGAAAAAAAGAACTTTTAATATTAAAATAATTAATTTAAATATAAATCCGAACAAATGTAATATTTTTCGTCAAAAATAATTTCTAAAAATAAATTTTAATTTTTTATTATTTTTTCGAATTATAAATATATATATTATATATTTTAAGCTTAGAAAATTTATATTAAATCTATTTTAATTCAATAAATGCTCAAATTTTTATGAAAATTCTAAAATTACATATTTTACCTAGAAATGTATTAAAAATATTATTTTCACCATTTTTGGATGTCAAACCAATATTGAGTTGGTTATCTGACAACTAGAGGTATTTTGATCATTTTGTACAGGAATTTCAAAAAATTCCCAGAAAATTTCCAAATTTATATTTTAATACATATGACATGATTTTAAACTCAAATTGACATTTTAATATCAATTGAATCTTTTTCTCATGTCTGCCCTTAATATTGACAAATAAGGATAAAATCGTCATTTTTTAATTTCTTCGGGTTCTGACTTGGAAAAATTATTGAAAATCACGATTAAATAGTTTTCGATATTCTGAGTTTAACCATGGGGATCAGAATTTTTAGATTCCTTCCTAATATTTCAGAATTAAATATAGAATAAATAAATAAATAAAACAATTAATTAAGCAAAAGTGAGGGTGTTACATCAAATGGTTTAGTGGCCTTGATGTTAGTGATAAAATTAGGGGTTATCGGTTCAAATTTTATTTTTAACCTTTTTACCAATCTCTAAGCTACATATCTCCTTGTCATGTAAGCACCATGTGCACCGCTACATCATCTCCGACATGTTTTGTAATTTGAGAAATTGAAAATTGGATGTCATGTTATGTAATTTGTGCAATTGAAAAATGGAAGACAAAAAAATTGCACAATTGAAATAGTTGAAGGATCAAAATAGAATTAAGCTTAAAACAAAGCTTACAACATGTTTTTGAATGTTAAAAAAAATGGATAAAATTAATATAGAAAGAGTTAAGGGCTTTTGAATTGTGACGATCGATCTAATAAAAAACATATGGATTGATATAATAAAAAAATATGGATTTGGGCTTAAGCTGCTTCAATGTACAAAGTTTTTTTTTGGTTACAAAGTTCAATGTACAGAGTTTAATAATATCTAGATACAAATTGATCCAATATAAATAAAGTTTTTTTTATGAGTTTAATGGTTATACACTGTCAGTGTTAAAAGTTTTACACTGTCAACCAATTAGAAATCATCATTGATATGACTTTTAAAGTATTTATTATAAAAGTCAACAAACTTACAATAATGGTGGTTTGTGATTGAATGACAATGTAAAACTACTTTACACTGTCAGTGCATGGCTTGTTTTCTCTTTTTTATAGGTTTATTCAAAAAAAAAAATCTTGTTATGCGCAAGAAAAAGAGAAAAACTATAAAGCAAAACAAAATTAAAACAAAAACAAAAGAGTGAATAAAATTAGGTGTTCATAACAACTAAATTAAAATGTTAATGTAGAAAACTATTTTGTTAAATATTGTTTATATAACAACACTACAATTCACACTTCCAAATACGAATTTGAGCTTAAGCTGCTACGATACAGAGTATGTTGGAACTAAAGACATATGAGGCGTCTAACTTCTCAAAGTTTGATGATAACAAGTGTTATTAAATTTTTGTGTTTCATAACAAGTGCGTTACATGTGCAGAAAGATCGTCCATAAGAGATTAAGGTACAATTCCCAACTAAGACGCATCCAAAATGTTTTTGAAAATTTGGCGTCCAAAGTGTCAATTTAAAATGATCATCCATCATTTTTAAAAAACAAGGCGTCTAATGCGCCTCTTTGCGAAACACATCCAATACTTGTTTTCTAATGAGCATCCGCTTAAGATATTGTCCAAAGCATCTTTACTTAGAAGTTCATATTTCTTTAAGGTTTCTTTTATGGTGAATAACTTATATCCTCGTTCATCTTGAAACATGTTCTTTATACATCTTGAAATGCCAAAAGGTTTTAAAAATCTTTAGCATTTAATGAAAAGCAAGATATTCTAATATGTAAGTATAATCCTGTGCTAAAGTTAGTCAACTTAATTATCAAGGCTGAAGTACAGAAAGAGAGAGCAAAAGAAGGAATGGTTGGAAAAGCAACATTGTACGTCAGAATAGTACCTACCTTTTTGGTACAAACTACCTACTAGAAAAGATAGCTATATGTAAATTAAATTAAATACTTTATTAATTAATCAATGTAAATACCCAAAAAGAAATCAATTCAATATTACACTAATTGTAATTATTCCTTAACATTTAATTGGTCAACCAAATGTTATATCACTTAAAGATTTCGATGCTTTTAAAAAAAAAAAAAAGACTTTTAACAACTATTAATTAGCTTAGGTGATTGCAGTAATCTATTCATCCATTTTTACATTATAAACTAGCAAGTTTTTTTTTTTTTTTTGTATTATACCAATAATTTTAAAATTAAGAACAATTCATAAATAAATATGAATTAAGGAAAATGATAAATATTTTCAGTATTAATGATGAATAATCTATTTTATTATATAGGAATAATCTAGAGAAATGAGACTTTTAAAAATAAAGAAACATGAAAATAATTTATTTAAATCAAGACACATCATTATCTTTATTCATATGGTGTGTTAAAATTCAAAACTTTAAAATTAAATTTTAATTAAACTTGATTGGGATTACGACAATCCTAAAAGGTAAATTCTACGGTGCCTTTATATTTTAATGGGTACCGGTATCATTTTTGTGTAGAATAATAAATAATAAATACATAATAACATACAATTAATAATATGGTTCATTGTTTAGGATTTTGTTATTTTTTGATTGTTTTAATATGAAAAGGTAATCACCATCTTCATTAAAATTTAGTTTATTGAAAAGAAACGTATACTCGATTTGATATAATGTATTAATATTTAAAATTAACTTAAAATTTAATTTAAGTAATAGTGTTTGAAAAAAATAAAATTTTATAAATAAAATAAAATTAATTTAATATAAGAGAAATCGGTAATGTGGAAAAAAATAGGCTAAAATATAATTTTGGTCTCTCATTTGAATTTTTTGTTTCAGTTTGGTCTCCTAAGTTTAAAAAATTTCACTTTGGTTCCTTAAAAAGTTTTTGCTAGATCAAGTTGGACCTCCCCTCAATTTACCACACTAATTTAGTTAGTTTGGTAACATGTGACAAACTAGAAAGATGCCATGTTAGATGGGCATTTATTACGTCAACCAAAATTAACACCGCAAAAAACTGACAGAAGGATTATTGTGGTCTAACAATAATATTTTAAGAAATCAAAGTAAAACTTTTTAAATTTAAGGGACCAAACTAAAACCAAATTCAAATGAGAAATACCAAAATTATATTTTACCAAACAAAAAAATAACTCTAAAAAATTCTCCTTTAACAATAAGAACTCGGAATTATAACTTGAAAGATAAACTTGAGTACTCACTTATGAACAAAGAGTATTTTTAATAATTATTCTTTTTTCTCCTTAAGTCATATGACTTCTTTTGAGCATTTTATTTTATTTTTTATATATTTTTGTTTCTATAAAATACTATTACTTAATTTTAATTTTAACTTAAATTTGATTTAAATTTTAAAGTTAAGATAAAATAAAAAAATACTAGTCATGATAAAATAGACAATACTTTATCAAAGGCATGCAATAAATTAAAATTAGTCAAGTCTTCACTTGGTAAGGACGTATAAAACTGGCCCGAGTAAAATAGACCCGTAGTAGTCACAGGGAAAAAGTCTTCACTGAGCGTTCATTTGATAGGAACGCGCGTATAAAATTTGTAAAGTCTTCACTTGGTAGGGACGTATCAAATTTGCCAATTCTTCACTAAAATAGACATATACCAACTTTTTTTTGTTTTTTGTTTTGAAGGTATGTACCAACTTTTGTCAATAGCAATAAAATAAAATTTGACATGACTTGGAGCGAACGTATAAACTGGGGCATGCATGTCTGTGGCGTCTCTGTTTAAATAAGTTTGGTTTTAACTTTTAGGTGATTTTGATTGTTTATAGAAATTAATTTATAATTAAAAATAAATTGAAATAAATTAATTTATAATTGATAATATTTGCTTTAAAAATATGTTTGCAATAAAAAATTAATATAAAATTATCAATTTAAATTTAGTTAAGCGCATTTTTATAATATTAAATTTGTGTGTAGATTTAAGAGCATTGGAGTATGTGTTAGTATTTTAGTTTTTTTTTAATAGGATGTTAGTATTTTTAGTTTGAGTGACTTATTATCAAAAAATGCTTAATTAATATTTTAGTCACATAAATTTCTTATTTATATTTGTTTTTAACTCACGAAGCTTATTCTCCAACACTCCTCTAACATAGATCACTTGCCTTCAATTTCTAACTTTAACTTGTACTTGTTTTTAAAAAAAAAAAAAACTTGTACTTCAAATTAAGCTTGGGTTGTAGAGGTCATATGTTTTACTTTCATTTATTAGAAAAAAATAAAAGGGAATATTTATGTTATAGATCGTGAGACTAAAGTCTCAAATTATTTTTTGGACATATTGGTTGCTTAAGCTTAAATCCTCTAATCCACTTTTCTCACACTCACAGATATTCTAATATAGTATTAGAAACCATATTCAAAGAAAGAACTAAAGTCCAAAAATAAAAAGACTAATAAAAAAATTAAAAAAACTCAACGAAAAAGGGGGACAAAGCTAGGGGGAAAATGAAGGCAAACCACTGGCATCTAAAATTCAAAAAAAGCAGCATAACTCTAAGCATTAAATGAAAATAAGACAATGATAACTAGGGCCCAAACGTGTACTATGAGCTTAAGCTCGAAGTTAAAGAAAAGTCATAATTAGACCAAAACAATTGGACTTGAGGGAGAGTATTAGAGAGTAAGTCTTACATTGGTAAGTTAGAAACAACTAAACGATTACAAGTTATAAACAATGGAAGATCTTGACCAAATATTTGAGAGAACCAAAATAGTTAAATAATATATTCAAAATTATTGAAGGTGTCATACATTAAAAACTACCCATATCCATTTAAGAAAAAAAAGTGGGACGTCTACTTCTAAATAACTCTACCACTGGACACGAGTCTAAAGTATCAAGATATTTTCTGATATACAGATCATTTAAGTTTAAATCTACTATCTCATTCTTTCACACTCTTGACAAAGATTTACACACAAACTCTAACCTAAAAGCAAAATTACTTTTAGTTGAAAACAATCAAACATGAATATTTTTTCTTTTGGCACAAAATCGCATTAACTTATCATGTGTTTGGCTTGTAAATCCAACATAACTCAACTAGTATGTAAAACCAAAGAAAAAAACCGGGGAGACAAAGACTAAAAAGTGAGAGAAGGCCAAGTTTTATTCATTAGAAACAAAAAAATTCTTATGTATTTTTTTGATTAATTGATTCAACTATTTCAATTTTATGATAAATTATCGTTGAATTATTTCAAAAACATAAATTTAATTTAGCTCCTCTGTGACATGCTATGTTTTCAAGATATAGATCGATCTGTTATTTGTTTAATGACGGATTCTACAGTAGACAGTCTCGACATGTGGCCTTCAGTGGACCATGTAAATTTACCTGATATAACAGGTTTTTTATTTTTATTTTCTTAAATAAAGTGAACTGACCATAATGCCTTTCACTAAATATTTATTAAAAATAAGAAATAAGTGGAACCCTCTTTGGATATTTGGTTGAAAAGAAAAAAAATAGAAAGAAAAGAAAATACAGATAACAAAGTATTTTTTTGTTTGATTGAAGAGAAAATAAAAGAAAAAAAAAACAGTTGACTTTTAGAAACAAAAATTTAAACTTTTCTTTCCTTCCACATTTCTCTTAATTTAAATTTTAAACTTTCTCTTTTTCTATGTTTTCCTTTCACCCAACTAGGTCATAAATGAGATAGCTCGAGTCTTCAAGATTTAAAAAGTAAAATAAATAATTTAATAAATCTTTGAAAAGGAGTGGAGCTTTTGCAAGATTTAAAATATTGTTAATGGTATTAAAGAAATAAGAGTTGCACGATTTTAAATAAAAAATTATTTTGATTAACTAATAGTTATTTTATAGAATGTAACAGACAACTTATTCATTTGAGAAATTAAAAAGGAATAGGATTTGTTGATATGAGAATCATTTGGTTAAGAGAAAGTGAAGAATTGAAATATTGAACGATTGTGTGACACAAATTACAATGCTAACGTGGCAATAAATGGTTAGCTTAGTTGCCAATGCCATAGTTCGCGCTTCAGGATTTATATATTACAAATAGATAGATGTGGTTAAATTGCATGGCTGGCCTGCTCAAATTATATCTGACAGGGACCCCATATTTATGAGTGCTTTTTGGAAAAAATTGTTTAAAATACATGGGGTGGAACTCCTCAAGTCCATAGCATACCACCCTCAATTAAATGGTCAATCCGAAGCATTGAATAAGATGTTGGAGAGCTATCTCAGATGCACTACAGGAGCAGCTCCATCCAAATGGTTTAGTTACTTACCATTGGCTGAGTATTGGTATAATACAAAATATCACTCTGCTACACAGCTTACTCCCTTTGAAGCTTTATATGGTTATGCCCCACCAACAAACGATTCCTTGGTTCAGGTTGCAGATTTCACTGTAAAATCACGACAGCAAATCTTTCAATTACTACAACAAAACTTGCAGAAAGCACAAGCCCGGATGAAGTTGTATGCGCTCAGCGAAGGAAGGATGTACAATATAAATAGTAGAGAGCACAATGTATTGGGCATGAAAGTACTAATAAAAGTTTTGATCAAGGTTTCTTGTTGAGGAGACCCTTGCGTTATGAAGATTCTATGTTCTTGAGTGTGGTGTGAGAAATAATTTCGCAAGTTCTTTTCTTATCTTACATTTTGTAATTTCATTGTATTTATATATATTTGACTAAAGCTGTTTGATTTAGGACTAATTCTTAATGTGAATAAGAAGTCTTTTTGGTTACACAGTAATTTTGTAAATTTCTTCGAAACTAGGTCCCATATTTCTTGGATTTATTTTATTGCCATATGAATGGTCTGCAATTGCCAATTGGTTATTGACTTGACCTTATGTGTATTGACTTGACCTGAACAACATGCGCTTCTTCTTTGATGTCATCCAATTACCAAATTTTATATAAAACTATCTAACAACAGAAATACACCATCTAGCAGCCTCCAGTTTCTCATCAAAATGAAGTATTTTTCTCTCATATTACTTGCATTTTGGTCTATATATGTCCACCTGTTTTTTCTCTTTACATTGAACTCACTATGGTTTAGCCCAAACATGACTGCCATTGCATCAGGAAATGAGAGTGATCATTTGGCACTGCTCAAATTCAGGGAATCCATATCCACTGACCCATACGGAATCTTGCTCTCTTGGAATACTTCTATGCACTTCTGTAACTGGTATGGAATCACATGCAATCTCATGCTTCAAAGAGTTACAGAGCTGAACTTGGAAGGATACAAGTTGAAGGGATCCATTTCTCCTCACATTGGCAATCTCTCTTACTTGAGAAACTTCAACCTCGCAAACAACAGCTTCTACGGGAACATCCCACAAGAATTGGGACAGTTGTCACAACTGCAGCAACTATCTGTCAGAAATAACTCATTGGTAGGAGAAATTCCTACAAACTTGACTAGTTGTACTGATCTCAAAATCTTATACTTACAGGGGAACAATCTGATTGGCAAAATACCGATCGAAATTGGCTCACTTCGGAAGCTTCAACGTTTGCACGTTGCTAAAAACCAGTTGACCGGAGGAATCCCATCATTCATAGGGAATCTTTCATCCCTAACTTATCTCCAAGCAGCTTATAATAACTTCCAGGGGATATTCCACAAGAAATATGTCATATCAAAAGCTTGGCAGTGATAGCATTGGGTGTCAACAAACTGAGTGGAACATTTCCTTCTTGTCTTTATAATATGTCATCTCTTATTGGAATCTCAGCTGCAGAAAATCAGTTTAATGGCTCTCTTCCACCCAACATGTTCCACACCCTCCCCAATCTCCAAGGACTTGCTATCGGTGGCAATCAAATTTCAGGTCATATTCCATCTTCCATCACAAATGCATCTTTCCTGTTTGGAGTTGATATCGGCGGAAACTATTTCATTGGACAAGTTCCAAGTCTAGGGAAGCTTCAAGATCTTCAACGTCTATCTTTGTTTAGGAACAATCTAGGTGACAATTCAACTAATGATTTGGAGTTTTTAAAATCATTAACAAACTGTAGTAAGTTGCAAATATTAGATATATCATACAATAATTTTGGAGGTCATTTGCCAAATTCCTTGGGCAATTTATCCACCCAGCTCAGTCAACTAAATCTTGGAGGTAATCAGATAATAGGAGAAATCACTGCAGCAATAGGAAATCTAATTGGCTTAACTCTCTTAACAATGGAAGATAACTACATTGATGGGATTATCCCAAAAGCTTTTGGAAAGTTTCAGAAGATGCAAAAGTTAGAATTAAAGGCAAACAGGCTCTCAGGAGAGATAGGAGCCTTCATAGGAAACCTTAGTCAGTTATTTTATTTGGGTTTGGGAGAAAATATGTTAGAAGGAAATATTTCTCCGAGTATAGGAAACTGCCAAAAGTTATAATATTTAAACCTTTCACAAAACAACCTTACAGGAACCATACCTCTAGAGATTATTAATCTTTCCTCTCTAACAAACTTATTGGATTTGTCACAAAACTCATTGAGTGGTAGTATACCGGAAGAAGTGGGCAACCTAAAAAATCTCGATTGGCTAGATATATCTGACAATCATCTGTCTGGTGACATTCCTAGAACAATCGGACAATGCATAATGTTGGAGTACCTTTATTTGCAAGGTAATTCTTTACAAGGAATCATACCATCCTCTTTGGCATCACTCAAAGGGCTTCAACGTTTAGACCTCTCACGAAACCATCTGTCTGGATCAATTCCGAATGTTCTGCAGAACATTTCTTCCCTAGAATATTTCAATGTATCTTTTAATATGTTGGATGGTGAGATACCAAACAAAGGTGTCTTTCAAAATGCTAGTGCGATGGTGGTTACTGGAAACAGTAAGCTTTGTGGAGGTATTTTAGAACTGCATTTACCACCATGCCCTGTCAAAGGTAAGAAACCTGCAAAACACCACAAGTTCAGGTTCATAGTAGTGATAGTTAGTGTGGTTGTTTTTCTTCTCATTCTGTCAATTACTCTAACTATCTACTGGATGAGGAAAAGGAGTAAGAATCCATCTTTGGAATCATCAACAATTGACCAGCTGCCTAAAGTTTCATACCAAAGCCTACACAATGGAACCGATGGGTTCTCGACTACAAACTTGATAGGGTCTGGAAATTTTAGCTCTGTCTACAAAGGAACTCTTGAGTTTGAAGACAAAGTTGTTGCCATAAAGGTCCTAAACCTTTAAAAAAAGGAGCTCACAAGAGTTTCATTGCTGAATGCAATGCACTTAAAAATATTAAACATCGAAACCTGGTTCAGATTTTAACATGTTGCTCCAGCACAGATTACAAAGGTCAAGAATTTAAAGCTCTAATTTTTGAGTACATGAAAAATGGAAGCTTAGAGAAATGGCTGCATCCAACTACACAAAGTGCAGAGCATCCGAGAACATTGAACATTAATCAAAGATTAAATATCATGATTGATATTGCTTCTGCATTGCATTATCGTCACCATGAATGTGAGCAATCGATCATTCATTGTGATTTAAAGCCAAGCAATGTCCTTCTTGATGATGATATGATTGCTCATGTGAGTGATTTTGGCATAGCAAGACTTCTCTCAACCATTAATGGTACCACTTTTAAGCAAACAAGTACAATTGGAATAAAGGGACTGTTGGCTATGCTCCTCCAGGTATGTTTTAAACTCTTGAATCAGTGTTTCTTTGAATTCCCCAATCTTTTGATGAAAACTTGATATTTATTTAGTAATTACAAAGTATTGACAATTTTTTATATATATTTTAGAGTATGGAGTGGGTTCTGAGGTGTCTATGAATGGCGGCATGTACAGTTTTGGGATTCTTGTGTTGGAGATGCTTACCGAAAGAAGACCCACAGATGAAATCTTTGAAGATTGTCAAAATCTGCATAACTTTGTGGAAAATTCATTTCCTCATAATCTTTTACAGATTTTGGACCCGTCACTGGTACCAAAATATGAAGAATCAACAATAGAAGAAGACAACGGTCAGAATCTTACTTCAACAGTTGAAAAGTGCTTAGTTTCACTCCTTAAGATTGGACTTGCTTGCTCAATAGAATCACCAAAAGAAAGAATGAATATGGTGGATGTCACTAGAGAGCTAAGCAAAATCAGAAAAGTCTTTTTTGCTGGTAAGATAAATGGAAAATGACTTAATTCTCACCTTATTACTACTAACAAATGTATATGTGTGACACTGCTTCTGCCAAGTTTTAATAGTAGTTCCGATAATAATAATACTTTTTTGTCCTTTGTCTTTTATTTTTTTTAATTATTTCACACATATTAGTTTTCCTTTTCAAACTCAACAATATAATAAAATTGAGATTTTTAGATGCTTAATTGCATATGCTGCAGGCTTTGGCTCTTGTTTAATTGCTTATGTTGTTAAATTTCATTTTCTGCCATTTTGCTATGTATTTCAAAATTCCAAAACTACAAAGGTAACAGGCTTCTTCTCAAATTTCAGGTGTTGAAATTTGAATAATCAATGCTGAGATCACATGCCACAGCTATTTCAGAAACTGATATGTATGTTGTATGGCGTACTCTAGTAGAGTTTATCCCCAGGGTAGAGAACTGTTTAATAATTTTAACCCCGCTATCTACTCATAAGAATGCATCAATCCATCCTTAAAGTGACATATATCTTATACTTTGTGGATGTAATTCTCCATTTAAGTAGTGGACTAATTGTACTTCCTTTATTTTTATTTCGCATGATTTTCCAAATTCTAATGCAGAACGTCAAAATCCTTTCAAACTAAATTCATATTCACCTACCAAATTTTTATTTTATTTTATATTTATGGGAACCATAAACTTGTCTTTAATATTCAGGGACTAAATAGCAAAAAATTCTTTTTAAATTTGGTTTATGAGACAACGTGAAATTTATAAACGTTAAAATATAAAATCTTCCATATGAAATATACTAATTAATGATTATAAACACAACGTACATGGGACATAATAAAAAGTGGATAGCAATGGTACAAGTTGACAGAGTGACTTCATGTGTTTCACAGAGACTTTCAATCAATCTCTCTATTTAAGGATTTTCACCTTTTCTAGTCCAAGCTTATGTAAAATCATGGTGTAGATTCCATGTTTAAATATTAAGATAACAAAGAAAAAAATACTTTTCAATCTATTTAAGGGGTAGTACTTGTAATTTGTAAAAGTAATAAATGAATTCATTACTGAGCATGTGGATCAACTGGAGCGGGGTTGTTCTAACTTAACCAGTAGTCTCAAGTTCGAGTCTTGGTATTTAGTGACATTAAATACTTGGAGGGAGAGTTTTGCTACTCATAATGGTCTTATCTGGTTCGCGCAAGATTGCCTCTTGTATAAGATACCTGCGCTCTCTACTAAAAAAAAAAGCAGTAAATGAATTCAGGAATAACTTTTCTAGGTGTCATACAAAGATTAAACAATTTAATCTTGTGATTCTCTGTTAGTTAGTAGGTCAGCAAGTGTGGCCAAAATGTAGTATATGGAACATTGCAGAGATCAAATTCCACATTCTACTCATTCCTCACTTCTTAAACATATTGATATTTGTTTTCCTTTCTCTTTAAATGTAGCTTTTTAACGGCAGATCATGGTTGTACACATGCACTACTTTCATTCAACCTTATTCTATATAAATTGAACATTATGTCTCATACACTATCAGCACTCAACAAGTGTTTTAGTGTACTTCAAATTTAGTTGTATGTCAGACTAATTAAAAGATGTAAACATAATTGAAATGTTGCTTTACAAATTTTACCCAAACTTATTTGATGTTATTTCGAAACTCCTTCCGTTTGTAACCTTGAGAGCTGATAATACTATGCAACAAGGTAAATTGAACCTTCACTTCTCTTCTGGTTCTTTGACAGTTTGCTCTGTTAATAAAGTCCACTGATGAATGCTTGTCACCTGCATCATTGATTCCGTTGTAATTGATAAAAGAGATTCAAGGAATGAGAAATATGCCAGTTCAAGCCATATCAATTGAGTTGACTGTTTAAAAGCTGATCAAGTGATTTTGGTGAATTAATCAAGTGTGTTGTGTCATATTTGACACTGGTTCATCTTTACATGAGCAGTCATTTAGTGAGGTACTTTTCATGCTTTTGGTTATCTGAAATCTGAATATTGAACCAAGTATAATCTAATTCTATATTGCAGAGTTTTGTTGATCAGTCACTATGGTTGTAGAATGTAAATTAGACATTCTTATACAGTTATGCTATAATTTTCTGATGGGCCACAGCTGCTACACCAGCTGCACAAAGTTTATTTCAATTGCTTTTCACCCAAGAGGTGGATTTAGATTTGTAACACAATTGTGTAATGGTAATTGAAACCATTTGATTGATCTTTTTCTTCTTTTTGTTAAGGCATTTTAACTCAAGTTTGTTTGCGGAAGCGTTGTTCCCCTTGTCACAACTAATCTATTTAGTTAACTACTGTCCTTTGCAAAACAACATGTCTAAAGTCTTGGAGTGTGGTCGACAAATCTATATGTAATTTATTATGAGTACAAGTAGTCCGAAACCATCTGACTGTTTAGTTTATTCAAGCAACTTTCGCAATATATTTGATCATGTTTACATTTTTTTTTTGTGAGAAGGAGGGCCTACGGCCCAAAAGGCAAACTAAATATGGCTATTTACAACTCGTGGGGTATATATCCCCAGAGAATCATGTAGAAAATATAGAGAAACTGCAGGTGGCAGAGCAGGAACCAGATGCAAGGTGAGCAAGCTTGTCTGCAACCAAGTTTGCTTCTCGACAAATACGAGAGATTCTAATTGTCCAGTGTCTGTTAAGAAAACCCCAAATCTGTGCAATCATATTCCAATACGGATGAGTGTTATGACAGCCAGTAGTAGCCAGTAGAACAGCAACAGCCGAGTCACATTCTATCCACAAGTGCCTCATACCATTCTGCCAAGCAATTTCAAGAGCTGACAGAATCCCCATTAATTCTGCCATAAGGATAGTTGTAGAGCCAAGGTTTCTCTGGAAGCCCAATATCCAGTTACCATGATGAGATCTAAAAACACCTGCACATGTGGCAAGTCTGTTCCTGCAGAGGGAGCCATCGATATTGCACTTAACCCACCCATAAGGTGGTGTCCTCCACTTAATATTAAGACAAACAGGCTATTGAATAACCCGATTAATAAGCTGATCACACCTTCCAACCTGCGTAAAGCAAGTCACATTCTTCTTAACTTCAAAAACTATACTTTGAGGGATGAAAGGATTGCCAAGGAACACCACGTCATTTCTTTTGATCCAAATGGTATATAAGGCAGTAGTAAAGGTAACTGGCCAAAACCTATCATGGTAAACCGAAGGAGCATGATTTATGTTGTCCAGAATCCACTGACGGAGATCAAGACTAAAAAAAGATTGAGAAATATGGTGGTTTAGCTGGTGCCAAATCTGACTTACTACAGCACAGTCCCTGAGGATATACAGAATGGATTCTTCCCCTTGATGGAAAATAGGGCATAGAGCATCAGGGGATAAACCTCTATTGCATAGAAGTCTTCTTGTAGGGATTCCCTTTTTCATGATTCTCCACAGGAATAGCTTATGTCTGTAATGAATATTTGACTTCCAAAGAGAATTCCATTCATTAGAATTAACGTGCCCCACAGTAGGATATTCCTTCATCAAGTTGTATGCTGTTTTAGTAGAGAATTGCCCATCCGAAGTGAGGGCCCAAGTAAATCTATCACTCCCCATGTCAACACTTGGAGACACCGTTCCCATAACTTCTGCAATGGCCCAATTAGGCAAGAAATTAGACAAAATATCAATTCTCCAATTCCCAAGAGAATCAACAAAATTTGAGACAGTAGCATTTTGCAGTTCAAAAGGGATTGGTTGAAAGGTATGTTCCTCCAAAATAACCCGTGAGGGCAACCAAACATCTCCAGAACTTTACAGTGTTCCCATCTCCAATAATCCATCTTCCTCCTTTAAAGACCCAGTCCCAAGTCTTACAAATGGCTCCCCACAAATCAGAGCAATTGGTTTTTTTCAAGACACTTGGTATGGTGCCATTCCCACACGCATACTTACTTCGAAGGACTTGAACCCATAGCGCATCAGGCTTTTGGATTAATCCCCAACTTAGCTTTAAAATCAGGGCCTTATTAAACATATGCAGATCTTTGAATCCCAAACCTCCAAGCTGTTTAGGATGACAAAAGGACGACCAGGCAATAGTGTGAAGCTTCCTTTGTCCCTCAGTGGCACCGCAAACAAAGTTTCTACTCAACTGCTCTAGATTTTCACAAATACCTTTAGGAATTAAGGTAGTTTGCATGGTATACGTTGGCAAGGCAGCTAGCACTGCTTGAGTAAGAGTAGTCCTTCCAGCAAAAGAGAGGGCATTGGACCTCCAAGAAGAAAGTCTTCCTTTAGTTCAATCCAAGAGATAATGATAGGCATCCTTCTTCTTTCTACCATGCAAAATGGGCACGCCTAGGTATTTACCAAGATCATTAGTGATTCTGAATCCGGACCTTCAACTCATCTCCATAGGTTTCCCATGGTCAACATTATTGGAAACAAACATTCTGCTTTTAACCACAGATATCTTCTGTCCTGAAGCATTACAGAAAATATCTAAACATTTAAGCATGATATCAATTTGATTAATGGATGCTTCCCCAAACAAAAGTAAATCATCCGCAAAGAATAAATGGGATACTAAAGGTCCTGATTTACCAAACTTAAAGGATATCCACTGATTATGCTTCACAGCCACATTAATAATATGAGCCAAACGTTCCATGCATATCACAAATAAATAGGGGGATAGGGGGTCTCCCTGTCTAATGTCTCTGGAAGGAAGAAAACTGTCCATTGACCAAAACTTCCATAGATACTGAGGAAATGCACCACGGATGAGATTGATAAAAGGGGGCTCAAAACCAATCTCTCGACTAGTATCCAGCAGAAAATCCCAGCTGATCCTGTCGTAAGCTTTCTCAAGATCAACCTTGATAGCAACCCAGCCTTTGTTCCCTCTTTTTCTCTTCATGGAGTGGAAGATCTCCTGAGCTATAACAATATTATCAGAGCTGTTTCTGCCAGGGACGAAACTGCATTGGTTAGGAGACACCAAAGAATCCATACTACTCTTCAACCTAGATGCAAACACCTTAGTAACGATTTAGTAGATAACATTGCAAAGGCTTATAGGTCTATATTGAGTAATGTTAGTAGGAGCATCTACTTTAGGGATAAGAGTTATCAAAGTTTGATTCACCTCTTTAATCATTTCTGGGTTTTCGAAACATTTTTTCACCATGTCAACAACCGACCCACCAATAATTTCCCAATTAGACTGAAAGAAAACAGGATTTGTTTCCTTTGATCATGTTTACATAATGCTTCTTGTAAGTGTCTTCTGCTAAAGTCTGTGTTGTTTTCTGCTAAATGTCTAACTAGCTTCCAAGCTGAGTTATTTGGTCTAGACACACAGCATTAACAATTAGGAGAAAGGCGTATGAGAATTATGCAATTAGTTTTTCTGAAAATGAATTTATCATAATTCAACATGAATTTTTTTAGTCAAGAGCGTTTGTGAGGCTCCAAGCACGTGCAACCACTCCAGACCTTTTCTATTTGTCCATTATTTTGATCGTATTGATATTGTGTAAAACTCTGGTTGCTTTTCCTTATACTTCGCGCTTGTCACAAATTATAATATGCATCGTATACCCCACAAAATATACATTAATATTGATGGATTCAGGGTTTAATTTATATTTATTTTATGAACTTTGGTCCCTAGTACTTGCTATATTTTTTTACTTATTTTTTCTATTTAAAAGAAAGGCCGAGCTAAATGTATATGAAGAAAATTTCTTAAAAAGTTAGAAAGTTTATTTTTATGAAAAAAAAGGAGAAAAAGTAGTTAAAAAAAAACTAACTGAAGTAACTTTTAAAAATAAGTTCAACACTTCTGCCTCCCTTTCCCTCCAGTCTTGAACTAATTGATGTAGAACAAAAGAACGAAAACTTAGTTTTATAGGAACTTTTAAACTAAAACCGTCAAACAATTTCTACTTTATTTATAAATTTTTTATTTTAAGTTTTAATTTTAAAGTAACTTTTAAATCATAAAAATGGTGATCCAAACATTGCCCATATTTTAAATTTTAACAAATCCTATACTCTTTAAAATATTATTATTGTAATTATACTATTATCTTCAAATTTAAATCAAATTAAAATGTTATTTTTATAATATTTTGATTCATTGAAAGAATATAAATATAATTAAATGATTGTATATAAAAATATATTTAATTTGTACACTTATAAGGATTAAAATACTGGTTTCATATTAAGTCCAAGTTTATATTTGCTTAATTTTTAAAATAATTAAAACATAATTTTCCCGTAAAAAAAATCAAATAAATTAATCAAAACAAATCCTAAACTTTCAATTACAGATTTTATTGCTAACATACAAATCAAATCTTACTAATATAATAACCCATGCCCTGCACAATTTAAAATTTAAAATTTTATATTTTGTTATGATTTTAATATTTTTTTTATATTTTATGTAAATATATATTAGTATATATGTACATAAATATGAGAAAAATGTATTAAAATTATTATGAATATTTATATATATTCAAATAATTTTATATTCTCATATGTCTTATATCATTTTAATTTATTTAAATATTTATTTTAAAAAAATTATCTTTATAAATATGTTTGTATTTGTATATAACTTAAATATATATATATATATATATATATATATATATATAAAATTTAATAAAAATATTAATAATAAATATTTTATATTACACTTTGTAATTATTAGTTTTTTTTTTTTTAAAAATGTGTCTACCATAAAGGAATGAAATGACTAACATTATTTATATATAAAAAATTGTGGGTATTTGAACTTATAGATTATAATAAGCAAAAATTATGAATATATACAAAGATAAAATAATTATGATTACAAAGATAAATTATGAATAATATTGTTAATTTTACAGAAGACAATTAAGTCTTTTAAGCATGTTAGTTAGGATTTAATTCTTGATCATATGCATGAAATAAGATAAACATAACTTATTTCTTATACGGTTAGGTAGGAATGTTTTCCCATATTCCTTCATCATGATTATCATGAGTGACATATACATCGTCTACTTCATTTTTCTCAATGATAGTAGGCATCCTTGTTGAGAAAGAAAAGTCTTAGAAATATCAAGTGTTGAAAATTGATTTTCATGAGTATCATGCATGCTTCTTCCTTGAAAAATCACTGACCACCTTTCATTACAAGGATCATTGACATAAAACACTTGTTTTGCTTAGTATTCCATAATGAAAGGCTCATCCTTATAAGATACCTTGCAAAGGTCTACCAAAGTAAATCCTAATTCATCGGTTTGCACACTAGTGCTATTGTTAACCCAATTACACTTAAAAAAAGACACTCTAAATGTAATGTAATCAATCTCCCAAATCTCTTTAATGACTCCAAAGTAACTTATGGTTGCCATAACGGGGTTTTTATCTTTTGAACCAGAGAAATGTATGGGCTAAGCCTGAAGTATAACCCCATTATTTTGCACAATGCTTTTGTCATCTTGTAACTTTATGTAGAAGGAATACTTATTGATATCGTATCCAGTCCAAATTATGATATCAAGGTTAGGCTTATGTGCTAGCATTTTTAACATATCAGAAGCATTATCGTCATGATCAACTTGGTTTTTAAACCACTTTAAGAAAGTCCTGTTATGCTCGCATTTATAGAAGCGCTTTCTATAAATACTCAGCATTTACATAGAAATCGCTTAAAAAGCACTTTCTATTGCAAAAATAAGTGCTTTCTATGACCATTTTTGGTGTAGTGTCAACACCCATTTTTTGTTCATTTGAAGGTTATTTGTCTTGACAAGGGTTTTGTGAGCAGATAATTAAGGGAGAACCTCATCAGTGTTATTCAATATATACAAATGCACTTGAAAAACTTCCTCTCGACCTTTGGTTTCAACTTTTGCACCTCTTGTATCATGACCTCCACATCTTCCCTCATGACAAGACTTAAGAAGCCCTATAGCTTTCAATTATGAGAAGTAATCTAAACAAAACTTAGTAGCTTCTTCTACAATATACTTTTCAACAATAGATGCTTCAGGATGGGATAGATTCTTCACGTTCCCTTTGAAGATCTTCATGTATTGTTCAATTGGGTACATTCACCTTAGATAAATGGGGCCACACAATCTAATCTCTCTCAATAAATGAACTATTTAGTGAACCATGATGTTAAAAATGAATGAGGAAAATATATCTCCAATTGGCACAAGATAATAGCAGCCTCATTTTCCAACTCGTCCAACTTCTGAATGTCAATGGCTTTGTTACATATAGCATTGAAGAATAAGCACAACCACGTTATGGCATGTCTAACATTTTTAGGCAAGATGTTATGAATAGTAATTGGTAGGAGTTGTTGCATTAAGACGTGGCAATCATGAGACTTTAAGCCAACTAATTTGAGATCTTTTATTGACACAAGGCTCCTGATATTTGAAGAGTATCCTTATGGCACTTTCATGCCCTGTAGACATTAACAAAAACTTGTTTTTCTCTTTTTTTAACAAAGTATGACATGCTGGGGACAAATATGTCTGCTTACCTACTAACTACGGACTTAACTGCAGGTGTATACCTATCTCAACTAGATCTTGAAGAGCATTTGCACCATTCTTTGTCTTGCCTCTAATGTTCAAAACTGTGCTGATTACACTATCACAGACATTTTTCTTCACATGCATAACATCTATACAATGTCTAACATCTAGATGGCATCAATATGGAAATCAAAGAATATCGATCTCTTTTTCCATATATTTTTCTCAATAGCCTTCTTCTTTGTCTTTCCAAATTCAACATTGATGTTCTTCACCCATTCATAAACCTGCTCACCAGTTAAGGTTGTCGACGCAATATCATTCTCTGGACATCCCTTAAAAGCTTTCTTCAATCTACGACATAGGTGATTAGGTTTGAGAAATTTCTGATGCCCAGTGTAAATTGACTTTTTTCTATGTTTCAGTTGTAGGTAGCATGTGCCTTCTTCACAAATAGGGTATACGTGATGTCTCTTAACACTACCTGCTTAAGTTCCTATATTCTAGAAAGTCATTAATGGTATATAATAACATTGCACATAGCATGAAATTTTGATCACGATACCGTTAAACACATCAATGCCTTTCTCCCACAACATTCTCAAGTCTTCAATCATGGGACTTAGATAAACATCTATGTTATTTCCTGGCTGTGTTTGCCCGAAATCATCATAGATAACATAACGTTTTTCCTCTTCATGCATAAGCAAAGAGTTAGGTTGTAAATTATCAAAAGTATAGGCCATGAACTGTGCTTATTGCTTAAGTTACCATAGGGATTCATTCTATCTGTAGCAAGTCCAAGCCTAAGGTTTCTTGGTTCTGTCTCAAAAGCTGGAAACAAACAATCAATTTTCTTTTATTACGGAGACTCAGCTAGATGGCAAAGTTGTCCATCACATTTTCTCCCATCTTTATGTCATGTAAGGTTCTTTGCATTGTCTGCATTGGCAAACAATCGCTTAAACCTTCGAATTATTAGAAGATACCAAAACATCTTCGTAGGGGGACCCTTCTTTGTGCTCTCATCACTATTACAACCACCATCCTTCATTTTGTAGCGTGATACCCTACACTCGAGGCACTTATGCATCTCTTCATACTCTTTTTTATATAATATGCAATCATGAGGGCACGCGTGTATTTTCTTGTACTCCATACCCATCGAACATAGTATCTGCTTCGTCTCATAGTTATAGTTTGGCAATGTGTTACCTTCTGGAAGCATGTCCTTCAACAACTCAAGCAACTCAGTGAAGCTTTTATCAATCCACCCATTTGTTGCCTTGATAGTTGCCAATCTTAACACCGCTGACAACCGTATGAATTTAGTGCATCTTGGATACAACAGCTTCTTAGCATCATTGGACAAAGTGTCATACACATTTGTTTGCTGAAAAGACTCTTGTCCAATGACCTGAGTCATATCTCTAATCGAAAGTCCATATCTACATCAACCTGCTCTATTTGGGACACACTTGGAATTCACCATGCCATGTCCATATTTTATAATTCTTGAAAAAACCCATCATAGAAAAGATGTTCCCATATTAACTAAACTTCTAGTCATCTCCCATGCAAACAGTTAACACAAGGATAATAATAGTTTCCATTACTATTAGCAACAGTTTGTGTATTAAATTCCAGAAACTCTTCAACTCCATTCCCATACTTATCACTTATGCAACTTGTATTCATCCAACTTTAATCCATAACTATGATCTATGATACACACAAACATATATTTATGCATGTAAATCTCACTTTTTTTTTTAAAGGTGTGGCCCTATCCTATTCAAGAAGACTTTTTTATACTTGATTAATACGTACATGATAAGTCTCATATCTTAAATTTAACAAAATTTCAGTAGCATTTCGCATTGGTCTTCAAGTACACAAAATGAAAGTGGTGATATCAAATCCACCACAATCAAATATGCACCCAGAGACACCACGAAATGCACTAAACCGAAATTTCATCAAATTTAAGATGAGACTTAACATCTACGGATTAATCAAGTATAAAAAATGAATCTTCTCAAACTGTTCAACAGGACAATTCAAAATTCAATATAACAATTAGCACTTTAATCATTGTATTAAATCTCAAATGGGAAACTAAGGTTTACTCATAATGCATAACTTGAACATAAAGCATATAATTAAACACACAATTAACTCGCACATAATTAAACACACAAGTTATAAAGCATATAATTAAACACACAATTATAAACTAAGGTCATAAAAACACCTCCTTTTCCCCATTTCAATTTTCTCGCTGCACCCTCACTCACGATCGATGTTGGAACTTCGTCTAGTGCAAGGTTTCCTTCTGCAGAAGGTTCTGGAGGCCATGAAGAAAGGACACTGACAAGCTATAGTTCCTCTCTTAAGATTTCTTTTGACCATTGTTAATAATATAATCAACCCACAAAAACCTTTAACAAAAATTGTTTACATGACAAATGAGGACTGATAAACTGTAGTTCCTCTCTTAAATTTTTTTTTGACCATTGTTGATAATATCATCAACCCACAAAAGCTCATAATCACCCTTACATAATCAACCTAAGCAAGAACAAGGAAAAAGAGAGAGAGAAAACATATCGTGGTGGCTGTTGGTGGGCACGTAGTGGTCGGTGGTGGGGATGGTGGTGGAGGATAGTGGTGGCTGTGAGCGTGATCGGTGATTTGTGTAGTTCTCGACGAGTTCACACAGAGGTTGTCACCGCTGGTGATGGGTGTCATCAGTGATGGTGGCGATGTCGGTGGTGGGCGTCTTCAGAGGTGGGTCGCATTACGTTCATGTGCAGTGGTTTGCGAATGAAGGAAGCTAGGTTTTAATTCTTGTGGGAGATTTTACATCGGTTGTTAAACAACCAATGTAAAAAAGGACTTTTTACATCGGTTAATAATTTAACTGATGTAAAAAGTCCTTTTTTACATATGTTGTTTAACAACCAATGTAAAACTTTTGCGGTTTTTACGTATTTATATATAAGTTGATCATATGACTTTTTGTTTTAACAAACTCAAGTCATGAAAGATTTTTTAATTTGAATTTGCTACAAATTTGAATTAGAATATATATTCATATTATTAATTATTAATCAATTTGAATTTGAATCAAAATATATATTTTTGTTATCAATCATGAAAATCATACTGGCTATAATTACTTTAATTAATATAATTATGTATTTTTATGAATTAAAAATAGAAAAAATTGATCACTTGGTAATTGATTGTCGTAATTAAAAAAATTGTAATATTTGATAAATTTATTACCTTGTTATATAAAATCAAAATCTATATAAAATTTAATGATTTAATAATCAAAATATATACTCATTATAATCACCTTAATTGCTATAACCATGTATTTTTATGAATTCAAAAATAAAATAAAAATTTTAGCGACATTTCGGCGAAAAAATAAAAATAGTATGATACTGTCACATGGTATTTACCTACGTGGAAAATTATATTATATTTGATATAATTTATTTTTTATTTAAATTAATTATTATTCATTATGTTAGTATTTAAGGTAACATAACAATTTATTATCATTATTATCATTATAATACATATTTACAAAATGTTATTATAAAATCATGATAATAATAAAAAAAGTTATCATAATTATAAAAAAAAACATCACATAAAATTTAATAAATTGATTACCATATTATATAAAATTAAAATCTATTTAAAATTTAATGATTTAATTGGTTAAATTAATCAAAATATATACTTGTTATGAACGTCTTTGTTACTATAATTAAATATAATAGTATATTTTTATGAATTAAAAAATAAAAATAAAATTGATGGAATTTAAGTGGAAAAAAAATGAATATAGTGATGGCACATGGCATTTGCCTACGTGGCAAAACCTTCTTTTATAATATATAATATAATAGATTTTATTTTAAGTTGTAACAAATGCTATTGTCTTTAAAACATTATTTTTATAATTATACTATTATTTTCAAATTTAGATCTAATTAAATGTTATTTTTATATTAATTTGATTCATTGAAAGAATATAATAATGTAATTTTAATTTATACAATTAAATAATTATATATAAAAAAATATTTAACTCATACATGTGCATTAAATGCTAGTTTCATATTAAGTCCAAGTTTATGTTTGTTTATTTTTTAAAATAATTAAAAAATAATAATTTTCCCATAAAAAAAAGTCAAATAAACTAATCAAAACAAATCCTAAACTTTC
The DNA here is from genome assembly GCA_004329165.1 of Spatholobus suberectus. Lineage (NCBI taxonomy): Eukaryota > Viridiplantae > Streptophyta > Magnoliopsida > Fabales > Fabaceae > Spatholobus > Spatholobus suberectus. The sequence goes on along the minus strand of CM014730.1, from coordinate 74,900,813 downwards.
AATATGAAGGTTTATTAGAGTTATTCTATTATCGAAGTTCCTGTTTCTAGCTCTCCAGTCAATAATGAGGAAAAAAGAAGTAGAACAAAAACTGATTGTAGCTTTTAGATAGTTTTTCAAATATTTGGCTGAAAGGACAAATCATACTTCATGGATGAAGCATTTCATGAAAAATGAGAGCCATATAGAACATGAAGAGTTCGCTTCTCAATGGTTGTTAAGGTTTGTTTTCCTTACTAAAATCACACAAATTCATTTTAAAAAGTGTACCTAATTTTTGAGATAATTAAATCTCTCTATTTTTTAAAATTAACCAATTTTTTAAATTTTTTAAAATTTTATTGTACCTAATATTCTCAAATTCTCATTTTCTATTCAAAACTTTTACAAATTCAAAATAATTAAATTGTTTTAAACATTCTTTTGCTGAAAACTCACTGGACAAAATATCAAATTTCACCCAAATGGAAAATTCTTAAATTTTCTACTCTAAAATCATTAATCTCGTATCGTATAAAAATTTTCAAATTATATTAATTTTTTACTTCTAAACTTATTTCATATCCTAAATTTATAATAAATTGCTAAAATTTTAAACAAAGAATAATAATTTAAGAATTTTATATAGAAAATTTGACAAAAGAATTAAATTAAATTAATTTTAAAATAAAAATTTAATTAATTAAAAGACTAAAATTATATATAATTCAAACTTAGAAACTAAAAGGCTAAATTACTAATTTGGTCCTTTAATTTATTTATTTTGTTCAATTGGGTCCTTTTATTGTTAAAAGTTTCAATTATCTCCTATAATTTTCAAAAATGTTCCAATATGTTATCCTTTTCATCCAAAACGACTTCGTTTTCTATCTAACTAGTATTGTAGCCCGTGCATTGCATGGGTCAAATTCAATATATAAATTTTATGATTATAAGTTTTTATCATAAAAGGTTAAAAATTATTCATACCATTTAATAAATTTGTTTGCAGAAAAATATTAAATATATATAAATATAATAATTGTCAACATAATAAATTAAAATAATTAAAATTCAACAATAATTTCAGTTTTTGCAATTCTGTTTAATGATAACAATAAAGTGAAAGAAATTTAAATAGAGAAACAATAGTTTGTTATTTTCATAATAGGAAAAGAATAATGATAAATCATTATCCCTAAGAAATCGGGAAAAAAATTATCCCCACAAAATCGAAGATCAAAGAGCAAAATAGATTTTTGTTGTTGTTGAGAATAGACAAGATAGTTAAAATGAGGAGATAAATGAATTTAAATCAATATTCAAGTTAGAAGACATAACGATAATTTATTCCTATAAAATCAGATAAAATCCTCATGAAATTATATATGAGATGGAAAAATTAGTTTAAATTAGGAAAAAGATGAATGAATGAGGGAAGAAGAGATGAAGGAATAAGATAAGAGATAAAGAAATTTAAATCAAGAGATAAGAGAAAGAAAAATCTTAGGAGAAGAATTTTTGAAAACAAATATTTGCATAAGGCAAGAGCATAGTTCGCCTTTGTTTGAGAGTAGAAAATGTAAATGAAATCAAACATAAGAAGTTGGAAAATAAAACTCTCACAAGTTATAAAGAGGATAACTATTATAATTTATATATAAAGAGGATAAAGTGGTAGATATTCCAATAATTTTTCATTTTAAAAAGGAACATTACTTGAGCATTCCATTTGGGGTGGTTTTTGGTTGAGTTTTGAAATTTTCAAAAACTACAACCAGTTTTTAGTTTTTAAAAATTAGTTTTAGTTTTTTTTCTTCTAATTTTTGGTTTCAAAATAAACTCACTTTGAAATTTCTTATTCTGTTAAAATTAGTTTAAGAATATATTTGTGCGGTGACGACAGTGGTAGTGGTGACGACAACAATGATGATGGTGGCAGTGGTAATACCGACGATGACGGTTGTGGCAGTGCCAACAGCAGTGGTTGTGGCAGTACCAGTGGTGATCGTGGCAGTGCCAGTGGTGGCAGAGTCAATGGTGGTGGTGACATTGCTTGTGGTGGTGGCAGCAGCGCTAGTAGTCGTGGTGGTGGCGGTGACAATGGTAGTGGTGATGAAGCTTGTGGTGTTGGAGGCGATGCTGGTGGTCGTGATAGTTGTGACAGCAGTGATGGATGGTAGTTGTGGCAGCGGTGATGGTGGTGGCGATGCCGGTGGTTGTGGTAGTTGTGGTAGCGGTGATGGTGGTGGTGATGCCGGTGGTGGTGGTAGCGTGGTGGTGGTGGTGACGGTGGCTGTGGAGATGGCGGCAACAGTAGTGGTGACAATGGCGGTGGTTGTGGTAGTGGTGGTGGCAAGAAAGGCTATTGTCAAATATAGTGATGTGTATTTTTTTAAAAAAACCAAAAACCAAATTCACAAATCCATTTTTCTTGATTTTGAAAATGAATGTAAAAGTGTTTTGAAATTGAGTTAAAAACCATTTTAACTCCATGTTAGCCAAACGTGTTTTGTTTCGAAAATTGCATTTGAAAACCAAAAACCAAAAACTTGCAATCACCCCAAACGGGGCCTAAAAAAAATAGATGCAAGAACGATTTTAAGAAGTGAGAAAACTTTCACTACCTTATTTTTATAGCCTCTATTTTTGTAATAATTATTTAAAAAGTCATATGTAAAATAATTTTTAATTTACTAATACTTAAAAAAAACTTTTTACTAACAATATATGAATTAAACTCATAAATAAATAAATGGTCACATTTGTGCATATTTAATTTTTTATTTATTCTATAAAATATAATTCACCCAAACATTCTTGTTATGATGTATTAATTAAATTAAAGAGATGTAAGCTGATACCAAAACTAAAAAAGATAGAAGCCTTATTTTTTTCATCATAATTAATGATAATATTCCTATCCTATATAACACTACAATTTGTAGCAAAATCAAGTGTTTTGACGTGGTTAAGTGTCTCCTTTGCTTAGAAAGCAAGCAGTGGAGTAATACAAATTTTATTCATCCATGACTTGTGTGTCCAACTGATCTAAATGGGAATTAAATTGAAATATAAATTTAAGCAAATGGTTTATTAGCATAGCAATTAAGCTAACACTTAATAATATTTATTATTAATATATATATATATATTAAATTATCATGTATGCCAATATCTCCTCGAATGTTATAACATAATAGCCAAGATTACTAAGAATAGAGATGATTTATTTCACAAGATCAACAAATATGTGGAGGATTGAGAGGAAGATTTTGTAGCAAATAGTTTAATTTCTTTTTTGGTATTTGATTTACTTGAATCCAGAAAAAAGTGTAGTTGGTCAACCATCTTCAAAGAATAAAAATTAACAACCCATGTAATATAATAGCCAAATTCTTAAAAATAAAGAGAGGACATAGTATTGTATCAGTCACTCACAACTCTTTACAAATCAAATTAGGGCATAGTGATACCTTAATTTTATAAGCATTAGTTGAAGATAATGACAAAAATAAAGAAATAAAGAAAATCAAAACCCATACCAAAATGACAATGGAAGCCAGAAGAAGTGCAAGATGTGAGGAAAGTCTTTTAGTATTCTGTTTTTATAGTCAATCATGTTCCTACAATTACTATCTGCCATTTAAAATTTAAAAGTTTGAGAAAGATAAAAATTGAGGGTTTGTTTTGATCTTGGGAGGAGGATTGATAAATAAGAAGAATAGGAATGGATGAATAGGGATAGATAACGAATTACAAAGATGATTTTATAGGCAATGATTTAAAATAAAAAAATAGAGTAATAAATGAAAGAAGATAAGCCAAGAATGTAAAAAAAATCAGAGAATATGATATGAGATATTCTATTGCTAATTTTGTTGAGAGAGGGAGAGGGACCAGTTAGGAGGAGAGAAAAAATAAAGGCTTAAATATGTTTTTGGTCCCCGTAATATACTGTATTTGATTTTGGTCCTTATAAAAGTATTTTTTTTTAAATGGTCCTTGTAAAATTCCTTTTTTTTGATTTTGGTCCTTGTTATTTGTTTTAGTTCTTGTAATATATTTATTTTTTCATTTTTGTCCTTGTAATATGTAAACAATTTGTTTTTAGTCCTTATCAAATTCTTTTCAAAGGACTAATTCAAAATAAACAAAATATTATAGGGACTAAAATATATATATATATATATATTAAAAGGATTAGAACAAATAAAAGGACCAAAACCAAAAAATAAAATAAAATTTAGAAGGACCATTTTAAAAAAAATAATTTTACAGGGACCAAAAACCAAAAAATGATATTTTATAGGGACCAAAAATATATTTAAACCAAAAATAAAAATAGAAACATTGCACTGTGGGAGAGTGAATTATATCACTTCACCACAGAAAAGTATTCTAACAAAAATAAATGTGAGAGAAAGTGGGGAGAGTGAGCTTTTGTGGTGATAGATAGAGGTTCTTATTTAATATATAGGGTGAATGTTACACTAAACGGGGTCGAAAACGAAATTGAAAACGTAATCGAAAATGATGTCATTTTGGACGAAAAGGATAACATTGAAGTGTTTTTGAAAATTATGAGACCTAATTGAACATTTTAATAATAGAGGAACTCAATTGATCAAAATGAATAAATTAAGAAACTAAATTAATAATTTAACCAAACTAAAAATACAGTTAAACCTATTATTAGCGGATCTCTCCATCAAAAGATTTAGTAATTAATGCTAATTATGGATGCACGAGATTCGGTTGGTGATTGGTTTCTATAGCAATTTGGTTATGCAAGACAACGACAGCGTGGAGCAATTACATTTTTATGGAATGCCATCTATGGCATGCACGATATTGTTGTAAACAAGTCGAGTTGTTTAGGCTTAGTTTGTGAAAAAAATAGGTGACTCAAGCTTGTCTCATTTATTTAAATGAGCCTAACTGACAGCTTGAGCTTAGCTTGTTTTAAAAAAATAACGCTTGAGCTTGACTTGTTTAACTCAGTTATAATTTAATTATTTTTACTTTTATGAAATTTCTTAACCTATTGTTTAACTTTATCAATTTAGTATTTAACAAATATTTTAATACTAGATGATAATCTACATACAGAAATATGTGCTTAACATGTGGTTTGTGGAATTCAATTTCAAACATTCTAGACTATTATATTTTTATAATCCAGTAAATAAAAAAAAATTATAACTTCTTAACTACTACAAAAAAAAACTTTAAACTTAATTTTAACACTCTCTACAAAGTTCTAAATATTTTCATAATGAATATATAAATAACAAAAGCTAGTAACACTTTCATCATCAATTTAAATAAACGAGTTATTCACGAACTGTTAATGTCAAACTTGTAAAGTTTAGGCTTGACTCATTTAAATAACTGAGTTTAATCTCAAGCTTGAGTTTGTTTATTTAATTAAATAAATAAGCTTGATCGAACATTTAACGAATCGAACTTGAATAGCTCACAAATAACTCAGCTCATTTATATCCCTATGCACGAGATTGTCAACGATCAAGAATTCAAGCACTGCCTATTTTCGCTTCTATATGTTGTAGGGTGCAGGGTGCTATGTGATGTATTGTGGTCTGGGTGTTGCTTACTCTTATCAGCAGCTGTAACAATTATACGCTATTCCAAAACTTAGGCATTCCTTGTGCTTGGGTTTTGCTCCTCAATCTTAATAATATTTTGGCATTTTGATAAATCTATATTTATGTAGATTTATAGAGCAAGTTCACATGATTTTTGCATTAGCTCATTGGAAATTTGTGAGAAAATAGACCATTAATGAAAGATTTCATGTGATGTGTGTTTCTAAGTTTTTTATTTAAAATTACATGAATTGCCTTAATTTTGTTAAATTTTATGTAGGAAGTTAGCGGAGCAAATAAAAGAAATCTAGTTTACAGGTATAGAGGAGTATTATACTTATCAAAGTGGACTTAAAAGAAGCCTATAAACACAAGAACGGGCCAAAAAGGATACTTGAAGCACAAAATGGAATGCAAAAGGTTGCACCCGCCCGGCGGGACTTGCCCTGGAGGTATTTTGCCCGACGGGTTGGATAACCCGCCCGGCGTCAAGGTGAAGTGAATTCTGAAAAACCACCCAGCGAGTTTCCAACCTCACTGGGCAGGGTCCAAGGTCCAAGTTTTAATTTTATTTTAATTTTTAATAGGCCTAGATTGTGTGGAATGGACTGGGGTTAAGCCTTCTACTCCAAAATTCTGAAATTGTATTACAAATAGTAAAGAGCAAAGCACAATGGAGGATCCCTGTCTTATTTTTATTTTTTTCTCAATTCTTCCTTTTTTGGTCTTTGGCTTTTGGAGAAAGATTCTTGAAGGGCAATAGGATACTCAGAGTCAAAAACTGGAGAAAAACCTTTTCTTGTAAAATATTTCTTCTTCTTTTTCCTTTGATGTATTTCTTTAAAATTATGATATCTCTTCTTGCCATGAGTAGCTAAATTTCTTGTTAGGGTTGTGGTATACTTAGTGTTTGGAACCCCTAAATATTTAATTTTAATTGAATTATTGTTTCTATTCAGTTACTTGGAATTGATCATCCCTTGTATGTTTTGAATCGATTAATTGATTGGCGGCCATACCGCAATTAATTGGTAGACGTGTAGGGTAATCAAATTAGGTTTTGTCATATGATCAACCTTCATTCCTATTTTTCAATTGGATTAAATAATTAATTTAATTCCCCCTTTTATTCCTCATGCCTTCTTAGGGTTTTAATATTTTACATGATCAACTGGGAAACTAACTTAGAAAGGACTATTACAATTTATGACTGACAATTGACAATAAAATTCATAAGGGAATATTGGTAATTGACGAATAGTAAGAGATTCAATTAGAATTAGATGTGAAGGAACTTAAGAGCAAGAAGAAAACCACAACTCTAAGCCTATTTTTTTCTGAAATTTTCTCTACTTGGCATTGTTTGTTTTACAATTCCTGTTTCACATTTATCATTATTGAATCAACCCACTACCTATTTAAATTTACCTAAACAATATAGAATCTTTGAAAACTAGTAATCGCCATTTAATCCTTTAGGTTCAATATCTGGATTCACGTCCTTTTGTTACTACTGCGATAAGAGTACGCTTGCCTTTGAGCGTATTTTTAGCGCATCACATTTTCAAAAAAAAAATAAATGTCGTAATTAACAATTGGAGCAGAAGAGAAACTTAATGGGAAGAAAAACTACAGTGTTAAGACTGTTCGCTATACAAGAAATAATTACCAAGGTGACAAACATAAAATCGTAGCGGTCCAGCGCACTACCCACTACCTATGACATTTACCGTAACAATGATAGAGGTTAGATTTGTCCATAGGTATGGAAATTATTTTGTTACAAAAAGCAAAACCTATTTTTAATAATCCCTACCTATAGAAAGAATTAATTTCAATTGTAGCAATATGCACAAATTTACAAAATTCTTTTTGAAGAAATACGATAGTAGACTAAAATATTACCTTGGACAATTCTCCAAAGTCTTTTTTATATAATATTAACATTTCATAACATTAATCGATCAGACTGAAATAGTCAGTTCAATTTTCATGATTATATTTGACTTCTTTAAACACAATTAGTCACACATTACTGTATAAATAATAATGGAAATTGAGTTAGTGGTTATTAAATTTCAATTTCCATGATTATGTATATTGAAAAGTAGTATTATTTAGGCAATTGTTGATATCGTTAGGGGTGTTCATGAGTTTTGTTGATTTATATTTAAGGTAAAATTAAGTTTGAACTAATCATATTTAATTGGGTTGGCATAATTTAAGTTTTGAATTATTTTTTTGTCAATTTGAACCAAACCAATCCGATTAAGTTTTGGATTATGATTTGGTTCAAGTCTTGGTTATGATAAAAAGTAAATAAATAAATTATTATATTTTTGAAACATTTATCTTCACTTATTGTTAATTTTATATAGTTTTCAATTTTATATTAATGTAAGATAAAAATATTTTTTTAATAACTAATTATTAATTTTACTTAATATTTAATTTTTTATTACATATCTCATTTTTTTTAATCCAAAATACAATAAAATAATACATAATAAATATGGTCAAATTTTTAAGAAACTTTGTAATACTAGATAAGATCATAAGAAGATTAAAATGAATAAAAAAAAGATAAGACAAAAAAAGGAGAAAATTTTAAGTACTAAAGTCTAAAATATATTAATCTAAAAGTTTAAAATTAATTGACTGGATCATTAATTAAAACAAAAAAAATAAATCTGATAGTCAAACCAATTATAATTGATTTGATTCATATTTGAAGTAAAAAGAACCAATTAACCCAATGAAATGTGATTTGGTGAATTTTCTTATAAACCACCACTTTGATCATTGTATTAAAATATATAATTAAAGCACTTGTTGATGCATAGTTAAATAATAATACAAAAGAATTACATAAAAAACAAAATCAAAATTAATTAAACTCTAAAATCAAAGATATTTGCATTTCTTTAACCACCATTAAAGATACTTTCTTATCCAGACTCTATCCAATTTTATTCCTCTAACACTCTCAAATACTCAAATTCAAACTGTGTAACACCGATTCCCTGGAGTGACTAGGAATCCAATTTGCTTTTAATTAGCCCAGGAAAACGGCCCATTGGTGCAGCAATATCAATTGGTGCGCAGTGGTACACATAGAACAAGGAATTTCTTACCATTCTATCGCCTAAACAAACATTTGCCAATAAAATGTAGTAGTGGTAAGTGGTCAAGCACTCTAACAATGTCTTCTTTCTTTTGTGTGTGTGTGGGTGAGTGGAGGGGGATAGTTTGACTAGTAATGACTTTTTACCAGTAACACTAAAGCAACTTCTACATAATTCTTTTTAAAGTAATAATATAGTAGACTATAATATTGCTGTTTTTAGTGACGAATTCAGAAATATTACATTGGTAGATTATTCTCCACTCAGAGACTTTTCGTAATATTAACATTTTATTTTATAACTGCTAAAGAGAGGTTGTTCACCAAAAAATCAAAAAAACTGCTAATGAGAGGTTTGTAGTTACTAAAAGTTCTCAATTTTCAGGATTATATTTGACCTTTTCAAACTGCACTAGGCATGCTTCATTATATGTATAAACAACTAGCTAGATATCTTTACCGCACTATGAGCAGGTCAAATCTTCTATTTATAAATAATATAGTACTATTTTAATAAAATTAAGATATAATTAATTATTTCATAATTTATTATCTATTTGTATTTTAAACTCAACATGAATATATAAATGTTATTTTTTTAATTAATTTTATCTAATTTCTAACTTTAATAAATGTCATATATCTTAGCACTTTCATCAATTTTTTTTTCTTTTTTGATCTCTCTTTATTTCTTTAAAATTAAAAATAAGAATGTATATATTATGAAACTGATAACTTGAATATTATTAATATTTTATTTGTTTAATTTCATCTTCTAGTTATATATAGCACAATTACCTAAGTTGATAACTAGCTATGTATTAATTTCTGTTTCAATATTGAAGTATAAATTTTTTTCTTAATTGCATTGAGAAAGGTCAGATTGGTAAATTGCTTTTAATTTTAATGAAACAGCTGATTGTCATATACTTTATAATATAATAAAGGCTTATCTATCATGATTTCATGAATTTTGCCACCCCACTATTTTAATTACACATTTTGCCACCCAATTATTTTAGTTGTACATTTTGCTACCCAACTTTCAAAATTTTGTGTATTTTGTCACCCCGTAGTTAACCGTTGACGTAGCAGGCTGACTGCTTACGTGGCAAATTGGCTGCTGATTACCACATCAGCGGTCAAAATTGTCATGTTAGCGGTCAACTAAGAAGGATGGCAAAATGTGCAAAATTTTGAAAGTTGGGTGGCAAAATGTACAACTAAAATAATTGGGTAACAAAATGTAAGAAATTTCGAAAGTTGGGTGGCAAAATGTGCAATTAAAATAGTTGGATGATAAAATTCACAAAATCATGACAGAGGGGTGGCAAAATGTGCTATTAAGCCTATAATAAAAACATAAATATCTATAAATAAAGTGTGAGAGAGTAATTTGAGTTGACATTTGACATGAGAAGGATGAATAATTTGAAATTAAGAGTGAGAAAATAATTTGCATAAAATAAAGATAAATTAAGAATGATCAAAATAATATACTAAGCAAAAAATTGATAATAAAATTGAGAAATTGAGATAAAACTCTCTATTATATGGTGTGTACACGTGTGATACGATCAAATGACACTAAAATGTCAAGTTTAGGAAAATAACACTTTTAATAACTTTTAGCAAATATATATCAATGCAATTGTTAAATCTAAAATTCTCACAAAGAAGATCAACTCTACTAAATTTTACACAATTAAAAATTAATTCATGCATCATTGTTCTACTTTATTTTAACATATGCTTTGTTATTTAAAATATAAATAAATGGATATCTATGAATGTATAAATTATGTAAAAATTTATATACATAATCATCATGATAATATCACATGATTTAATGGTTGAATTGATAAACTTTACTTATTATTAAAGGTGTCATTTTATTAAAGGGTGTTATTTAATTCCTATATATAAATTATATTTACAAAATTTTATATTAATGTAAAATTATTTGATACCACATTTAGGAACATCAAAATTAATGTAATATATTCTTTTGAAATATATGAAATAAGAAGCATTTAGCAACCATTAACCTACAAATGGTAAGTTCTATGAAAATGAGCTAGTGGCAGACTATTATATACTAAAAATCAATCGATTAGTGACCAAATTTAATGATAAAAAATTGATTTTCTCGATAATTTTGGGGTCACTAAATTTTAGCTATGAATTTTTTAAAATTACATATAGATTATTTTGTCACTAATTTTAATTTTTCTAGTTGTATGTTATATATATCTACTATCTAATACTAATGTATAAATAAATAAAAATCTAACAAAAATGTTAAATTCTTTAAGGATTTTATTAGAATGTACTAAATTATAAATATTTTTTACATTGTCACCCAATCATGGATTGACACATATAGTAAGATTATCAACTTTTGTAAGGATTACTTTAGGATTCATGTTGAATCATTCAAAATCAATTTCACTCAAAATCAATTTTATAAACACTCAATCAAATACACACTTAATGCCCATACGAAACACACACACACACACACTACAAAAAACACACACACACTCTTAATGTCATATGTAGAGTGATTTTTAACTGGTTAATTGTATAAGAAAAAATGTACAAACAATGTGCTGAAATTAAACTCATTTTTAATGACTTGCCACAACATAATTATAATAAAATAACAATTAAAGTCCAAAGTCAAAGGCGTCATATGAATTAGCTACAATAATGGATAAGTTATTTTATATAGAACTATTATATTCAAGTACATTAGGCTATTATAAAACATATATATTAATTTGATAAATTTTACTTCTACACTTTTTATATATATTTTTTAGAATTAGAAGAAAGATAAGAGAAAAAAAAAATGAAACTGGAAATAAAGTGAATAATGCAATTGAGCGAGAGAGAGAGAGAGAGAATATAACCTCGAAAACATGTGTGGGATAGTATAACTCTAATAATTATTATTGTGGATATACGTGTAAAAAGAGACCTCGTTGTCTTTCTTTTATTTTAAACAAAGGAACATAGTGGTAATTTAAAAACTATAAAACTTAATTGAGAATTCCAATAAAAATATAATCACCTACAACATTTTATTTTATTTTTAAGATTCTTAGTTCGTATTTTATTTTAACGTAGTTTTAAAAAAAATTTGGCCTAAAATATCCTTATCTTTTGTATTTTTATTGTATTTATATTTGATAAAAGCTGTTTGATTTTTCGACAATTATTAATATGAATAAAAAAACACTTTACTTATGCTGTAGGAAGCCTCTCTTTTTCCGAAATTATTGCATTTTTTTAGGAGGCATGTTTATTACGTATAAATCATTTCTTGGATTTATTTTCCTTCTATATAAATTATACGCAACTGCCAATATTGGTTATTGACTTGGCCTTTAACGATGCCAATCAAAATCAAATGAGCAGAAGGAACAACAAGCGCTTCTTCTCTGATCCCGTCCAATTACCAAACTCTATATAAACCTATCCAACAATAGAAACTCCGCCATCTAGCAGCCTCCAATTTCTCATCAAAATGAAGCATTTTTCTCTCATATTACTTGCATTTTGGTCTATATATGTCCACCTCTTTTCTCTCTTTACAATGAACTCACTGTGGTTTAACCCAAACATAACTATCTTTGCATCAGGAAATGAGACTGATCATTTGGCACTGCTCAAATTCAGGGAATTCATATCCACTGACCCATATGGAATCTTGCTCTCTTGGAATACTTCTACTCACTTCTGTAACTGGCATGGAATCACATGCAATCCCATGCTTCAAAGAGTTACTGAGTTGAACTTGAAAGGATACAAGTTGAAGGGATCCATATCTCCCCACGTTGGCAATCTCTCTTTTATGAGAAACTTCAACCTCGGAGACAACAACTTCTATGGCAAAATCCCACAAGAATTGGGACGATTGTCACAATAGCTGCGACTCTATGTCGGAAATAATTCATTGGTATGGGAAATTCCTACAAATTTGACAGGTTGCACTCATCTCAAAATGTTATACTTAGGTGGGAACAATTTGATTGGCAAAATACCGATCAAAATTGGCTCACTTTGGAAGCTTCAACATTTGAGAGTCTATAATAACGAGTTAACGGGAGGAATCCCATCATTCTTAGGGAATCTTTCATCCCTAACTCTTCTCTCGGTGGATACTAACAACTTAGAGAGAGATATTCCACAAGAAATATGCCGTCTCAAAAGCTTGACATTTGTAGCATTGGGCGTCAACAAACTGACTGGGACATTTCCTTCTTGTCTTTATAATATGTCATCTCTTACTATAATCTCAGCTACAAAAAATCAATTAAATGGTGCTCTTCCACCCAACATGTTCCACACCCTCCCCAATCTCCAAGGACTTTATATTGGTGTCAATCAAATCTCAGGTCCAATCCCACCTTCCATCACAAATTCATATATCCTATCAACACTTAATATCACTATAAACTATCTCGGGGGACAAGTTCCAAGTCTGGGGAAGCTACAAGATCTTCAATATCTATCTTTGTCTCAAAACAATCTAGGTGACTATTCAACTAATGATTTACAGTTTTTAAAATCATTGACAAACTGTAGTAAGTTGCATCATTTATATATATCCTACAATAATTTTGGAGGTCATTTGCCAAATTCCTTGGGCAATTTATCCACCCAACTAAGTATACTATATCTTGGAGGCAATCAGATATCTGGAGAAATTCCTGTGGCAATAGGAAATCTAATTGGCTTAAATCTCTTGACGATGGAAGGTACGTAACTGCATTGATGGGATTATCCCAACAACTTTTGGGAAGCTTCAAAAGATGCAGAAGTTAGACTTCACTGGAAACAAGTTGTCAGGAGAGATAGGAGCCTTCATAGGAAACCTTAGTCAATTATTTTATTTGGAAATGGCAGTAAATATGTTAGAAGGGAATATTCCTCCAAGTATAGCAAACTGCCAAAAGTTACAATATTTAGGTCTTTGGCAAAACAGTCTTCGAGGAACCATACCCATAGAGATTTTTAATCTTTCCTCTCTAACAAGAAGGTTGGATTTGTCAGAAAACTCATTGAGTGGTAGTACACCGGAAGAGGTGTGCAACCTAAAAAATCTTGATTTGCTAGATCTATCTGAGAAACATCTGTCTGGTCACATTCCTGGAACCATTTTAGAATGCATAATGTTGGAGTACCTCTTTATGGAAAGGAATTCTTTACAAGGAATCATACCATCTTCTTTGGCATCACTCAAAGGTCTTCGATGTTTAGACCTGTCACGAAACCACTTGTCTGAATCAATTCTTAATGTTCTATAGAACATTTCTTTCCTGGAATACTTGAATGTGTCTTTTAACATTGTTGGATATAATAAAGAGAAACCAAAGAAGACAATAGAAAATGAAGGCTGAAACTCATACTATCTGATTCATACAGACAGTCTTTAAATACAAGAAATACATAACCAGAAAATAATGACAAATTAAGCTACCCATAAATTTGTAACAACCCATAAATTCTCATAATAACAAAATAACTTATAACAGCCATGATAGTAAAAATTCTATCATAAACTCTAATAAATAGATATTGATTCATATTCTCAACACTCTTCCTTGCATCAGTAGCTATTAACTCCAAGTATGCCTCTTAAGTTCTCAAACCTTCCTTTCAAAAGTGGCTTTGTAAAAATGTTTGCCAATTGGTCTTCTGTCTTACAATACTGTAATAGAACTTCCCCTCCTTTTGAACTTCTTTAAGAAAATAGAGTTTAATATTGAAGTGCTTAGTCTTTCCATGAAAGACCGAATTATTTGAGATTGCAATCACTGCTTGATTATCTACAAACACCGTGGTTGAATCTGTTTGAGCCATTTGTAGATCAACAAGAATTTTTCTCACCCACAAAGCTTGATTAACAGCTGCAGTAGCAGCAATGAACTCTGCTTCAGCAGTTGACTATGCCACAATATCTTGCTTCTTTGAAGTCCAAGAAAATACTCCAAAACCAAATGAAAAACAATAACCTAAAGTGCTTTTCATATCATCCAATGATCCTCCTTAGTCACTGTCAGAGAACCCATGGAAATTAAATTCTTGATTAAAAATAAACCAGACACCATAATCAAGAGTTTTCTTCGATATATCTAAGCACATGTTTAGTAGCTTGAAGATGCACTTCACTTACACAATGTAAGAACCTTGAGAGAATACTTACAGCATGCAAAATATCAGGTCTTGTTGTTGTAAGATACATGAGACAACCAACAAGACTCCTGAAATCAATCTCATTAACCTTTTATACACCATCTTCCTTGCATAGCTTCATCTTGTAAAACATCAGAGTACTCACAAGTTTACAATTCTCCATTTGAAACTTCTTCAAAATCTCTTTTGCATATTTCTTTTGGCTGATAAAAGTTCCTTTTTCATTCTGTTTGACTTCCATTCCGAGAAAGAAAGCCATTTCTCAACAATTTGTCATTTCAAACACCTTCATCATATCTTGCTTGAACTCCTCAACAAACACAATATTGCTTCCTGTTACCAAAAGGTCATCCATATACAGAGAAACAATTAAAATCTCAGAATTCAAGCATTTCACATAAAGAGTTGACTCACTAGGACTTTTTCTAAAGCCAATACTCAGCAAGTAGTCATCAATCTTGCTATACCAGGCCCCTGGAGCCTGCTTCAAACCATACAAGGCTTTTTTCAGCAAATAAACCTTGTTTTCCTGCCCTTTAATTGCAAAACCCTCAGGTTGCTCAACATATATTTCCTCCTACAAATAACCATTGAGAAAGGCAGATTTCACATCTAGCTGAAACACCTTCCAACCTTTTTCTGCTGCTAAAGCAAGAACCAATCTGATTGTATCAAGCTGAGCCACCGGAGCAAATGTTTCAGAAAAATCAACTCCAAATACTTGAACATATCTCTTCACTACAAGTCTAGCCTTATATTTATTATCGAAACCATCTACATTGAGTTTGGTTCTAAACGCCCATTTAACACCAATAACATTTTTGTGTTGGGGTCTAGAAACTAATTCTCAAGTTTGGTTCTTCACAATCATGTTAAGCTCCTCTTGCATTGCAGCTATCCACTTTGGATCCTTCTCTGCTTCTGTAAAATTTTCAGGTTCAGGCTCCAACACAGCAACATTACATCTTTCATAAATATCAAAAAGCAATCTAGTTCCTTTAACAGGAGGATCATCAACATTTTCATCTTTCATAAAAGAAAAATCAAAAATTTGCTTCCATTCATCTTTCTCCCAACTCCATTGTTTATCTTTAGCAAAATGGACATCTTTGCTTATTAGAATCTTACCAGTTTGTGGTTGAAAAACTCTACAAGCCTTTGCAGTTGTGCTATAGCTAATAAAGATTCCAGCCTTTGCCTTTTTATCTAACTTATCTCTTTTCACCTTTGGCACATAAGTAAAACAAATACATCCAAAAACTTTGAAGTTTTGAACAAAAGGTTTATAGCCATACCATGCTTCGAAAGGAGTTTTCCCTTCCACTGCCTTTGTAGAAAGCCTGTTTAACAGAAACACAGCTGTATTAGCAGCTTCAGCCCAGAAATTCTTTGGAAGTCCTTTCTCATGCATCATACATCTAGCCATCTCCATTATTGTTCTATTCTTCCTCTCACTCACTCCATTTTGTTGTGGAGTGTAAGGAGTAGTAAGTTGGTGCTCAATCCTAGCCTCTTCACAAAAAGAATTAAATTGATCTAAGACATATTCTTTCCCATTGTTAGACCTTAAAACCTGAATTTTACAACCAGATTGATTTTCAATCCAAGCCTTAAACCTCCAAAAAACTCCTACAACTTCATATTTGAATCTCAAGAAATAAATCCAACACATTCTAGTAAAATCATCAATAAAGGCAATGTAATATTAACTTCCCTTTAAAGATAATTCAGGTTGCGGTCCTCCAAGGTCTGTGTGAATCAATTGCAGCTTTTGTTATGCTCTCGACCTTGACTGTGAAAATGGTAGCCTGGACTGTTTTCCATATTGGCATGCATTACAACTACTTACATGGTCTTCTAATAATGGCAAGCCTTTCATAATATTTTGTTTTTTCATGTGCAGTAGTGAAACATGGTTGAAATGACCCAATCTCTTATGCCAAAGCTTAGTGACATTAATTGGGTTTGAAATAGCAGCCTGCACCTCTTCCATAAGATCCAAAGAGAAGCTTTTTCCCTTCATTTTGATCTTAAATAGATCTTGACCCTTTGCATCTTGAATTAGACACATTTTGTTTTCAAACAGTACTTTGTAGCCCTTTTCAAGTAACTGGCCAACACTCAACAAATTTTGATTAATATTTGGTACATAAAGCACATCAGTAATGATTTTAGTACCTGAGCAACTTTCAATTGCAATAGTGCCTTTTCCTTTAATAGCTATGCACTCTCCATTGCCTATTCTAACTTTTGAAACAATTGTTCTGTCTAGCTCCTTGAACAACTCTTCATCATAGGTCATGTGATGGGTACATCCGCTGTTAATCAACCAACTTTCACCATTGTTGTTGGTGGCAAAACAAGTTGCTGCAAATAACTGCTCCTCCTCCTCCTCTTGTTGATCAACCACTTGAGCTTCAGTTTGAGGTTGCCTTTTGTTCTTGCAAATTTTTGCAATATGACCAAGCTGGTTGCATTTGTTGTAACGTATATCAGGCCTCTTTTAGCATCTGAAATGTGGATGATTGCTTTTTCCACAATGTTGGCATAGAGGATGATTTGTCTTCTTATTTTTAGCTTTACTCCCTTTATTGGAACTTTCTCCTTTTTCAAAATTGTTCCAATGGGTCTTTTTCTTCTTTCCTTTTTGACCCTGATTGATCTTCAGTTTGGCCTGTAAAGCACCTTCAATCATGCCTTCTTCCTTCATAACTCTCCTTTGCTCTTGGGCTTGCAAAGTATACACCAGTTATGCCAAAGTAATTTTTGACAGATCTTTGGAATTTTCCAAAGAGGAAATAGTGGATTCAAACCTCTCAGAAACAGTCAAAAGGATTTTTTGAACTATCCTTGTATCAGGAAACTTAGTTCCAAGCAACCTTACCTTGTTAACAATGCATCGAAGTCTATCAGAATACTCCTTAATTGTTTCTGATTCCTTCATCCGTTGCATATCAAACTCCCTGATCAAATTCAGCACTTGCATCCCTTTGACTTTCTCATTTCCTTCATACTCTTGCTTGAGAAAATTCCAAATGGCTTTTGCTAACTTTAGAGTCACAATTCTGGTAAAGATTGCTTGAGATACAGCAGAAAATAGATAGGACTTTACCTTCGACTTTCACTACTTTTTTTCCTTATGACTTTTGATTTGTGCAATTGTTGGATTTTCTGGTAATGGATCAATTTCATAATCCTCCTCAATAGCCTCCCAAAGATCACTAGCATCAAGATAAGCCTCCATTCTAATTGCGCATAAGTGATAATTCTCTCCCTCAAAAATTGGCAATGTTATGGCTGAGTTATCAGACTGCATTTTGAACTCTCAGTGTAAGTGTTTGGGTGTTTGGTGGAACTCTCTCCTTACCAGGTCCCTTAAGAACAATTGAGCTCTGATACCACTTGTTGGATATAATAAAGAAAAACCAAAGAAGACAATAGAAAATGAAGGCTGAAACTCATACTATCTGATTCATACATACAGTCTTTAAATACAAGAAATGCATAACCAGAAAATAATGACAAATTAAGCTACCCATAAATTTGTAACAGCCCATAAATTCTCATAATAACAAAATAACTTATAATAGCCATGACAGTAAAAATTCTATCATAAACTCTAATAATTCAAGATAAGTGGAGTAATACATGCCGGAACAGAGTACTATGGAGAGATGGTGAGAGAGATGGTGAGGGAGAGTGGACCATTATGAGACCAAGAAAGTGGAAAGCAATGAGATTGGGATCAACGAGACAGAAGACTGAGATGATGTGACAAAGAACTTTCTATGTTACAAATTTTCCTGGCAATTATGGAGTGCAAGCCCTATGGAGATTATTCACAAAATGGGGGATAGTAGATGATGTGTATATTCCAGCAAAGCGAAATAAGGCAGGAATGTTGTTTGGCTTTGTTAGATTTTCAGGGGTGGAGGATCCAGAGGGAATGGAGAGACAACTAGACAAAATCTGGATAGGTACATACAAACTTAGAGTGAATTTATCTCGGTTTGATCGTGGTTTGGCCGGTCCAGTGATGGCACAATCAAGGAGTATAGGCACCAGAAGACGGATGATATTAGACAAAGGAAGGGAAAATATTTCATATGCGGAGGTAGGGGTTGGAAATCAAAAGATGGTATGGAGAAAAAAAAAAGGTGAAGAGCAAAGGAAAGTAAGGGTGCAAGATGAGTGGAAGGGCTTATCCTTCAAGGTTGATAGGGAGGATATGGAGTGGCTGGATGAATGCTATATAGGAAGGGTGCATTCGCCAGAAATTGTGTATGCTTTACAGGAGAGATTGTTGAGGGAAGGGTTAAATTCCATGATAGTGACACCAATGGGGGGTGATATGGTGTTGATCAAACCAGTGGAAGGTGAAGATTTAAGTGAATTATTTAAGGAAACGGAACAGATCATGCCATCCTTCTTTTACCAAATTAATTAGTGGTCTCCTCATGAAGTCACAAGGGAGAGATACATATGGGTCAGATGTCAAGGAATACCGTTGCATGCTTGGAAAGTTGATTTCTTTGAGTTCATTGTTGGTACTGTTGGAACATTTTTATCAATAGACTCTAACACTATGTACAAGAAGAGATTAGATGTGGCACGGATACTTATCAAAATTACATCGTGGGAAGCTTTTAATTTGGTGATGAAGGTCCAAATAAATGGGTTAATTTATCCCATTAGTATGGTGGAAGAAGTATTCATGCCGGCTGATTATACAAATGTGACTAATAATCATGGTCATCTGTCATCAAATTCGTCGAAGGCATCAGAGTGGCCAGAAAATGGGTGGTCGGAGGCGCAGGAAATATCGGATGGAGATGAGTTTGAATTTGAAATTCAAAATGACATGGAATTAATAGAGGAGAGATGGGAGAAATATTGGGGCCAATGAAATTAGGTTTAGAGGAGCATATGACGGTTATAGATGAATACAATAAAAAGGATGATGAGTGTGGAATGGCAAGGAGGACTGAATCTGATTTAATTTCAAATCAAGGGAAAGAGGAATTAATGCAATGTAAAGCAATTGAGGCAGTCACAGCATTAAAGGAAGGGGCCTGTAACGTGGCAGTTTCAAAACATCATGGCGGAAAGATCCCAAAGGGGGAATTTTGTATTCCGCTGATTACAATGGAGGAACAACCTAATTTATGCAGGGACTTAATTCCCGTGGAGGTAAATGAGGAGGGGTGGTTAAGTAGGGATAAACATAGACAATTAGAAGGGGAAGTAAGATCCGATATGGTGCAGTTAATATTGCATGACAATGGGCAACATGAAGAGCTGATTTCGTACAATGATGTAGGATTACAAAAAGGCGGCGGAAGTGAGATTGTTTCAGTGGGGAGAGGAGAAGCGAGATCCACATCCGTCAAGGGGGGAATTAGAGGAAAAAAGTCAGTGCATAAAGGAAAGACTCGAGATCAAGAAGGTAGGAAAAAAGGCAAAGCCCAATGCTTCTATGCGTTATCAGACAGCTCTATACTAGATAGCAATATTCAATGGAGGAATTGGATGATCCTAAATAAGGGTGAACTAGAAATGGCAAAGGAAGTGTGGGATATCGGGAAACGGTTGGGGATTGAATATTTGAGGAATGAGGGAGAAATAATTAAAAAATTAGAACACATGGAGAGGCGAGATAGAAAGGAAGTGGGAAGAGGGGACATGCAGATAGGGGAAGGAGAAATCGCAATTGCTTAAATATGAAGTTGATATCATTTAATATTAGGGGGTTAGGGGGGAGGGTGAAAAAAAGTGAGGTGAGAAAATTGATAAAATTGCAAAAGCTTGATTTAGTGTGCTTGCAGGAAACAAAAGCAAAAGTGGTCTATAGGAGGTTGTGTGTAAGGTTGTGGGATGATGATGACATGGACTGGGTGTTCAAACCAGCTGTAGGGCAAGCAGGGGGGCTGCTAATTATGTGGAATAAGCAAAATTTTGCACTATCTCGTAAATTTGAAGGAAGTAATTGCTTGGGGGTGGAAGGGAGGTGGGTAAAAGATAAGGGTAAAGTAACTGTTTTGAATGTGTACGCCCCGTGCAATCTTAGGGGGAAAAAGTATTGTTGGATGGAAATTAGTAATATGTTGGAGGCCACAGGGGGGGAAAGATGGTGTGTGGCAGGAGATTTTAATTCAATCAAAGTTGGCCAGGAGAGAAGAGGTGTGGGGACAAATAACAAACAAGAGGAAATGGAGATGTTCAATGAGTTTATAAATAAACTGGGTTTGAAAGATCTGCCTCTTACAGGGAGGAAGTTCACTTGGTATAAATCAAATGGATCAGCTATGAGTAGGTTGGATAGATTTCTAGTCTCTGAAGGATGGTTGAAGTCGTGGAGCTCTTCATCTCAGTGGGGATTACAAAGAAGTGTTTCGGATCACTGTACAATCATTTTAAAGGAAAAAGAAGAAAATTGGGGACCAAAGCCGTTTCGTATACTTAATTGCTGGAAGGAGGATAAACAATATAAGGAGTTTGTCAAAAATCAATGGCAAGAAATGAAGATTAAAGGGAGGAAAACGTATATATTGAAAGAAAATTGAAAGTTATAAAGAATAAATTGAAGGTCTGGAGTAGAGAAACTTTTGGGGATTTGGAGAAAAACATTCGAAGTGCAAAAAATGAACTTCAGTAGTTGGACATTAAAGGGGAAAGGGAGGGCCTTGAAGAAAGAGAAGTGGAAAAGAAAAGGGAAACAGTTGCAAATATTAACAAACTGATGGGGATGCAGTGTAGTGTGCTATGGCAGAAATCTCGAGTCGGATGGTTGAAAGAAGGGGATGCAAATTCAAGCCATTTTCATAGAATCTTACTAATGAGGAGGAAGAGGAATGAGATTACGAGCCTAAGATTTGATGGAGTAGATGTGGAGGGGGTGGAGCCATTGAAGGATAAAATTAAAGACCATTTTGAATAGCTTTTTATGGCTAGAGATTGGGAGAGACCAAAGCTGGGACAGGTACATTTTCCTCAGATATGCTCAAAGGACAATCAGGCCTTGGTTGCATCGTTTATAGAAGAGGAGGTAAAGGATGTAGTTTGGGATTATGAAAGCTTAAGAAGCCCAGGTCCGGATGGCATAAATTTCACGTTTATTAAGGATTTTTGGGAGAGTATAAAGAATGATTTTGTGGAGTTCTTAATGGAATTTCTTGTAACAGGGAGATTGGTGAAGGGCTCCAACAATTCGTTTATCGTATTGACTCCTAAGAAGGATAACCCACAGAAGGTAGGGGAATACAGACCTATATCATTGATTGGTTGTATGTACAAGGTGCTTTCTAAACTCCTAGCTAATAGGTTGAGGAAAGTAATAGATTCTTTAATTTTTGAAAATCAAAATGCATTTATCAAGGGTCGACAAATATTAGATGGGGTGCTTATAGCAAATGAGGCAATGGAAGAGGCAAGAAAAGGAGAAAGAGAATTGGTGTGTTTTAAAGTAGATTTTGAGAAGGCATATGATTCAGTTAATTGGCATTTTTTATTTGATATGATGGAACGTATGGGCTTTGAAAAGAAATAGAGGTGTTGGATTAAAGAATGTCTAGTTACTGCAAGAGTATCAGTTCTTGTTAATGGTAGTCGAACTACCGAGTTCAGCATGGGCAGAGGGCTTAGAGAAGGAGATCCACTGTCACCTTTTCTCCTTTTGATAGCAACTGAAGGAATCAGTTTAATGTTTAAGGAGGCTGTTAGAGTGGGTTTATTCAAGGATTTTAAAGTGGGAGTTTATGGCCTTGGTGTTTCTCATCTTCAATTTGTAGATGATACATTGATAATGGGGAGAAAAGTTGGGAGAACAATTGGGCTATTAAATCTATCCTGCAACTTTTTGAATTAATTTCTGGCTTGAAAGTTAACTTTCATAAGAGTTAGTTAGTAGGGGTCAATGTAGAGGACAGGTGGTTGGAGGAGGCTTCGATCATCTTGAACTATAAGGTGGGGAGTATTCCTTTTAAATTCCTTGGTTTGCCAATAGGGGCAGATCCAAGTAAAAAAGAAACGTGGCACCTAGTTGTAGAAGTGGTGAAAAGGAGATTGGCAGCGTGGAAAAGTAAGCACATCTCAATAGAGGGAAGGCTTGTCTTGATCAAATTAGTCTTGACGTCTCTTCCGATCTACTTTCTTTCATTTTTTAAGGCTCCAAAAGGTATTCTCTTACTACTTAAATCTATCTTTAAAAAAATTTTATGGGGTGGGGGGATAAGAGGAAAAAAATTCATTTGGTTGCATGGAAGATGATTTGTCTAGGGAGAGAAGAGGGTGGATTAGGGATCAAAAATATTAAGAATTTCAATTTGGCTTTGTTAGGGAAGTGGAGGTGGAGGATGAAGGGAGAGAATCAATCTTTATGGTATAGGGTTCTTAAGGGTAAATACCACAAGGGATCCGATGTATAGAAATATAGGGGTAAGAGGTGTTCGAAGTGGTGGATAGATATTAATTCTTTGGAGAAGGAACCCTTAGTACAGCGGAATTGGTTTTCAGGCAATCTTAGTAGAAAGGTGGGGGAAGGAAAAAATACATTTTTTTGGAAAGATCCATAGGTGGGGGAAGTACCTTTAATTGAAAAGTTTCGAAGACTATATAAAGTTGTGGAGGCCAAGGATGCAAAGGTGGCTGAGTGTAGGGAGTGGCAGGGGGGAGAGTGGCCTTGGAAGTGGAGTTGGCGAAGGCCTCTGTTTCAGTGGGAGATAGGGAGGTTGATGGAAATGGAGGATGTTGTGAAAAAAATACATTTGGAGGAAGGGAAAGAAGATAGTTGGGAATGGAAGGCGGATAAATTGGGACAGTATACAGTTAAATTGGCGTACAAGGTACTCATGAGCAATCAATCGGGAGGAGCAGGAGAGTTCTTTAAAAAAATGTGGGAACAAGGGGTCCCTTCCAAGGTGCAAGTATTTGTTTGGAAGCTAGCTCTTGACCGCATCCCTTCACTTCAAAACTTAGCAGATCATAATGTGATTGATTGTAATGATGTGATTTGTAAAAGATGTGGCAAGGATTATGAGACTTCTAAACATTTGTTTTTTGAGTGGATGAAAATTCTGAGGTGTGGGATATCTGTTCTGCACTACGTAATGAGGTAAAGATGAATTTTTTACAACTCCTAGGGCTATTGGATTGTGCTAGAAGAAAGAGAGATATTTGGATATCTGTGTGGTTTGCAAGGATTTGGTCACTATGGACAACTCGAAATGCTCACATTTTTGCAAATGATAAGAAGGATGTTGATCAATTAATTGAATCTATAAAGATCATTTCGTGGCAGTGGAATAGCGCTAAGGGTGGCCTCTAATACTCGTTGACTGACTGGGTACAAAATCCAAAAGCATGTGTTGGAACAATGTAAATTGGCATTTTAGTTTTAAGCACTGATAGGAGGTCGTAACTGGGGAGCAGTACAGGTATAAAGATTCTGGTTATGCTTATTCTAGGTGGAATAGGGGGTGGGAAAAGTGGCTAATGTGGACATTTCAGCGAACAGATGAGGGACAACTGGTTTAGTGGAAGGATTTTTGGTGGCTGATATGGCAAGGTTTCATCCAGTAATCAATTGACAACAATTATATTAGCTCAACAGTGTCTCAGAGAGGGGTTAGGAATCTTCTACCAGCCACAAAAGTCTCGGGTCTTTCGCACGATATAGATGTCAAGAAAACAGTTACAATGTAGTCATTGAGCTTGATTTCAGAGGCAGAGTTAGATGTTCATTGGGTCTTTGTACTACTTTGTTTCGTTTGTGATTTCAGAGTCATTGTAATCATTATGATCAATTTTGATGGAGGAACCCGCAGATTAACAATCGCAAATATCAAGTAGCTGAGTGGTGTGTAGTCTGTTTATGTCCTTCTATGTTTCGTTTGTTTTATGGATTATGGGGGACCTCAAATGCTGTCATGGTTTTGTACACTGTTAATGCATATCTTATGTATCTCTTTTTTGGGCTAGTCTGGACACTTCTTGTGTTTCGACTTGGCCTATGCTCTTAATAATATTTCTTTGTTGCCTTTCAAAAAAAAAACTCTAATAAACTCTAATAAACAGATACTGATTCATATTCTCAACAAACATGTTGGTTGGTGAGGTACCAACTGAAGGTGTCTTTCGAAATGCAAGTGAGTTAGTGGTTATTGGAAACAGTAAGCTTTGTGAAGGTATTTTAGAACTGCATCTACCACCATGCCCTGTCAAAGGTAAGAAACTTGCAAAACATCACAAGTTTAGGTTCATAGCAATGATAGTGTCGCAACCAGGGTCGCAGCGAGATGGCGAAAAGAAATGTAGAAAATAGAGGATTCGCCACTATAGTTTATTAGGGAAAAACATGGAAAAACCTAAAAAATGGTCTTAAACCAAAGATTGGATTCAGGAGTCAATTATGCATAAGGAAGGTGTTGGCATCCTACGACGTTCGTTATAAAATGGTTACCCTTTAACTTGATGTGTAAACAAAATCAATTGTCTTCTTCTCTTGCTTATAAAATTATTAATCCTATTTTTTATTTAAATTATAGATTTATTTTATTTATAAAAAAAATTCTTATTATTACTATTTTTTTATGGTTTTTGAGATTGACAAGAGTGGGCTCCTGCTCCTATGTATCCTCTGGTACAATGATGAAATCAGACTCACGTAGTTCTTTGGGTAGAAAATTGTTTTGTGGGTTGATTTTTTTTAGTTTTGTTATTTTTATTTCTTTATTATTTTATAATGATTATTAAGATATTAAATCTTAAATATTATAAAGTATTATCTACAACGATAGGCGACCTAACAGATGCGAAATACTCTTGCAAAACAAAGTTGTAAAAGATTTTGTGATTTCAAGTGAGTCCTAGACTCAACATGATAAATCACTAAGTCTACATTTTTATTTTTATTGTTACTAAAAAAAATGAATTTATTGATTAATCTTAAGCTTTACATAAGATTTTGTGATATTCAAGTGAGTCTAGGACCCAACATGAAAAATCACTAAATCTATATATTTTATTTATTAAAAAAAGTGATTAACAAATTATTAAATTTTAAGCTCTATATAAGATTTTTGTAATATTCATGTAGACCCTAGGCCTAACATGAAAATTCACTAAATCTGTATTTTTTTTTATTTTTACTAAAAAAAATTTATTAATTAATCTTAAATTCTAGATAGGGTTTTTTTGATATTCAAGTGGGATCCTAGACCTAACATGAAAATTCACTAACTCTATACTTTTTATTTTTACTAAAAAGAAATATCAATTAACAAACTCTTAATTACACTTAAACTTAGATAAAACTTTTGTGATATTCAAATGGATCCTAGACCTAATATGAATAATCACTAAATCTCATTTTTATTTTTATTTAAAAAAAATTATTAATGAATCTTAAATTCTAGATAGTATTTTTTGATATTCAAGTGGGTCCTAGACCCAACATGAAAAACCATTAAATCATACTTTTTATTTTTACTAAATCTAACATTACCAAGTTATACCACTCAAATGTATCAAATTTATTAAATGACCAAATAGGAAGTACTTCCAAAGTGGTCATTATTTAAATCTTCTGATTATTTATTGTTTATTATTATTTATTTTTTTATATTATATATATATATATATATTTTTAAAAAGATTAATTTGAACTTGCAAATCACACTTGATGATCTTTACGTTAGCCATAAGATAAACATTCAATAGACACCAGTTTATATTAAATTTATAAACAAAGAAAGTTTGATTTTAATTATTTAAAAAATGCTTCCGATTATTCTCCTTGTATTAACTAAGAAAGTCTTTTTTTATATTAAAATAATGCTTTCAATAAAATAACGCTTTCGATATAAGAAAGTCTTCTTATATTAAAATAATGCTTTCCCATATTAAAATAATACAAACCAAATATTGGGGCAAGCCCATTTGAAAAAAAAAAAGTGAAACTGTGGGATTAGCCCTAGATGGAGAAGAAAGGCCAATTGGTGCTTTGAAGAACCAAGATCGGCACAAAACACCTCCAACCTCAGAGTTATCTTGCCCCAAACATGCGACGGCAATGGAGGAACGGTATAATCACAGATGATGATGGTCACAATGGGAGCACAATTTGTGGAGCATTTTCACGTCTTGGCGGCTTGACGGTGTTGCAGCGGTTTGGTGACATGGTTTTGCGGATCTGCATCACGGCGACAACGAGGGTGGCTATTGACGGTCCACGTTGCGATGGCGCAACAGTTTCTTTTTATTATTTTATTTTTGTAAATAATGTGAACTCTCTGTTTGTGATTGGAATATGTGTGGATCTGTGAGTGAATATGAGGTGAGAAAAGAGGATTCAGAGTATCATTGTGTGAGAACGTGACGCAGGCGAATGTGAACGAGAGGAATAGCTAGAACAATCACATATATAATCAGAAATGAAAGGAAAAACATGTAAGAGATTTCTACAAACAATGCAATCAATGATATTTACAGAGTATAAACAAAACTTAATCAAAGAAATCATACACAACCAGGAAATTAATCACAGAAACGTATTTCACTACAAAAGACTAGATGATGAAAGCAAAAATGAAGAGTATCTCCCAAGCTTTGCCAGCAAGAAGACTCAATAATTAGAGAACAACGTGAAAATGAGTGTCTCCGTGAGAGTACAGAATTGTGAGAATGGATGAGATTCTCCCCCTTCAATTTCTCTCCTCCCGCTTTATTTATAAGTCATTGTCAAGTGCTCATTTGTAATGGTTTCTCCCCATCAATCTTGACGACCCTTCCCTTTTCTTTTGTTATTATTATTATCATTTATTTTATATTTATTTTCTATGATGATGATGAAACTTGTATGTACATGGACTCTTCTAGAATCGAAGTGCTATTATGAATTGTGGGACTAATGCCATTGTATCATGGAGAGATGATATGCGTATGCAAGTTGGGATGATGCATCTTGCAGTGTGATGAACGTGTGTGAGAGGGAAGGTCAAAAACGTGACCTAATATCTTCTTTTATATTTTATTTTTTTATTATTATTACTTAATAATCTGATACACATGTTGTTTCATTTTGGAATTGCTTCTTATTCCCTTTAGGTAATCATTGGGCTTAAAACTTTTAATCCAACAAGAAATTTAATATATTTAGTTAGTTACGGTCTATGATAATTTTAGCCCAACAAAAAAAAATTAACACAATTATTATTTTTCACTTTTTAATTCTTTTTAAAAAAAAAACTAAAATTATCCGAATAAAATTGGGTGTTCACAGTTATAGTGGTTGTTTTTCTTCTCATTCTGTCAATTACTCTAACTATCTACTGGATGAGGAAAAGGAGTAAGAATCCATCTTTGAAATCACTAACAATTGACCGGCTGCCTGAAGTTTCATACCAAAGCCTACACAATGGAACCGATGGGTTCTCGACTACAAACTTGATAGGGTCTAGAAATTTTAGCTCTGTTTACAAAGGAACTTCTGAGTTCGAAGACAAAGTTGTTGCCATAAAGGTCCTAAACCTTCAAAAAAAAGGAGCTCACAAGAGTTTCATCACTGAATGCAATGCACTCAAAAATATTAAGCATCGAAATTTGGTTCAGATTTTAACATGTTGTTCCAGCACAGATTATAAAGGTCAAGAATTTAAATCTCTAATTTTTGAGTACATGAAAAATGGAAGCTTAGAGCAATGGCTGCATCTGAGGACATTGAACCTTGATCAAAGATTAAATATCATGATTAATGTTGCTTCTGCATTGCATTATCTTCATCATGAATGTGAGCAATCAATCATTCATTGTGATTTAAAGCCAAGCAATGTCCTTCTTGATGATGATATGACTGCTCATGTGAGTGATTTTGGCATAGGAAGACTTCTCTCAACAATTAATGGTACCACTTCTAAGCAAACAAGTACAATTGGAATAAAGGGGACTGTTGGCTATGCTCCTCCAGGATATGTTCTTAAGTTTTGAATCATTATTGTTTCTTAAAGTTCTCATATCTTTTAGTGTGAGATTGTTATTTATTAGTATTTTGTATTGACAGTTTTTGGTATATATTTTAGAGTATGGAGTGGGTTCTGAGATGTCAACTTATGGCGATGTGTACAGCTTTGGAATTCTTATGTTGGAAATGCTTACAAGAAGACTCACAGATGAAATGTTTGAAAATGGTCAAAATCTTCGTAACTTTGTTGCAACTTCATTTCCTGATAATCTTTTGCAGATTTTGGACCCACGATTTATTCCAATAGATGAAGCAACAACATTGGAAGCAAACAATTAGAATCTTAATCCAAATGTTGAGAAGTGCTTGGTTTCACTTTTTAGGATTGGACTTGCTTGTTCTATGGAATCAACAAAAGAAAGAATGGATGTGATTGAAGTCACTAGGGAGCTTAATCGAATCAGAAAGGCCTTTCTTGTTGGTGAGTGAATGAGGATCTACTTAATTCTCTACATATAACTATAGGACACAAAATGGTTATTGTTCTAAAAAATAGTTTTATGTTTCAAAAAATAAAACTCCATATATAATTTATTATTTTGTCCTCTGTTTTTTATGAATTATTAAAGCTGAAATCAAATGCCATAGTTATTTTTGAAACAGGTGTATGAAGTATGATGTATTGTCAATAAAGTAAAAGCGGGTGCAAGATTGTCTACTGATTTGCCCCAGTTTCTAGCCATCTAAATAAATCAATCCATCATTCATGTAACATATATCATGTACTTAACAGATGTAATACTCCATCCAATTAGTATACTTATTGTACTTCCATATTTTTGTTTCCCATATGACTGGTGATTTTCCAAATTTTGCTGCAAAAGCATCAAAATGCTCTCAAACTATGATCCATATTCCCAAAATCAATTTGTTTATTTTTCTTTTGGGTTCAGGGGAGTTCATAAACCCTTTAATAGTAGGTGCAGAAATAACTAGCTGAGAATTTTTTTTTTCTGGCTTTATTTTACGAGGCAATAAATTCGTAATTAAAGGCCAAAAACCAAAAACTTCCATATGACTTATACGCATTAATGATTACATCTTAAAAACTTCCATTGATTATTTAATCCAATCTAAGTACTCCTTGTTTTTAATATAATCCATGTTTGTTCATACCTAGCACCTTTTATTTATTTATTTTTTTGCTATTTGCGTGTCCGTGCATTGACACCATAGAATTATACCATACACAGTTATCATATCTTAGTTTTTTTTTATCTTTTTTATATACATATACACACCTCAAAATTAAAGGAAACAATTTTTTATTTCATTTTGTTGTCAACAAAACATTTTCCTAATAGAAATCCCTGTCATCCAAGCAGAGGATAATACTTGCTCAATCCTTTCGAATATTCTTTTAGTTTCTTTTCCTTTCTGTTGCTCTATTCTCTGATTCCAAGCTATGTGAGACTATCAGGATTGATTCAGAACCCAACTGCTTCAATGATTTACGTAACATGACAAGAAATTCTGACCTTCCACTCCCCGGCCCATAGAAACAACAGCCAGGGCCAGAAATGAAAAAAAATAAAAAAGGAGTCAAGGTCAATCAACCAAACTAGAATAACTCTAACTAGAAGCAATAAATCAACTTAAATCACATATTTATGCACAAATAAGAAATTCCTTTCAAAGTAGTAATACGAAGACCAATATATCACCATCATATAGACCATTATCCAGAGATTTTTCACAGTATTATAATTTCATTACTGTTAAGAGACCAATAATAGACTAAAATAGTTGTTAATGATTTACGAAAGATTTCCAATT
Source organism: Spatholobus suberectus (assembly GCA_004329165.1). Taxonomy (NCBI): domain Eukaryota; kingdom Viridiplantae; phylum Streptophyta; class Magnoliopsida; order Fabales; family Fabaceae; genus Spatholobus; species Spatholobus suberectus. The sequence goes on along the minus strand of CM014730.1, from coordinate 74,870,107 downwards.
TTCATGATTAATTACAATTGACTTCTTCCACTGCATTTGTCTCACTTCGCTATATATATAATGATGGAAAGTGAGAACTAATTTAGTAACCACTAACCCCTTGAAATGGTCTAATACCATGGAAATTGGTCAAGTTATAGTGTTTTCTAAGTTTTACTTTCCACTATGATACATATAGTGTGTTTGGTAGCACACGAGTCTCTGAATATTTTCATGTGAATTTGTGAATTTACACAGAAGCTACAATGTATAGCTTCCATTCTGATGTGCGTTTCCTGTTAGCTCCAAACCAAACTACCTAAGTCAAATTGAGCAAGTCCCGTAAAGCAATCTCATTTAGGCAACGCAATATGCGATTGTTGATCTTATCTGTCAACTCATTTGCTGATAGGAAAATTTTCTTCCTGGGCGTGCACCCTACATTGACCAAAGCATTAAAAATGTATATATTTAAAAAAAAAAGAAGCCATCACTATTACAAAAAACAGCTTTTAAAATAGGAATTTAAATCGATTTTTTTAGCCTGATTTTAAAAAAAAAGCAATAACACTTTTGTAAATAAGTAAAAACTTTTTAAATCAGTTACATAAAAACTAATTTAAAAGATATTTTTAAATCGATTCTACTTATAACTGATTTAAAAAGTAAAACTTTTTAAATCGGTTGCATGAGAACCGATTTAAAAGGATCTTTCAAATCGGTTCTCATGCAACCGATTTAAAATTTTTTTATTTTTTAAATCGGTTACAAGTAGAATTAATTTAAAAAAATCTTTTTAAATTAGTCTTCATACAACCGATTTAAAAACACTATTATAAAAAATATTTTTTATAACTGGAATTTAAATCGGTTCTTTTGAGTTTGATTTAAAAAAAAAATATGGTAATATTTTTGTAAATAATTAAAAAACTATTTAAATTGGTTACATGAAAACCAATTTAAAAAAGATTTTTTTAAATCGGTTCTACTTGAAACCGATTTAAAAAATTACTTTTTAAATCAATAACAACCAACCAATTTAAAAAATTACTTTTTAAATTTTAAATTTGTCTTCTTCAACCAATTAAACCCGTCTATTCCTTTACCCCCCAAATCTCAAATCACCCTCCTTTTCCCTTTTCTCCAAACCCTTACCCTTCCCTTTCATTCCCAATCCTCCATTCCAAGGTCTTGAAATTTCCCACGTGCATAGCACATGTGCATGATTGAATTGTCGAGGCACACTGGACCCATGAAGTGTCTCGTGGCGGAGAAGGATCCCGACGTGATGTGCAAAGAGCGACGGTGGATTTTGTACAGTGGGAGTTTGGATAAGTCAGTGAAGGTTTGGAAAGTGGTCGGAGATTGCTTCGTCTGCGGCACAGAGCAACGCGCAACTGCCGCTAATGAATGTTGATCAATTTCCCAGAGTGTCGTCATTGCAGGAAATGGGGTCCAGGAGATAGTAGGTGCGTGCCAACCACACGTGTTTGTGTGCACAGGAGAATACTCGAACTGCAATTGTATGTAATGGATTAATTAATTAGTTAGTATTTGTGCACAGAGAGGAATGTATACTTCTTGACTTCTAACGATTGTTTGTATATGTTTTGGACATGGAATTGCATGTGGATTAAGACTTTCTTTTTTCATCTTTACTACATTTAGTTTTCTTTTTTATGGATTACGCACGAGGAAAGATGTGATTTTATGGATAGATAGTGCATAATTTGAGATCTGCGACTATGGCTGAAACGTTGAAGGAAGAGGAAGAGGTTGGGGATGAGATTGGAGAAACACAACCCATCTTTTAAGTCGGTTATGGAATAACCGACTTAAAAATATTTTTTTAAATCGGTTCAAAATCTGATTTAAAAAACCTCACTTTTTATATCAGTTGTATCTAAATCGATTCATCAACTAATTTAAAAAGTCAATTTTAACCGATTTAAAAAGTGTTCTTCCTAGTAGTGCATGCTACTTTTATACAATAGGTGGAGGAATATGAAAGAAAGGAAGGAGATTTTCATAATCCTTTTATTTGAATTAAAAATTTGGAGGAGAGAAAAGGAGTATGGACTGGAGCAAAATTCTTGCTCTATCAATTTTGGTTCTCCTTTAAAATTGGAAGATTTAGAGTGTAGATCGATATTTTTATGCTACTTAAATTAAACTAGATATACACCTGCGTGCTGCACAGATGTTTAGATTTTTTATTTTTATATAGATCACATGTATCCTCTACTGGAGGCAATCCTGTTCCAACCGGGTAGAACCACTGTGGGCGACAAAACTCTCCCTCTGAGTATTAAACGCATTTTCATACCTAGAACTCAAACTCAAGATCCACTAATTAAGCTATAACAACCCCGCGCTAGTTGATATACGAGCTCGATGGTAGGTTTTTTTAATATTACAAGTAGTAAGTTTGATAAAAAAAAATGATAAAGAGACATGTGAAAAAAATTGCTACAGTTAATAACATGAAAAAAATATATCCTTAATAATATACATATGATATTATATATGTACAGTATAAAAGGTTGATATAATCTCCATTTCTTTATCTTTTTGAAATTTAGTATTAATGTTACTCATTTATGAATAATTATACAGGAAGAGTAAAAACAAAAAATTTAATATTAATATTATTCATTTATGAATAATTACAATTAATTAAGACGTGTAAAAACTGAAACGTTCTAATAAAAGAAACATTAATGTAAGAATTATAATAGGATGTAAGAATGATGTGGTTTTATAATAGAGTAGGATCATGCTTGATAATAGTGGATACACATGCTGATGCGTCAATTCCGCATCTTGCACTTCAAGTTTTATATATTACAAATAGATAATAGATATATGAAATGTCCAAAAATTATAAGAAAACACTATCCTAAATGTTGGCCCATTTGATGCTCCACTTTAAGTATGTCCTTTTCCCTTTTCCACATATGAGCATATGCTAGAGAAGGGTGCATGTGTTTTTATGCAAGTGTCTCCAAATTCTAAATGATCTCTATTGAGGGGAAGCTTCCCCCTCTCACCTATTGCATATAAAAAAAGTATAATTGCAAAATAAGTTTACCAGTAAAAGGGTGGATATCGCGGTAGGATCAAACTTCTCACATCGATCTAGACCAATAAGGACACAAATATGGCCTTGAACAACGAAGAAGTGCCATGTAATGCTAATCAATACAATTATCTAATTAATGGATGTATTGTTTTTATTTTCTCTTTAAAAATCATAATTAAAGATAAAATCATATGATTAAAAAATGTCATCAATAAAGTACCAATCTTCACACACACACAAAATTGAACAGGTAATGTCAATCTAAAATTACACATAGCCATTTTTAGATATAAAATGGGATATTTGGTTATGGTTGATTCATATACTTTTGAAACCTAAAAGTATACAAATGAATTATACTAATGTATACTTTTAAACTTATAATTTAATCAAAGATATTATTGATCTTCTGTCCATAAAGACATTACCAAGCACTAATTCGTAGAATAGAGGATACAGTAAGAAAAGGAGGAGGGGCAATTGATAAAATACCTCCATATCTAGCAATTCATCCTTGTTGATGGTGACATATGGTTGGCTACTCGGAAAGGGGATTTCGTAGACCTATCTAAATGGGACAAAGAACGTACCTTTTTTTATGTAAATTTTTTGTCTAAATGGGAACTCGTAGAACATGACCCCCAGATTATTTTTTTGCAACAATAATAAAAAATAGTAATAAATCCAGGAGTCATCAACACATGTAAGTTTATATTTTTTGATAGAAGACTTCAATCAACTGAAGCTTAGCATGAGGATCAGCTAACTCCCAATGAGGAATAGTAAAAAGTGGGCATTATATATAGAATTGTAGTATACTTTCATGTAAAAAAATTTCAATGTGTGGAGGAAAAGTTAGAAACTTCATTTGGAAATTAAAAATCGGTATTTGGCCAACATTGAAGTCACAACATCTAGAAACAGAAAATATCGATGAGTTAAATAGTGGTACCTTTTTTCCCTTTTGACTTTAGATGAAACATTGTATTATAATTGTGTGCAGTTGTGACTTGTAATGAATCAAAGCTGAACAATTTCACCTTTGTTTTACAATCATCAAGGACATCCCCAACAGTGCTATGCGTTGGGAGTCTTAGTATCGACAACGACTTGATTAAAAAATTTAAAAACATAGAAAAGGATTATGAGAAAAATCTAGATAAAAAATGGAAGAGAATCTTATCAATATACTCACTTCATCAGTGGCATGATGAAATACAACTTCCAGGGTTTTCAAACCTTGTAATTCCGGTAGAAAACTCCATCAGTGGAAAGATTAGAGTAATGCCAAAGAGAAATTCATCTACTTCTTTCCTACTTATTTGTATTCATCCAAACATATATTTTCCACTCTATTTTTTTCTCTATTTCTATCATCCTTATTTCTTTCATTTCTATATTTGTCTTTTTTATTTGACTTCGAATCCAAACAAAACATAATTGATACTAATGTATCTCATTTTCCCTCTCATCTAGAGGTGACAAAACAGCTACCCGATACATTACTAGCCAGGTCAATGCAAGCTACCAACGATAACGGGCTAGGCTAAAAGGCTTAGATTTAATTCGTTCTTCTAATTTGATTCGTTATCCAGCCCTATGAGGGTTGCTGGCTTTTCAAGCTAACCTACCCCTTTTTTTTTTCTTTTTTTGCTTGGCTTTTTTACATCCCCCCAAAATTTAAGGCTTAAAATATTATGATAATTATTTTTATTAACATATTTATTTTAGTTTAATAAATAAAAGATAGATAATTATTTTATTCTATTATTACATTTAGAAAAGGATTAAAAAGTGATACTATGACAATCAAGTGAATCACCATTTTAGTCCTCGAAATTGTAGCGTGATATCAATTTAACCTTAATAGTTAGCTGAGGTTAACAAAAGGACTAATTTAATTGACAGTTTACAATTTCAAGCATGTGATTCAACCACTCATTCAATTCTTTTAAGGCATCCAATTTCTTCCTTGTCCCCTACGATTTTCCATCTTCATCACTATACAACCCAATAACAACCAAGGCTTTTTGCATTTATTTTCATTTTTCCTGATATATTTACATACTTCCGCTGTGTTTTACTTTTATCAATGTACTGCTTATCAATTCATTGTCTTACACATTTACATTATAGTTTAATTTCACATTGTTGAACTTCTAGAGGTGGGGGTGCCAACCTGGTTGGGATCACTGCTTCTATTGTGATGCCTCTGCACACCTTTTGACTTAAAAAAAAAAAAAAAAAACTTCTAGAAAATTTTTCAATGATTTTGCATTCCCACAATTTTTTTTTCAAAATTCACATGTGATACTAAGATGTATCTATGAAAAAAGAGTATGTGCCATGTTAAAGCACACTAATATTACCCAAAAAAAAAGTAATTAAACAATAGGTTGCAATAGAGAAATTATAATAATTTTGTCTGTCTAGCTCTTCATATTATTAACTTCTTCATTTGTAGAGTAATGGAGATGGAGAACTGTAGGGGAGAAGTTAGAAATTGAATACCCTAAAAGAACTGAATGAGCGGGTGAATCAATTGTATTTGGGTTTTCATTTTAGTCCCATCTATGTGGAAGTCATTAATTTGATATGTCATTTTAGTCCCTGCCACATGGAAGCCACCATGGTACTTAACATGCCACATAAGCATTCTTAACCCTGTTAATTAACTGAGATTAACAAAAGGACTATCTTTTTTTTTTTTTATATATATAAGCAAAATGACTAATTTGACTATGGTTTATAATTTCAGAATTATTTTGACATTTTAATAATTTTAGGGACTAAACTGACATCACACTGCAATTTCGAGGACTAAAATAATGATTCACTCTATGACAATTATTACAATTGTTTTTAATACAAAAAGCATTTATATATTGTAAGGTAATCTCATCAACCATTTTATAAAAGTTGTTGTGAGAGAACTTATATATTTAATTATGTACAAGAGTTTGAACATGTGGCAAAGGTCTTATCCCATTAAATATACATAACTCAAAAAATATAAAATACAATTTAGATACACATATTGTAACTATGTCAAACAAATTAAAGTTTCAAAGGTCTCCTAGCTGTCAACTAAATAATCAACTTTCTAAATTCTTGTGAATTAGTTAAAAAAGTCTTATAGGGACGAAAATGGCACAAAATAAGTCAAATAGTTTAGTGGCTCTTATGTTAGTGATAAAGCAAGGGGTTATGTGTTCAAATTCCATATATAAAACCTTTTTACCACTTTCTAAACCACATATCTCCTCATCATGTAAGCACCATGTACACCTCCATGTCATCTCCAACATGTTATGTAATTTGCGCAATTGAATATTATAAGACTAAAAATGCATAATAGTTGAAAGTTAAGGTTAAGCTTAAAACAAAGATTACAACATATTTTGGAATGTTAAAGGAACCTGGATAAAATTAATATAGAAAGAGTTAAGGGCTTGTGAATTGTGTTGATCTAATAAAAAGGTGTAGATTGATCTAATAAAAAGGTGTAGATTTTGGCTTAAGCTGCTTTAATAGAGAGTATAATAATATCTAGATTCAAATTGGTCTAATATAAATAAAGTTTTTTTTAAAGTTTATAGATTTATTAAAAAATCTCTTTTTTGGTGTACAATGAGAGCAACCAAGTTTGAACCTAGGACCTTGTACAAGTTACTCAACCCCCTATCACTAGGTCAACTCTAGTGGGTTTTAAAAAAAAAAAAATCTTGTTATTTGCAAGAAAATTAGAGAAATAATATAAAGCAAAAAAAACAAAAGGTGAACAAAATTGTGTGTTCATAACAACTAAACTAAAATGTTAATGTAGGGGATTTATGTTATTAAATATTGTTTACATGACAACACTACAATTGCGCTTCAACATATGGATTTGGGTTTAAGTTGCTTCAATACAGGGTACAATAATATCAATTTTCAAATTGGTCCAATATAAATAAAGTTATTTTTTTTAGCTTAGGTTTATTCAAAAAAGAATCTTGTTATTTGCAAGAAAAAGAGAAATACTATAAAGCAAAACAAAATAAAATAAAAACAAAAGAGTGAATAAAACTGGTTGTTCATAACAACCAAACTAAAATGTTAATATAGAAAAATTATTTTGTTAAATATTATTAACATGACAAAACTACAATTCACAATTCAAAATTTATATATTATAAATAAACAAATATTGTGTTACATAAGTTTGAAAATTAAAATTTTTTACATGAAAAGCAAATATTCTTGTGAATATCCAATTTCTTTCAACTAATTAAGAATGAAAATAAAAAAAAGAGAAAATCTAAAATGAAAGAGAGAGAGAGAGAGAGAGAGAGAGAGACAAATAGAAAATAAAAAATAAAAGAAGAGTAAAAAAAAATAAATCAATAAAATGTCCTTTTGTCTTTTATTTTGTTTTAATCTAAAAATTCGTTTATCATTAATTTAATCTAATTTAGAAAAAATAAAAATCACTTTTTTTTGTTTTAAATTTATAAATCAATTTCAAAAATATAGAAATAAAATTTGTGTATCAATAAGATAAATATTTTAACAACTTTTCGAAAATTTTATAAAGTGGTGACTCATTTGATTATGATTGAAATGGTTGGGCATCTAATCCATTATAGCTAACTCCCCAAATTTTCTGTAGGCACAACATGTGCAACAATGTTTTCTCTCTCACATTACATTTCTTTTGATTCACGTGATATGCCTCCCTCGTTCTAGATTTTTCCCTCAGCATTTACCTTATGTCTGTTTTGGTAAAAATAGAATGGAAAGAAATAAAAAAGAGGAAGATAGAAAAAAAATTATATTTTTACTGTTTATTTGATAAGAAAAATATAAAAGAGGGATCTCCCCCCTCTCTCAAAAAAAAAGTGATATGAAATGAGAAGGAAAATGATATCTTTAATTTCTCATTTTTTGGTTTAAATTTTTTTAAAAATTTCATAATATTTAAAAAATAAAAAAATAATAAATATTTTATGTTGAGAAAAAAATATTATATTAAAAAATTATATTTTTTAATTATTATAAAAATATTTTTTAATAAAATTCATTTATTTCTTTTTACTCTCTTTTTTATTTATCCAAACAAGTGTAGAGAAATTTCCTCATTTTCTTCCTTCCTATTTTTATCCATTTAAACAACATATATTTTTTATTATATTTCTCCTCTATTTACATCAATCATATTTCATTCCTTCCTATTTCTTCTCTCTATTTCACTTCTCATCCAAACAAAGCATTAGAAAAATTATTAAATGGTTTAAAACCACGTGTTCATTGTCTCGAGCAATCTCTATGTGACACATATTCAAGTTTTTCAATGTACGTGAGAAAATTAATAACCATTAACTATGTATCATGTAGACATTAGTAGAGACTATAATAATCCTAAACCACTTAATAATTTCTCCATCATCCAAGCCACTCAACACAAACATACACAGTTACACACTAAAAATCCTCTCATTCACACATAAAAGAGTGAACAAAACTAAACACTTTTCTAAATAAATAAAGTCTGACCCCTTTCGCTCCCTTTGCACACCTGCCAATTTTTTTGTAATTTTTTTGACAAAAATATCTTTGTTGAAAACTAATTTCTAGAACGTATATTTAAAAAGTCTGACCCATCCCCACTAATAACACTACAAAAACTAATTTTTGTAATGTAGTTGTTGAAATACACTATAGAAACTAATTTTTGTAATTTAGCTATGTTGAAATACATACGGAAACTAGTTTTTGTAGTATATTTTGACACAACTACATTATGAAAACTAGTTTGTAGTTAATTTATTTATTATATGTGTTTAATTTTTTGTTTTTTGATTAAATAATTTAATAACTTTTATGAGTTGAATACCTTGATAAATAAAATATCCACATTAATGTATTTAATTTAGTTAATTTCAACATTTAATTTTTATTTTTTTTAAATACATTTATAAGTTGAATAACTTGATAAATAAAATATGAGGCAAAAATATTAGACAAATTAAAATAAGTCAACATAGTCAAATATAATACATAAATCAAATATAAAATAATACAACTGAAATGCAATACAATGAGAAAAAAATAGAAAGATCATGTGTGGGCATTTCTCTTCCTTTGATATGTACAACTTGCTTCAGTGCTTGTCCGTACGACTCTCAATGCATCCTACGTGGTGTTCCAAGATTTAGTTCCCTCGATAATCATCCTCCGATCAAGCATGGACTGAAGTAGCTAGCTCAGAAATTCTCTTAAATCATTCCTACAAAAAATAATTTAACATAATTAAGTACCATGAAAGTGTGATTGTTGTTCAATACACAGCGAATATATATATATATATATATATATATATATATATATATATATATATATATATATATATATATATTACTAGACAAGCATGAAAGTTAATCGAACTAGACTCTGTCTAGCCAGCTGTAGGGAGCTACACTAGCTAGCTCAGAAATTCTCTTAAATCATTCTTACAAAAAATAATTTAACATAATTAAGTACCATGAAAGTGTGATTGTTGTTCAATACATAGCGAATATATATATACATATACATGTATATATGTATATACATGTACATGGACATGGACATGTAGTGTACGTACATGGACATGTACGTGTACATGGACATGGACGTGTACATGGACATGGACATGTACATGTATATGTACATATATATATATATATATATATATATATATATGTATATGTATATATATTACTAGACAAGCATGAAAGTTAATCGAACTAGACTCTGTCTGGCTAGCTGTAGGGAGCTACACTGGTACTCTCAGAAGATCCCCTCTCAGGGGGGGTGTATAATTATGGATGGAAAATGCGATGGAACCAATGAATGTATCCATCCATGCACTGTGCTAGATTAGACGTACACAATCCTCTAATGGTATTAAGAATGTGGTTTTGGTATTAAATAAACCTCTTGTTACATTCTTTGGCAGCAGACCACGGTGAGCAAGGAATCTCCTATACATGCTTAAACTGTAGTAGCACCCTCTCCGATAGATGGGCATGCAATAGTAGGCCTAATTTGGTGAAGCCCAAGAAGTACAAGATCTCTTGAAAAGGTCGCTCCTCTTTATGGGTTATAGAAGGCATCCAAATGACCTCCTCCATTTATAGCATATCTAGCATAATCTAATTGGTGAACACGTCATTAGAGCCCCTCACAACCTCTTATTGATAGGATAAGGAGATTGCTCAGTATATCTAATAGTCAATTGGCGAGAGCCAATGGCTAGAAAGTGCTCAAAGATCCATGCATGCAAAACCATTAATGTAATTAATTGTTGTAAAACAAGAAAACATTGAAGCCAAAGAAAAATTAAAAACAAATTTGGTACCTATATAAGAGTTATACATCCTCCAAACTACTTTGTATAATGCATACTAGCTTGATTAAGTTGATCGTAAAGGTATATCAAGGTAGAGGTATCCCATACATACTCATCGCATTTTTCAAGGTTGCAAAAAACCTTACATCCACTGATGTGGCACTCTTGTCAGCAAAGATGGTGCAACCCATCAAATGTAGTTGGAAAGCTATGGCTGCTATGATGATGTTCCCAACCTAATGTGCACATCGTGTAAGTCCTATAGCTAGCTAAATTGCACACGCACTCCTCAGATCTCCATTGTCTAAGCGAATGTCTAGTCAAAGGTGATCCCGATAAATTGCATTAGGTACTCACGTCCTTCTACCTATTGTAGTGTTGAGTATATAGCATCTCAGCTATAGGTAAATGTAGAAGAGATGACACATCATCTAGAGTGATGATCATCCCCTCAAGTGGAAGATGGAAGGAATTGGTGTCCTTCTACCATCACTCAACAAAAGTAGACAAGACACCTTTGTCCACCATACGGTAGTATGCCTGAAAAAGGGGTATCGGCCCAAACCTTTCCACATATGTTATCACCTGCTTGTAATTAGTCTTAAAAGACAACACCTTCTTCCTATAGCTCACCACCTTTAACTCGTGGCGATCCTCTCCTATCCACAAGTGTGTGGCAATATGGTCCACAAAGGACCTCAACATAGATAGGTCCTTAAGATCTACTAGAAAAGCCTTACCAATAGTTGGTTGTACTAGTGGTACTCAGCCTCAAGAGTGACAACCAGCTCCTATATCACATCAACATTAGCAAGCACCACCTTCGACTCTTGTACTGTTGTCGCTCTTTCTCTTCAAGTTGAAGCACAGGGTCGTGCTCACTCAGATCCAACAACTCTGGTAACAGCCCTTCTAGAACAAGTCGATTTGTAACCAATCCCTCTAAATCCAATACGTCCTCTAATATGTGTCATATTGTATCTGTACATTCATCACAACATGCACTTAAGATTACACAAATAAAAATCTTTAACAAATATAATACAAAAACTAGTTTCTGTATTGTATCTTGAAAATATACATTACAAAAACTAGTTTTTGTAAAATCTTCAAAATGCGAAAAAAAAATATATACTCACCATGATAGTTCAAACGATGAATAAGAGAAAAACCTCCACTACTGCGGAAAGGACTTTTTAGATCGGTTAAAAACGACTTTTTAAATTGATTCATGAACCATTTTAGATACAACCGATATAAAAAGTGGGGACTTTTTACATCAAATTTTGAACTAATTTAAAAAGTCTTTTTAACTCGATTGTTAGTGAAACCGATTTAAAAAGTTGAGCATTTTTAAATTGGTTATTTACGTAACAGATCTAAATTACTTTGTAAAATAAACAATCAAGACAACCAAATTCACAACTTGATCTACAAAATGCGCAACAATCAAGAATACTCCAAGCCTTACCAACACTTTTATATAAACCCTTTCTAAAAACCTATCCAAATACCCCATTACATCTCCTTGACCCCTGAATCCATGGCCAGCGTCTCAAACCCAACCAGATTTACGCACTTCTACATATCGCTCCTTCTTATTCGCATCCTTATGTCCTTCAGCTTGAAGAGCCTCAATGTCTTCCTCTACTGACGCGTCTCCTCCGCCAACTCCATCACGCATGCAGGTACTCTAACAGAGCCTCAATGTGCCTTTTGTGTAACTACAGCTCAAAGAAGCGAACCTTGTAACGACCCGCTGTCGCTACATATCACCGATTTAACAATCACTATAGAAAAGATTCAATTTTAAATTTTTGAAATCTCTTATTAATTTATTTAATGAAAATGTGTGTAAATTTTTCAATTTCCAAAATGAAAACATCTAAAAGTTTCAACACATGAGCATATGATATATTGGATAATACACATAAGTAGCACGATAACGGAAATACAATAGGTGCCTTATGGCACTACAACCTCATAGGTAGAAGATCTAAATATCTCAAAATAAAGCATACATGGCCATTAAGTACAACTCAAAAGAGATAATACATCAAAAAAGGGGAGCAGGAAAGTCTACTATATGACATCTACTCCCTAACTGACCACAACTATATCCTACTCCTATCAAGGACGGTGAGGAGAGGTAGAAGGAGCATCCTCATCAGTCTCTCTGGCTTTGTCAGAACCCATCCGTGGGTGTCGTCCTCCATGGAACAAGCGCCTATACTCAGATGCACATCCAACAGCCCTAGAAGGGCATCATGGGGTATGCCAATCCTCTCCAAGCAACTCACGAAAGTCCACTGTCACGAAAACAGAAACGGAAGAAACCATAACACCTATCGGAACATGACGGATAACTAGCATTCCACTAAAACATGCCTCGTAGGCCTTCCAGTCAATCACCCAGCCACCACCTCAACCTCTCACAGCTGGCATGAGCTCGATGCTAAAAGGTCTCATTCGACATCGACTAGCCATCTACTCCCGTGAGCGAAACACCACAATCATCATAGTCACACACAAACACGCAAGGGTAAGCTTATAAACAAATAATTAACCATAACATACCACAACGTTCCATACATCTCTGAGAAGACAAACAACAATTATACATAGCAATTTACGTGAATACTATAGTAAAAGGGCATATAGTCCTATGTCAATATGATATGGTCGTGCAATGCATGCAGACACGACTCTATGGAGATTTCCAACAACTTTGAGCGATCATCCAGACATATCCCTTAACGTGGTATATCAATAACACCACCCCGCAGGGGAAGGAGGCAGTATGTGTCTAAACCAACTAGGGGATTACTAGTACTGATCTTGGATCGACTGCAGTTTCGTCAGGATATGCGTATGTGGGTAGTCGCCACCACGACTCAGGTTTGCAATGATCCCGGTCACTTGTGGAATCGCGCATCCATATATCCTCAAGGATACTCTAGGTACCTCCACTAGCCATCCCAATACTTATCAGAGTTCCTCAATGACTCATGCATGAACGCATGTCAACAAAATAATATTTTATCCAAGTCAGGATCTAACAACGCTCCCGCTTAGATTCTCCTTTCTGTGGATTAGGCATGTCAACAATATGTCTGCCACCTTTATAGGTCGAGCCTTTCCACGAGATACTAAGCATAACCATCACCTTGTTCTCAAGGTCTTATGTGACAAAATCCCTTAGGATATTCCAACAATTGTTTTTCTTAGTATTTTCGACGTTCACCAAATGTGTCGAATAATTTATGTCATCATAGTTTTAAGACAATTATTAAATATTATCTTAATCGTCAAGGGTACATGAATTTTTTTTTATTTTATTATTATTATTATTTTACACCTAATTAAATTTTTAAATGTTTATGTCTAATAAGGAAGTTTATTAAATAAACTGTAATGTTGTCAATAATAGGAAGCTTAGGAAAAGTAATGATTTTAATTTCAATTACTTTTATTACTTTCCCTAACTGTATTTATATTTATTTAAACTGCTGTACTAGTTTACGTCATTGAAATTCTCCTAGATTTCTTCTCTTCTTCATATTTTCTCTAATTATACTTATATTTAAATTGGATTGGTAGAGAAAAGAATTTTCTAACTTATTAAAAACTGGAATATAATATTGTGATTATTTAAAATAGATTATTTCTACTTAGAAGGAAATCTCGTGGAAGTGAAAAAATCAGTTTTTTTTTAAATTAACGCTATGCGCATACATTCTTCTCAAAGAAGTATTCAAAACTATAATTCAAAGCCTTAAAAAAATATATTTTTCAGCTAATTTAGTTTAAAGGGTCTTATATCATCAATTATAAAATTATGAAATACTGGTTTTACACATAAGGTGAATTTATTCTAAGGTTTGTCTAGAGACTATACTACTTACCAAATGTAACTAAACTTTAGTCCATTTATTCCTTAAGGTAATATCTATGCTGCATGATCACCATTCTAGACCACGGGGTAAAAATTGTCAAGCGTTTTCTATAACTAGTAATGAGACTATTATAATCACTAGGTGCTTTTACTAGGATCCAATAGCAAGGTCTATACATCCAGATTTACTGGATGTAGTGAACCATTTTTTTCTTTTTTTTCCCCTTGATTTCCCGATTCAAAGTTAGGCACTATAGGTATTTTATGTCTTTCCAAAATCGTTATCAATTAAATACTCACGTTAAGGCTTTTGAGTGTAATAAACCACATTTTTTTTAACACGTAAAAATAGTACCCAAGTCCAGTCACAGTTATATTTTCGGGTAGCATAAAGTCTCAATATCATGTTCAGAAAATTTTATGCAGATATATAATGATTCCACCCACTCAAATAAATATTTTTCCATGGTAAAATCATATAAAAACCATATTTTTTCAACACCAAACAGCAGCTACAATGACTCATGCTGTGACATTTTTCATGATGCATAACAAGGGAAAAACATAAGATTTCTAAATGAACAAACATATTCCAACAACAACCCAACAATAGCAACCATTAAAGATCCAACAACAAACCAACTAGCAGCTCAATATTTTCTTTTCAGTATTTACTAGCAGAAGAAAAGAAAACAAACAAAGAGTAACCTCCCTTACTTGATAAAAATTAATAGGAGTAGATGAACTTAAAAATGGTGGGGGAGAATTTGCTCCAATCTTGCTCCAGAAGAGTAAAAGGAATAAAAAAAATTGCTCCTCTATTGAAATTTGTAGACAAGGTTTACGGTGGAGGGAAGGGATTCCGTTTTGTTTTGTGGGTATTAGGGCCTATTTTCATTGCTACTACATTCTGCATGTGTTAGACAAATAACTAGGGGGTTTAAAAGTCAACGAAAGTTAAAGAAGACATTAGGGGGTCTATTACATATATGTATGTATTTTACATTTTGCACGTGTCAGAGAAAATGTCCAAGGGTTCAACCGTGTAATTCATTAAGGGTAAAAAAAATAAACGTGTGAATCAGGGGGTCAAATTATTATCAAGCGGTCTAATGGGTTTTCTTTCCGTTTTGGTTAGAAAGAAAAAAAAAAAAACTTCCAGCACCGGTGCGTCAATGTTATGTATATTAATAGGTATATAATGAATTGAATATTGGGTAAAAGAATGGCCTTGGGTGACCGTGAGAAGCAAGGCCTAAAGTGGCATTTTGCTTTTCAAAATTTGTCACTTAAATTGGCTTAAGTGATTTATTAAAAATGAGAGATAAGATTTAACTAAAATTAGTAAATTAAAAATTAATTTATTTTGAGATAAGTGCTAATTTGCTTGAAAAAATGTGTTAATGACATGAAGAAGAGACTTGTGTGAGACTTCCATTAGGACTAGGTGACGAAGGCGCTGCCTTTTGAGAGCTATAGCAGAGACCCCACACATTTTTGAGAGAGAGAGAGAGAGAAAAAGTGGATCTATAGGCAGTTATGCACTACACAATAAGGAGAACGGAGCAGGATTTAAAAATGTCAAAGAAGGCTCAAGATTTTAACTCGGTTACTTATGTAACCAATTTAAAAATTTGTTTTTTAAATCGGTTATTTGTTAACTAATTTAAAAACTTTTTTTTAAAATCAATTACACAAATAATTGGTTTTTAAATTGGTTTGTGGGCACTCGACTTAAAATGGTTGTACTTATTTACAGAAGATCCACCGCGTTTTATTTAGATTAGTTCACGAAAAACACAACTAAAACCTAACTAAAATGTATTTGATAAATAATCCAAAAAGAATTTAACAAATATATTGTTGTAATTAAGAATTCAAAAACTTAACTACAAATTAAAAATTTCAAAAAGAATCTGAAATCTAAATTAAATTTAATGAATAAAAGTTATAAATATTTAAAGTATCAAAATTTTATTTAACTATATTATTTACTCATTCATTGATTTCAGTTCAATAATAATTTTTAGAAGATAAAAAATAATTTATTTAAACAGAATTTAATATTGTCAATATATATTAAAAGGTATTTAATTAATAATCCAAAAAGTATTTAACAAATGTATTATTGTAATTAAGAATTTAAAAACTTAACTACAAATTAAAATTTTAAAAAAATTTGAAATCTAAATTTAATGAATAAAAATTATAAATATTTTAAAATATCAAAATTTTATTTAACTATATTATTTACTCATTTCATTGATTTTGATAACATTTTTTTATTTCATGTAATGAAAATTAAAAAAATAAAAATAATTATATTTTTTAATTTTCTAAAATATATATTTAATCTAAAAACAAATTAAGACTTCAAAATGAATAAACATAATTTAAAATAAACTAAAACCTATGAGAATTATTTAATGGGAAAACTGATGAAGCACTCACGTTAGAAAATTGGTAAAACGTGTTTGGTTAAGAAGAAGGAAAGAAAATTTTGAAATTTAAATTGAAAGGAAGAAAAGTTCTGAATTTTTATCTCTAATAGTCAACTTTTTTTTTCCTACTATTTCTCTCTAACCAAAAAAAAAAAAAGATATCATTATTCTTATTTTCTTTTCTTTTTACTTCTTTGTTCTCCCTTTCACCTCTTCAAAACAGAGTGTTAATCTTCATTAAAGATAAATTTTTTAACCACACTTCCTGCATCCAATTTCATTCCTTTCACTTTCTCCAATTCAAACTATGTAGGACCGACCGGTGACTATAATCCAATTTGCGTTTACGAGCCATCGGTGCAGCAATACCAACAGTGGTCGACATAGAATTCTTTTAAAAGTAAGCATTTTATAGACTAAAATATTACTTTTTTGGTGACCAAGACAGAAATGTTACTTTCCCTGCCGGATACTTTTTACAATGTTCACATTTTATTTTGTAATGGTGGATTCTCACGTGGACCACTCGTGAATGTGGTGTATGGTAGACAGTTGTTTTTACCGGTTTTAATAAGTTTTTCTGTTTTTTATATTTTTTTTACTTGTAAGCATAATTAAATTTAGTTTACGAGGCAATAAATTTGTAAAGGCCAAAAACAAAAACTCCTGTATGAAATATACACATTAATGATTACATCTAAATAACTTTCATTGATGTAATTACTCTTATTTAATCCAATCTAAGTACTCCTTGTATTTAATATAATCCATGTTTGCTCATAGCTAGCACTTTTTTTTTTGGTTTTTTATGCTATTTGTTTGTCCTTGGATTGACACCATAGAATTAGACCATACACGATTATATATCTTCATCTCTTACTTTTTTATCTTTTTCATATACACATACACACCTTAAAATTAAAGGAAACAATCTTTTATTTCATTTTGTTGTCAACAAAACATTTTCCTAAGAAATACCTGTCATTCAAGCAGAGATAATACCTGCTCTATCCTTTCCAATATTCTTTTGATTCAGAACCCAACTTCTTCAATGATTCTCACCTGACATGACAAGAAATTCTCACTCGACTCCCCATAGAAACAACAGCCAGGGCTATTAAAAAAAAAAGAAAAAAGAAAGGAGTAAAGGTCAGTCAACCAGACTAGAAATAACTCTAACCAGAAGCGATAAATCAACTTAAATCACATATTTATGCACAAATAAGAAATTCCTTTCAAAGTAAAAATACGTAGACCAATATATCACCATCATATAGACCATTATCCAGAGACTTTTCATAGCATATTAATATTTCGTTACTGTTAAGAGACTAATAATAGACTAAAACATGTGTTAATTATTTACGAAAGATTTCCAATTTTCACGATTACGTTTGACTTCTTCCACTGCATTTGTCTTCACTTCACTACTACATATATAATGATGGAAATCGAGAATTAATTTATTAACCACTATCCCCTTGAAACGGGCTAATTCCACGGAAATTAGTTGAGTTATATTTGTTTCTAAATTTTACTTTCCACTATTATACATATAGTGTGTTTGGTGGCATGTTTCATACGTGAGTCTCTGAATATTTTCTTGTTAATTTGTGAATTTACGCCGAAGCTACATATAGCTTCCATCATGACGTGTGTCTCCTGTTAGCTCCAAACTAAACACCCTATGTCAAATTGAGCAAGTCTCGTAAAGCAATCTCATTTAGGAAATATGTGATTGTTAACATTATCTGTCAACCCATTTGCTGAAAGGAAAATTTTCCTCCTAGTGCGCCTACATTTACCAAAGCATTAAAAATGTATATATTTAAAAAGATTTTATAATCTTCTTATTTGATTTAAAAATTTGCATGGGAGAAAAGGAGACTGGAGCAAAATTCTTGCTCTATCAATTTTGGTTCTCCTCTAAAATTGGAAGATTAGAGTGAAGATTGATATTTTTATGCTAACTAAACTAAATTTTCCATAATTTCATAGCGTTTATTTTAAAGATATAATAGTAAATTTTTTTTTTCCCTCTCTTGACCCATTGTTTGTCTAGGTAAAAATGGACTGAAAAGAAATAAGAACAAGAAAAATAAATAAAAATACTAAATTTTCACCATTGTCGTTTGAAAAGATAAATAGGAAGGAAAAAAGTTATTTCTGTAGGATTCACCAAAAAACACTTTCCCAATTGAGAATGAAATGGAAAGGAAATGATCTCTTTTTTTTCATTTTTTTGGTTTGATTTTCTAATTTTTTTATAATATAAAAAAGTTTAAAAAAATAATAATTATTTTTTGTTAAAAAATAATAATTGATTAAAAAATATTATTTTTTAATTAGTTTAAAATATTTTTAATTTAATTTATTTATTTATTTTCTCTTTCTTTTTCACTCAACCAAACAAGCAAAAGGAAATTCATCTACTTCTTTCCTTCTTGTTTCTATCCATCCAAACATACCTTTTCCATTCTATTTTTTCTCTATTTATATCATTCCTATTTATTTCTTTTCTATATATATCCTCTTTGTGAAAGCAATAGAGATTACAAGTGAAGATGATGCTTTCTCTAATTATAATTTTGATAATTTATGCCTCACTTGATGAGTGCAAATTGTAAATTGGTTGTTTGTGTGTTGCGTGTTGTGTCTTGAATTGTTTGATTTGATTTCTATGATCTTGAATTGATCCTCGACCTCACTTAAAACATAAACAAGTTAAAAGGTAAAAAGAGTTTCTGGAAAAGTTTAAAATGAGCCAATATCGAGTCTGTAATAATCAATTAAACTAAGCTTTAATTGATTAAATGGTTCTTAGTTTTTGGAAAACGCTTTATGGAGCAAAATAATCAATTGTTCCTAGATATAATCGATTATTTTCTCCTATTTGAAAATCATGAAAAATGGTCTTTTGTTTTAACTGGTTAAATGGAAACATAATCGATTAAATGGTTTTTCAAAAATAACATGGTTTTGTAATAATTGATTAAATGTTTATAATAATTGATTATATTGTTTGTATTTCAAACCCAGGTGTTTGGATGAACAAAATAATTGTTTAAAAGGTTAAAATAATCGATTATTTTAGTTTCATCTATATATAATGAACTTTGGAACCTCTCTAAGTGTGACTCCATATTTTGCATCAAGTTTTCTTTGAGAGAAAGAGTGGATTAGAGAGTATTTTCTCGAGTGATCTCATGGCATAAAACTTTCAAGTTTTCAAATCAAATCTAACCTCGTTGAGGAATCATCATCAAGATCAATAGGAGTCATCATCACCTAGATAAGTGTGTTTCAATTTGTGTGTCTGTCACAATTTCAGGTGATACCAAACCTTAACCTTGGCAGTTGTGTATGAGAAGGTGTTTCTCAAGTTTTCTTGTAGTGGTTGCTACAAGTGAGTCTCAAGGTTTCTTGTGGAGTTTAAGAACCTTGTGGGTAGAGTTTTCCTTGTAATTCTTTTTGTTTTCTTGGTTGTGTTTGTAAACAATTGAATTACCAATGAAATCTCAATTGGTTTGATTGAAAAACTGGATGTAGATCACAATGGGGTGATCAAACCAGTATAAATCTTTCTGTTTCTTTCTCTTTAACCTTTTATTCCTTTATTTTACTGTCATATGATTGTATTGCTACTCATTGAACATTGATTCATGCATTAATCATATAGATATTGGATTAAGTATGCATTTGGGTAAATCTTCTAGCATGACCAATTTTTGTAGTCCTTTGAGACATGTCACAAAACAAAAGAGAATACTCCAATTATATTTCATTCACACCACGTAACAAAAGAATCAAAAATTCAAAACTTCACACAAAAGAAAAAAATCCAAAGGTAAAAAGTTATGGCTGAAATCATAAATCAAAAAAATTCAAAAAATATACAGTGTTAAATAATACAATAAATTGAATAATATGAATTAAAATAACAACTTCTTGTATCGTATAATATGAATATTTTCCTTGTCAATTAGCTTCTACTCAGAAGCAAGCTCGTGAAGAAACTTTTCGTTGAAGTCTTTGTCTATTTCACCATTTTGCTGAAAAGATTAAAATAACCTAATCCATTTCAATCGTAGAAAGAAGAAAGGGAGAAAATCGCTCCTAATTTTTTCTTCAATACACTAAGATAGTCTTCCATATTTCACCACAAAGTACCAATTTAAATTACTAATTATGTATTTATGTTATGAAATTAGCATAAATCTTGTAAGCTTTCTTAATTTGAATATTGTATAAAATTGAATTAGAATATATATATATATATATATATATATATATATATATATATATATATATATTAGTACTATCATTTATTTTGAATCAAAATATATACTTGTATTATTAGTTTGAATGTTCAAATCATAAAAATTTTGTTTAGAATTTTTTCTACTTTTATCTACCAACAAATCAAAATCAATTAAAGTAATTAATGTAATTATTATTAAATATGAAATAGTACATAAATGAAATCAAGCAAGCAATGTTTTAGATTCTTATCTTTTCAATTATTATTGCATTAGTTTCATTGAGTTTATAAGAGATGCAAACCGTTTAGTATTTTCTTTTTCTTTTATATACCAAAATTTCTGCTTTTATATATTAAAATATTGTTTGAGATTCTTTTTGTTTTAATATACTAACAAATTAGAATTGAATAATATAAGTAATGTAATAACTATTAAACGAAAAATAGTGCACAAATATAATCAACCAAACAACATTTAAGATTCTTATATTTTATATCATTATTTCATCAATTTCAATAGATTTATATGAGATTCAAACCATTTGAAATTGTTTCTAATTTTGTATACCTAACATCTTGATTACCTAACATTGACTTCATAAATTAAAAATAACAAATAATTTTTGAAAAAAATGCCTAACTTTTTTCAGTATTTATTGTTTATAATAAAATTTAAATTTAATTTAACTTAAATAATACAAAATATAAAAGATTAACATTAAATTAGAACTAATTCATTTAAATATATAATTTGATAATATATTATGATATATATCATTTTTTTAGAGTATAAGATATAAATCACTTTCTTACGTAGTATTAATCATTTTTAGTGTACAATTTGATGTATACTCTCATGTATGCGATTTTTCACCCAAAATTTTCAAATTTATATAGAAATTAAATTGATTAATATCTAAAAAATTTTGTATAATCATATTAATTAAGGTAATTATAATAACTAAAATGATTTTCATGATTTGAACATTTAAAATGACAACACAATAATATATTAACTACTAACTAATATATATTATTATTCAAATTACAAAATCTCACAAGATTTATATTAATTTTATAATAAAACTATATAATTAGTGATATATATATATATATATATATATTTAATAATTTTTAGAAACTAGAATTTTGAAACTATTATAAATTAATCAAAACAAATATTTGAATGAATCAGTTAATATGTTAAGTAATAATTTAAGTTAATAATTAATATTTATTGAATAATGATATTAGGATGATTAATAATTTAAACATAATATATATTAGTTAAATAATATTTTGAACTAATATAGGGAGGGGAGTACTTATGTAGATATTCTGGCCAATTTGGCATGCAACACGAAGTTCGAGTGCTTGATGTATATGAGCAACCACATGCTTAAGTGAGCAAGTTGCTTATGTCTGATGTTTTGACCCCGCGTCTAATTTTGATGTAACCTTTTTTTGGGCTTAGGCCCCGTTGTCTTCCAAATAATAATAATAATAATTTGAACTATAATTTTAAAACTATTATAAATTAATGATTTTTTTTTGAATTAATCAATTAATATTTATTGTAATAATTTAAATTAATACATTAATATTTATTGAAGAATGATATTAGAATATGTTGGCGAAAAATATAAAATATTGTGTCTTTAATCAATCACTATAAAAAAAATGCCACAATTTACACGATTTAAATATTAATTGTAAATATCTCAACATAATTTATTCGTGATTTAGAAGATTTCAATATTAATTGTAAAGATGAAGAGAAAAATAATAATTAGACATTCTTAGTTAAACTTATCTAACTAACGTAATAACCCATTGCACGGGTATTAAGTTTATAGTATATAATTTACAAATTTTTATATTATTATGATTTTTCTTATATTTATTAATTATTTTTTTAATTCTTTATAAATTTGTGATAGTAAATACATATTTACAAATATTTAAAAAATATATAAAATAATTATAAATAATAATATATATTTTAATTTAATATTTACATATGTCTTATATTATTTTAATTTATATAAATTCATTTTTAGAAAATATTGTTTTTATAAATATATTTACATTTGTATGTAACTTAGATGTATACATAATTTTAATGAGAGATATTAATAATAAAATGTTGTTTATAGAATAATTTTTCTCTAATAATTTCGAATTGGTTTAGCTCATTTGTAGTTCTATTTACATGTAACATTTTCACCCTTATGTATATAAAATGAGAAATGTTAGCAACACACTCTCTACTATTGGTTCAAATTTATTAAAAATCATAAATTTCTTGGGTCCCACTTCTTATTTAATGAGTCTTTATCCTGATTTCGTAATTTTTAATAAATTTTAACCAATAGTAGGATGTGCATTAGAAAGAGTGTGTTAGATAGTGTGTTGTTAGTACTCTTCACAAAAATAATTAAGTTCTTTAAGTATGTTAGTTATAATTGAATTTATGATCATATGCATGAATGCATGCATTTAATATATATATATATATATATATATATATATATGAACTTTAATTGACAATTAACTTTTTTTACAATAAGCATTAACACTAACTTTTAAATTTAATTTCTATTAGAATAACTTTGTATGTCAATTTAATATTAATTCATTATATTTTAAAGAAGAAGAAAAAAAAACATTTTTGCCTAATGAAAAGATAAAAGACTTGAGCTAAGTTTTGTGGATATTTATAAATTAGGTGATAGTTTTTGTAGGATTTTTAAGTTTAATTTAAGTTAATTTAATTTTGAATTTATTACATTAGTAAAACATTTATTGTAAATTAAATTATTTATAATAGTAACAATAATAATGTATAAAGGTTAAAATACATTGCAATATAAATAAGCATAATTTATAATAATTCATATATTAATAGTAACAATAAATATTTATAATAAGTTAATAAATATTGAAAAATGTCGGGTATTTTTTCCAAATATTATATGTTATTTTCTATTTATGGATTGGTATTTTTACTTTATTTATATTAATTTATAATTTAAGTCTGATATTTTAAGCATAAATTAATGAATTAATATATGATATTTAAGTGTGATAATTATATAATGTTGAAATTTTAAAAATAAAAAAAATATATAAAAGTATTCTATGTGGGTTAAAAGTAATTTTAATGTAAATATACTATAAATTTGAATTAAAATATATATTCATATTATCAGTTAATGTAAATCTAAATTATATATGTTAGTCATAATTACCTTAATTAATTTAGATCAAAATATATATTGGTCATAATTACCTTCATTAATATAATTATGTATTTTTGTGAATTAACAAATAACAAAAAATTAGTTGCCTTAATTAATATATAATTATATTTTTTATTTAAAAAATAGGTATAAATATATTTTTTATCCCTATCAATACTATTATAATATCATTATTAATTTCAAAGTGTCATTAATTTTTTAAGTATTTTTTAAATTTTGTTATAATTGAAACTAAATTAAATAAGTAAAAGTTTATAATCAAGATTATATATAAAGAATATTTAACTAAATTGAAATTTCTATCATAATAATTTAGATATTAATATATTTTTGTGTAAAATATTTAATATCTTAGTGGTATTTTTTTACTTTAAAACTTAAATATTAGTAATTTTTATTTAGATATTAATATGCTTTAATGTAAAATATTAACTTTTGTATGACATATTTTTACTCTAATTTTTTTTATTCGCATCTACTTCTATGACATAAATATTAATATATTTTGATGTAAAGTTTTTATTTTTATATGATTAAGTATTACCTCTAAATCTTAATATGTTTTCACTTAGATTTTTTATTCATTGTATAAAATACATTTTAACTATTGTGATCTATATATTAATAAGTAACATATATGGAATCTAAATCTTCCTCCTATCTTTATTTGAAATCTTAGTCGAACAACTCTCCCCCCTTTCATCCATTAAGCAAATGTGTAGCATAGATGAGACAATGCCATTAAAAAAATATCACAAGCAAAAGCTACAAAAATAAATACATTGCATTAGTAAGATTGTGATAATCAAATCCGCTATTATGAACAAATTCAAAATAAAATACACTATATTGAATATCATGATATACCATTGTTAAAAATAATACCTAAACTCTCTTCATGAACATAATACAACATTACTATAATTGAACCTATACCAAATATATAAATTGAATCCACAACTTATCAAGTGAGAATCCATAAGGTTTAAGACACATATCTTAGTAGTGGTTTAAAAAGGCTTTTGGATTAGACAAAAGCACAAGCAACATAAACATTTTTTAAAAATTTTATTTAAAAGTGACAAATTTTCAATAAAAAAAACAAATTGTAAAATATTTAGACCAAAAAATTAAAAGCGTAAAAGAAATCTCTAAACTATTTGAAAACCACATTACCAATTAGAGATAAAACACAAATTTTAAAATGTTTAAAAATGTAATTGGAAAAGTAGGAAATTACCACAAAAATTGAAAAAAAAAATAAGAAAAGAAATTAAGAACAATGAAATAAATTCAATGCTTACTTTATTCTTCGCAAGTAAAAAATGTCCTAAATATAAAGAACAAAGGATTTCATAAAAAACATAAATTGGAAACCAAAAATATACATTTTAAAATGGTTTAAGAATGCAATAAAAAAATGGGAGAACATCCCAAAAGTTAAAAAGGAAACACAAAAACAATAATAAAAATTTCGAGAACAATAAAATAAACTAATTGCTTACAATTTTTCAATCAGAACAAAATATACCCTAAACACAAAGAAGAAAGAATTTCACACAAAATAAGAAAAGAAATGAAGAACAATGAAATAAATTCAATGATTACCTTATTCTATGCGGTAAAATGGAGAATTCAGGCCATGCACTGACAATGTAGAGTAATTTTACACTGTCGTCCAATCACAAACCACTATTTATTGTAAGTTTGTTGATTTTTATAATAAATAATTTAAAAGTTATAACAGTGAATTTCAATTGGTTGACAGTGTAAAACTTTTTACACTGATAGTGCATAACCATTAATCTCAGCAAAATATGTCATGAATATAAAGAATGAAGAATGTTATAAAAAAATAAATTGGAAACCAAAAAAACATAAATTTTAAAATGGTTTAAGAATGAGATAAAAAAAGGTGAAAGATCACCCCCAAAAATAAAAAACAAAATGCAAAAAGCCAAATAAAATTTTTGAGAACAATAAAATAGACTAATTGCTTACCTTTTTTAGAGGCAACAAAATATGTCCTAAATACAAAAAAGAAAATTTTCATAAATAAGAAAAAAATGAAGAGCAATATGAAATAGATTCAATGCTTACCTTATACTTCACATGCAAAATATGTCCTAAATACAAAGAATGAAGATTTCATAAAAAAAATAAACTGGGAGCCAAAAAACATAAATTTTAAAATGGTTTAAGAATGAAATAAAAAAAAATTGGAGATCACCCCAAAAGTTAAAAACAAAACAAAAAACAATGATAAAAATTTTAAGAATAATAACATAAACGAATTGCTTACTTTTTCCAAGTGTACCAAAATATGCCCTAAACACAAAGAAGGAAGAATTTCATATATTGGATTGAATGGGAGAAGAATAAAAACATCAATTTATAATGCTAACACAATAGATGGAGAATTGACCCTTTTTAGTGTCACAATATGTTGCCCTAAATAGATTAGAAGAAGAAAGGAAATGTAAAAGATGGACATATGTGATGCCTTCAATTTTTATTTGTTGGCATATAAACATATAAAGAACCCAAATGAAATAAAAACATAAATAATTCCCAATATATTAGTTGTAGTTAGGGATGACAATGGTGGGATTTGGGTAGGATATTATAGTACCCGTCCTTATACCTGCATTCGAAAAAAAAATTCTTACTCACCCCCATACCCACATGGGTAGCAACTTTAATCCCTATCCCTATACCCACTAGGTACCTATATGTTGAATAAAAGGGTTGGATCCAAGAGGGGGAGGGGGGATGAATTGGATCTATAAAAATTTTCAAGAATTCCCAAAACTTTTTCAGAGATGAAGAATTAGATTTTCAAAAGACTTTGAATCAATTTGATTTGGTTATATGGATGTCGTAGAATTTGAACAAATATCTTGATTTTACTAGGCAACCATGAATAAGATTCTCATGAATTAATATGCAATTGATAAAGAGATCCAGATTCAATATATTTGAGAAAGGGTAGAGGAAAGAAAAGAACATACAAGATTTATACTGGTTTGATCACCACCATTATGATTTACATCCAGTTTCCAATCAAATTGACTGGGATTATCACTATGCAATTCAATTGTTTACAAACACACTACACAAATAAAAGAATTACAGACAAACACAACCAAAACCAAGATTCTTGAAAACCTATCAAGAAATCTTAAACAACTTCTTGTGGAACACTACCACAAGAGAGACTTGAGAAACCTTTCTTAAGAACGAAAATTATGCAAAGAGTAAGGGTTAGATGTCACCTTAATTCATGATGAATGAAAAACAATAAAGCACAAACATATCTACCCAAAAGATGACTTCTCTTCATCTACAATGATTATCCATGTGTGAGCTCTTGATTTGCTGAAAAGCTTGTTGTAATGATGAAGAAAAATGTGTTTTCTTTCTTGAAAGATTCTTACAAAAGTTTAGAGATTGGAAGTCATGTAAAAAGATCCAATAAGGTTTGCAATTTATAGAGAGACCACTGAAATAACTAGTTATTTGGTCTTGTAATCAGTTATTTTGTTCTTAAAAATATGGAAATGGAACTTGGAATGGAAATAACTAGTTATTTTGCTTTGTAACAAGTTATTTGCACATAGGTCTTATTTCACGTCACTTAAAATAACTGGTCACATAGCTTTGTAACTAGTTTTTTTCGTATAGAGACAAATCAGTTTTTTAAAATGTAACTGGTTACAACAAAATATAACTAAAAACATAATTGTGTAACTAATTAAAACAGAAAAGCATAACTGATTACATAACATTGTAACTAGTTAAAACAGATTGGTTCCATCTTTCTAATGTTCATTTTTAACGAAAATAATTGATTACAAAAGCTTTAACATATAACTATCATCTCTTGTCAAATTAAAACCATATTTTAATCATTTATTTCTTCTTAAACTCAGTTTTAGACTTATGAAAACATGTTATCACTTATTAATCTTTTAAATCTTAAATTTTGAGCTCATGACTATCAAATCATTAAGGATAAAGATAAATCATGCATGACACAACCACACACACATATAAACATACAATACAACTTTGCACTCATCAAAAGGTTAAATTATCAAACTTTGTTAATACTTTTTGGGGGCAATTTAACTCTTCTTCTTGCTTCTTCACTATATACCCATACCCGTACCCGCTACCTACACTTTACTTAAGTGTAGAGCCATGGAAAAAAAATTTGAGGCCTTAGGCAAAATTTATATTCAAAATTTAATTTAATACAGTTTGACAAATCTCATTTTATTTTTGTATCAATTATGAAAGTATTGATCAAATTTTTATATTAAGTTTTTTTAATATTTCACTTTCTATGTATAAAGGAAAATTCATTTAATCCATCCTTTAACATAGTTAATAACAAATAAAATTTGAATAATTTTACTTTTAAAAAACCTATGTTTAACAATAAGAATAATTACAAGTATTTTAATAATATTTTAGAAGCAGTGCATATATTTTAAAAAAATATAATCTTTTGACATAATTTATTTTTAACAGAGTATAAATTATTTTTGAAATTTAATTTATATACAATGGTAGTGTAAAACTTTTTTACACAGACGTCTAATAAAATTTAATTATTTCATCATATTATCCATTCATATATGATGCCATTCATTAATATGATGCAACAGTATGGTGAATTTCTAGCTTGCATATATGTAAAAAAAAAAGTTTTACACCAACAATGCATATAAATTAAACTCTTATTTTTGTTTATATTTCTTGCAATGTTTTTTTAAAATGAATTAAGATCTTTAATATTGTAATACTCACTAGAAATTATTTTTTTAATATATTATATGAGATATTTTAATATATATATATACCCGCACCTATATATGTGTGTGTGTGTGTTTCTATGTGAATGCGCGGGTATGGGCGCGGATTGGGTACTATAGTGCCTATACTCGCACCCATCCTTATTAAATTTTGCAGAAAAATCCTTGGCCCTGGCCTTGACCCTACCCCTAGCCCACTGGGTGGGTATTTACCGTATCCATTGTGGATATTTTTGTAGGTACCTGTAGGGTCTAGGTAGAATTGCCACCCCTAGTTGTAATCATTTATATTGTTTGTATCTATATATATGCAATATGTATTTTCATAAATTAAAAAAATTATAAATTATATTATAGTTAGTATTATTATAGTTATGTATGTATGTATAGGCAATATGTACTTTCATAAATTAAAAAAATTTAAATTACCAATTTTAATAATATTTGAAATTTAGATATTCTAGATTATAGATAAAAATTTTCTAGGTTGTTTTTAATATAATTTTATCATAACTAATTATTATCAAGTGAATTTTTTTGTATTATTTTAATTTAATGACAAAATCTGTAATACTATACAAATATCTTAAAATTCAAAATATATATAGAGAAAATTTTAAAATAATATATATTAGTCATAATTATTTTAATTGTTTATAATAATCTAATTATCTTAATTTAAAACAATCTTAACTATTTTAAATAAAACATATATATGACGATCATAATTACCTTAATTATTTCAAATCAGAATATATACTCGTGGAAATTACTTTAATTACTACAATTATGTATTTTTATGAATAATTAAAAAAAAAAATTCAATAATATTTTGGCAAAAAAAAATCATTATGGTACTATCATATGTGACAAAACCTTCATATATATATATATATATATATATATATATATATATATATATATATATATATATAATTATAAAGATAATTTTATCATATTTAAAATTTAGTTACTCTAGATTACAAATAAATTTTTTTGAGGTTGTCTATAATATACTTTTCTTGTAATTAATTATTATCAAGTGATTTTTTTATTATTTTAATATAATTTATTGACAAAATCTATAACATTATACAAACATTTTAAAATTCAAAAATATATATAGAAAATTTTTAAAATAATGTATATTGGTCATAATTATTCCAATTAATTTAAAATAATCTAATTACCATAACTTAAAATAATCTTAACTATTTTTATTAAAACATATATTTGATGATCATAATTAACTATTTTTGACATTGATAGTGTATAATCATTAAACTCTTTCAATTAATATGTAAAATTATTTTTATTCAGTTGTAGTCTTTTCTCATAATATATCATCAATTTATATTTTTTGTTTTGTGGTTAATGAACCTTGTTCATAATCATCGTTCAATTCGTTTTGAGATCATTGATAGCAATCTCCTCAGTCCTTACTCAAGGGAGATCTAAAATAAAAAATTTCTACATTTATACACAAATTAATGATTTGAGCTTAAAGTTCATAGGTGATTTCAAATTCCTATGAGAATTTATGATGACTTGCTGCAAAAATTTCACATCCTATATCAATTAATTCAAAACAGCTTGATGATGAGGATGATGGAAACAATGTTGATGATGATGATCTAATTAATTTTTTCTATTAAATTGTCACGCTCTAAAGCAAATAGTATAGAAGTCATTGGTATCTTCATAATCATACAGTTTTTATAATCTACTAGGGTTGATTTAGTGATAGGGGATTTGAGTAGTATATACAAGGTGTTAAATTTCAACCTTGTGCCACCATTATACACACACACAAAAAAAAATTATACAATTTTTATTTTAGTTCTTTTGTTTATATTCAATCCTTAAAGTTTATAAGTCATATCTATTATTTAAGTACATAATGATACAATTTTATATTTTTTCTAGTTTTTTTTTTGTTTTATATTCAATTCTTAAAGTTTATAATTCATATATATTATTTGCAGATTATTTAAAAATTGACTATATTCACATTAAGAAATCTACTCAGCAGTATTGGATCCTTTGAGGACCTATTAGAATTGAAGTCTTCTATAAATTTTTAACTACAAACATAAAAAAGGACGAGACAAAACTTGGAGTCGGTTGGACAGAGTTTTGTAGGACTGATTGTCCGATAGGTGAATAGGAATCCAATTTGCTTTCAAAGTCTTCATTCTTGCATCCAATTTCATTCCTCTTACTTTCTTCAATTCAGACTATGTAGGACCAAAAGGTTCTAGGAATCCAATTTGCTTTTAATCCACATAAACGTCCCTAATCCAATTTGCTTTGAAATGCTTTCAAAGTCTTCATTCTTGCATCCAGTTTCGTTCCTCTTACTTTCTTCAATTCAGACTATGTAGGACCAATAGGTTCTAGGAATCCAATTTGCTTTTAGCCCATATAAATGACCCTAAATTTGCTTTCGAAGTCTTCATTCTTGCATCTAATTTCATTCTTCTTACTTTCTTCAATTCAGACTATGTAGGACCAAAAGATTCTAAGACTCCAATGTGCTTTTAGCTCATATGAACAACCCTAATCTAATTTGCTTTCAAAGTCTTCATTCTTGCATCCAATTTCATTCCTCTTACCTTTCTTCAATTCAGACTCTGTAGGACCAACAGGTGACTAGGAATCCAATTTGCTGTTGGCCCACGTAACGACCCATCTATCACATAGATTTTCTTTTTAAAATTAATACTAATATAGTAGACTAAAATATTATTGTTTTGGTGACGAAAACAGAAATATTACTTTCGTGGATCATTCTCGACATTTTATTTTCATAATTGATATTTTAGTTTGTGTATTACATATGATAATTATTTATCTTTATATAATTAAAATTTATAATAAATAAATATTTTTAAATATATAAATTAGATTTTTAATTTATGATAAATAATTTAAATTATCATATAAAATTGTTTTTAATTATTAACAATTTCTTTAAAAAATATTATTGAAATTCAATATAAAAATAAGGATAAAAGACGATAGATTAAAAGAGATATGCGGTTAAGAATATTAAAAATACGGATAAAAATAAAAAAAATAGTAGTTTGAGATGATTGAAAGATAATTTTTTGGCTAGTTTTAAGGATATTATATATATGAAATGCACATTCAAATAAGAGGAGAGAGAGAGAGAGAATACTCAAAATGTCTATTTGAGAAAGTGAAAAGAGTAAAAATTTCACTCTCTAAATTGTGTGTTTTTCTTTGTAATACAGGAGTGGATTACAAAAGAGAGGTTAGTAGTTACTAAAAATTCTATTTTTCAGGATTTAATTTGACTTCTTCAAACGAATTAAACTAGTGATGCTTCATTATATAAATAACTAAATATCTTTACCACATTATGTGCTGAACTGCTGATTAAATTTTTTACTATTAAGTTTAAAATACAGTATCATTTTACTAAATTAAGATATAATTATTTCTTAATTTATTATCTATTTATATAACATACTCAATATAATTATATAAATGTTATTTTTAATTAATTTTATCTAATTTCCTCTTATGTATCTTTACTTCTTCAAAATTGAAACACAATTTTATAAAAGAGAAAAATATTTAAAATATAGTGATTAAGTTATAATTAAGATATATAATATTAAAAGTGTAAATTATTATTTGTTTGATTTTATAATATTATATTGTTTATTTACTAGTAATAAATATATGTGTAATTTTGGTCCTTAGT
Source organism: Spatholobus suberectus (assembly GCA_004329165.1). Classification (NCBI taxonomy): domain Eukaryota; kingdom Viridiplantae; phylum Streptophyta; class Magnoliopsida; order Fabales; family Fabaceae; genus Spatholobus; species Spatholobus suberectus. Next base: position 74,837,261 of record CM014730.1, on the reverse strand, counting down.
ATATTTACTAGCATTATTTTTAATATTAATAAATATATGTGTAATTTTGATCTTTATGAAATATTATTTATTTATATTTATTAATATTAATTTTAATATTATTAGTATATATTTAGTAGGGTTAAATATGTTTCAAGTCCATATAATATATCTATTTTATGTCTTTAGTCCTTATAAATTTTTCTTATAGTTTTGGTCCCTATAACTTTTTATTTTATTTTAGTCTTTAATGGTATTTTTTTGGTCCTTATAAAGTTGTAAACTTTTGATACCAATCCCTCTTATATTAAAATATATTCATTTTAGTCCCTATTATTTAATTAAGAAACTTCAAGTTTGTTCTCTAATAGATGGTTGACACGTCATCAGTAAATAGTGACAAAGACTAAAACTGTAAAATAAAATTTTATATATAGGAACCAAAACTTTAAGAAAATTTTATAGAAACTAAAAGTATAAAATAGGTATATCATTGGAACTAAAAACATATTTAAGCCTATTTAATATTTATTTATAAATATTAATTATAATATTATTAATATTCAATAAATATATACTAGTTTATATTAATATTAATTTTAATATTATTAGTTTATATAATATTAATATTACTTAATTTAGTAATAGTAAATATATGTACAAAAATTCTAGTCCTCGTTTAACTTATATATTATATAATTTTCATTTATTTATTAAATAAAATCACTAGCTTAGTGGTTCTAGTGTTAATAATGGAATTCAAGGGTGGGGGATAGATTCCACCTTCAACATTGTTCATTCTTTACCCTATTTTTGCATGTCACCTCAGGGCGCCACATAATTTTTTAATTACAGGTTTGTTTTAATAATAAAGATTTTTTAAAGTGTATTTAACTATAAGAAGTTAATTAAAAACTCAATAAAATTATAAGGATTTACAGATTAATTTATCCTTTTATATTTGACAAAAATTTAACCTACTAAATCAACCTATTCCTAAAAATTTGGATAAGTTTCTAGTTCAAACATCATTGCCGCTATGATATATTTGACAAAAGCTCTAAAAAAATATTAACAAAAGGTTGTTCGATTTTTGGGTAATTATTAATACGAATAGGAAAGCGCTTTGGTTCACCTTTCACACACCAAATTCACCTTCAATTCCCAGCTGACGCACAAAAAGTCTCAGCCCAACCCCTAAAAGAATTAAATGTGTGGGTTAAGACTGAAAATAATTAACACATAAAGAAGTCAAAAAATTAGTGATGAAATCCAGAAAAAAAGGAATAACAGGAATTTCTTCTCTGATCCCATCCAATTACCAAACTCTATATAAAGGTATGTAAGAAATAGAAACACCACCATCTAGGAGCCTCCAATTTCTCATCCAAATGAAGCATTTTTTTCTCTTGTCACTTGCATTTTGGTCTATATATGTCCACTTGTTTTTTCTCTTTATATTGAACTCCCTATGCTTTACACCAAATGCCTTTGCATCAGGAAATGAGACTGATCATTTGGCACTGCTCAAATTCAGGGAATCCATATCTACTGACTCATATGGAATCTTCCTCTCTTGGAATACTTCTACTCATTTCTGTAACTGGCATGGAATCACATGCAATCCCATGCTTCAAAGAGTTACAGAGTTGAACTTGGAAGGATACAAGTTGAAGGGATCCATATCTCCTCACATTGGCAATCTCTCTTATATGAGAAGCTTCAGTCTCGAAAACAATAGCTTCTACAGGAACATCCCACAAGAATTGGGACGGTTGTCACAACTGCGGAACCTGTCTGTCAGAAATAACTTACTCGTAGGGGAAATTCCTACAAACTTGACAGGTTGCATTCATCTCAAATTCTTATACTTAGGTGGTAACAATTTGATTGGCAAAATACCGATTGAAATTGGTTCACTTCGGAAGCTTCAAGAATTGAGTGTTAGGGACAATAAGTTAACTGGAGGAATCCCATCATTCATAGGGAATCTTTCATCCCTAACTCTTCTCTCGATGGCTTAGAACAACTTAGAGGGAGATATTCCACAAGAAATATGCCGTCTCAAAAGCTTGACATCTAGTACATTGAGTGTCCAACAAACTGAGTGGGACATTTCCTTCTTGTCTTTATAATATGTCATCTCTTACTATAATCTCAGCTACAGAAAATCAATTAAATGGCTCTCTTCCACCTAACATGTTCCACACCCTCCCCAATCTCCAAGACTTTATATTGGTGGCAATCAAATCTCAGGTCCAATCCCACCTTCCATCACAAATGCATCTATCCTTTCACAACTTGCTATCAGTGATAACCATTTCACGGGACAAGTTCCAAGTCTGGGGAAGCTACAAGATCTTTGTTGGCTAAATTTGGAGCAAAACAATCTAGGTGACAATTCAACTAATGATTTGGAGTTTTTAAAATCATTGGCAAACTGTAGTAAGTTGCAAGAGTTCTCTATATCATACAATAATTTTGGAGGTCATTTGCCAAATTTCTTGGGCAATTTGTCCACCCAACTTAGTCAACTATATCTCGGAGGCAATTATATATCAGGAGAAATCCCCGCGTCAATAGGAAATCTAATTGGCTTAACTCTCTTGGCAATGGAAGTTAACCAAATTGATGGGATTATCCCATCAACTTTTGGGAAGTTTCAAAAGATGCAATTCTTAGACTTTAGTGGAAACAAGCTGTCAGGAGGGATAGGAGCCTTCATAGTAAACCTTAGTCAATTGTTTTATTTGGGTATGGCAAAAAATATGTTAGAAGGAAATATTCCTCCAAGTATAGGAAACTGCCAAAAGTTACAATACTTAGACCTTTCACAAAACAACCTTAGAGGAACCATTCCTGTAGAGATTTTTAATCTTCCCTCTCTAACAAACATGTTGAATTTGTCAAAAAACTCATTGAGTGGTAGTCTACCGGAAGAAGTGGGCAACCTAAAACATCTCGATTGCTAGGATATGTCTCAGAATCATATGTCTGGTGACATTCCTGGAACTATCGGAGAATGCATAATGTTGGAGTACCTCTATTTGCGACGGAATTATTTACATGGAATCATACCCTCCTCTTTGGCATCACTCAAAGGGCTTCAATGTTTAGACCTCTCTCAAAACCGTTTGTCTGGATCAATTCCTAATGCTCTACAGAACATTCCTTTCTTACAATATTTCAATGTATCTTTTAACATGTTGGATGGTGAGGTACCAACTGAAGGTGTCTTTGGAAACGCAAGTGGGTTAGAGGTTATTGGAAACAGTAAGCTTTGTGGAGGTATTTCAAAACTGCATCTACCACCATGCCCTGTCAAAGGTAAGAAACTTCCAAAACACCACAAGTTCTGGTTTATAGCAGTGATAGTTAGTGTGGTTGCTTTTCTTCTCATTCTGTCAATTATTCCAACTATCTACTGGATGAGGAAAAGGACTAACAATCCATCTTTGGAATCACCAACAATTGACCAGCTGCCTAAAGTTTCATACCAAAGCCTACACAACGGAACCGATGGGTTTTCAACTACAAACTTGATAGGGTCTGGAAATTTTAGCTCTGTCTACAAAGGAACTCTTGGGTTAGAAGACAAAGTTGTTGCCATAAAGGTCCTAAACCTTCAAAGAAAAGGAGCTCACAAGAGTTTCATTGCTGAATGCAAAGCACTTAAAAATATTAAACATCGAAATCTGGTTCAGATTTTAACATGTTGCTGCAGCACAGACTACAAAGGTCAAGAATTTAAAGCTCTAATTTTTGAGTACATGAAAAATGGAAGCTTAGAGCAATGGATACATCCTAGGACACTAAGTGCAAAGCATCTGAGAACATTGAATCTTGATCAAAGATTAAATATCATGATTGATGTTGCTTCTGCATTACATTATCTTCATCATGAATGTGAGCAATCGATCATTCATTGTGATCTAAAGCCAAGCAATGTCCTTCTTGATGATGACATGATTACTCATGTGAGTGATTTTGGCATAGCAAGACTTCTCTCAACCATTAATGGCACCACTTCTAATCGAACAAGTACAATTGGAATAAAAGGGACTGTTGGCTATGCTCCTCCAGGTATGTTTTAAACTCTTAAATCATTGTTTCTTTGAATTCCCCTATCTTTCAATGAAAACTTGATATTCATTTACTAATAACAAAACATTGACATTTTTCGCTATATATTTTAGAGTATGGAGTGGGTTCTGAGGTGTCTATGAATGGCGACGTGTACAGTTTTGGGATTCTTATGTTGGAGATGTTTACTGGAAGAAGACCCACGGATGAAATCTTTGAATATGGTCAAAATTTGCATAACTTTGTGGAAAATTCATGTCCTGATAATCTTTTACTGATTTTGGACCCATCACTTGTACCAAAACATGAAGAAGCAACAATAGAAGAAGAAAACAGTCAGAATCTTACTCCGATTGTTAAAAAGTGCTTAGTTTCACTCTTTAAGATTGGACTTGCTTGTTCAGTAGAATCACCAAAAGAAAGAATGAATATGGTGGATGTCACTAGAGAGCTAAGCAAAATCAGAAGAGCCTTTCTTACCTGTAAGATAAATGGAAAATGACTCAATTCTCCACATATTACTAGGGAACAAATGTAGATGTGTCACACTGCTTCTTCTGCCAAATTTTAATAGCAGTTCTGTTTATAATAATACTTGTTTGTCCTTTGATTTTTATTTTATTTTTTGAATTATTTAACACATATTACTTTTTCTTTTCAAACTTAACAATATAATAAAATTGAGATTTCCAGATGCTTAATTGCATATGCTGCTAGCGTCGGCTCTTACCTGTTTAATTGCTTACGTTGTTATTTTCTGCCATTGTGCTATGTATTTCATAATTCCAAACTACGAAGGTAACTGGCTTCTTCTTGAATCTCAGGTGTTGAAACTTGAATAATCAAAGCTGAGATCAAATGCCACAGCTATTTCAGAAACTGATGTGCATGTTGTATGGTGTACTCTAGTGGAGTTTATCCCCTGGGTTTGGAACTGTTCAATAATTTTACCCCAGTTATCTACCATATGAATGCATCAATCCATCGTTCAAGTAACATGTATCTTATACTTAATGGATGTAAACTCCATCTAAGTAGTGGTCTTATTGTACTTTCTTTATTTTTATTTCCTGTGATTTTCCAAATTTTACTGCAGAGCATCAAATGCTTTCAAACTAAATCCATATTCACCAATACCATACGAAATTTTATTTTATTTTATATTTTTGGGCATCCATAAATTTATCTTCAATATTCAGAGGCTAATTAATAACAGAGAATTCTTTCTAAATTTGGTTTATGAGACATGAAATTTATAAAGATAAAAATATAAAATCTTTCATATGAAATATACAAATTAACGAGTATAAACAAAATGTACATGAGCCATAATAAAAAGTGGACTGCAACAGTATAAGTTGATGCATTGACTGCATATGTATCACAGAGACTTTCAATCAATCTCTAGTTAAGGATTTTCACATTTCTTACTCCAAGTCATTTGTAAACTTTTGTTGTAGATTCAATTTTTAAATATCAAGATAACAAAGGAAAAAACACTTTTCAATCTATCCAAGGGGCAATTCTTGTAAAAGCATAAATGAATTCAGTAACAACTTTGGTAAGAGTCATACAAATTAATCTAGTGATTTTCTGTCAGTTTGAGACAGCAAGCGTGGCCAAAAATGTAGTATATGAAACATTGCAGATATCAAATTCCACTTTCTACTCGTTCCACAATTTTTAAATGTATTGTTATTTGTTTGCCCTTCTCTTTAAATGTAGTTTTTTAACTGCAGGGCAAGGCCATGCACATGCACTACTTTCATTCACACTAACTCCATATAAATTGAACATTATGTTCTCATATCAGCAGGTGTTTCAATGTACTTCAAATTTAGCTGTATATTACTCAGACTGATTAAAAGAGCTAAACATTATTGAAATGTTGCTGTACAAATGCTACCCAAACTAATTTGATGTAATTTCAAAACTCCTTACGTTGGTAACCTTGTGAGCTCATAATACTATGCAGCAAGGTCAATTGAAACTCCACTTCTCTTCTGATTCTTTGAGAGTTTGCTCTGTTAAAGTCAACTGATGAATGCTTGTCACCTGCATCATTTATTCTGTTGTAATTGCAAAAGAGATTCAAAGAATGAGAAATATGCAAGTGCAAGCCATATCAATGCAGTTGACTGTTTGGAGGCTGATCAAGTGATTTTGGTGACTTTCGCTTTATTTGACACTGAACTTGATATGTGTGTGAAGGAAATTCAGTTGTGTCATTTATTTGACACTGGTTCAGCTCTACACAAGCAATCATTTAGTTGTCCTCACCGTTTTCATGCTTACGGTTATATGAAACCTGAATATTGAACTAAGTATAATCTAATTCTACATTGTAGAGCTCTATTTTTATTGATCAATCACTGGTTGTTGAGTGTAAATTAGATATACAGTTATGCTATAATTTTCTGATGTGCTAGAACTGCACACCAGCTGCAGAAAGTTTAGTTCAATTGTTTAGATTTGGAACACAATTGTGTAATGGTAATTGAAATTAACCATTTGATTGATCTTGTTCTTCTTCTTGATAAGGCTTTGTATCTTATGTTTGTTTGCATAAGCATTGTTCCGCTTGTCATCAACTAATCTATTTAGTTAACTTTTGTCCTTTGCAAAACAAGTCTTGAAGTGTGGTCGACATTTTGGTATGTAAATCATGCTTGGTATTCAGAATATGTCCCTGTTGTTTGTAAAGTATTATTGGTTGACATGTTGGCATGTATAACTACACAACCATTAATGACAATCGAAGGATCAAAATCAAAATAAACAATATTTATTGGAATACTGCCTAATAAAAAAATGACAATGACTATGCTAATATATAAGAATCATATAGGAGATGTAAACTGCACCTGAACTTACTGTGCTCTTGTTATTCTTGTCAGTTTCACTACATCCATGACTTTATGCTGGTTCCTACTTCCAGTGTGCTAGAAAGTTTTAGTATACATATTTATTAAGTGCGATACCTGTATATGGAATGGGACATATTATGAGTACAAGTACTCCAAAACCATCAGATTGTGTAATTTATTCAAGCAAATTTCGCAATATATTTGGTGCAGGAGAATGACTTGGCTGTTCCGCCATTTGTTCATGTTTACATAATGCTTCCTGTAAGTGTCTTCTAGTTTCTGCTGAAGTCTGTATTGTTTTCTGATAAATGTCCAACACGCTAACTAGCTTCCAACCTGAGTAATTTGTTCTAGACACACCGCATTAACAATTAGGAGAAATGCGAATGAGAATCATACAATTAGTTTTTCTAGAAAGGTGTTTATCATAACTCAATTCTTTATTTTCTTTTGCCAAGTACCAGTCCAGACCTTTTCCATGTACAACTTTTGTACATTATTTTGATCATATTATTATTGTCTAAAATTCTTGATGCTTTTCATTATACTTCGTGCTTGTAATTCTCAAATTATTGTATACATCATATATATACCCCACAAAATATATATTGATGTTGATTGATTCAAGGTTTAATTTATATTTATTTTACGATCTGTGTTCCCCGGCACTTGCTATATTTAGGTAGTGTTTGCCCTTTTTTTTTTTTTATAGTTATTGTTTTTTGTAAAAGGAAAGGCTGGGTCACATAAATTTACAGAAAAATTCTTAAAACTTTAAGAAACTTTTTTTTAAAAGAAAAAAAAAAGGTGAAAAGCAGCTTATTTTTTATAAAAATAATCTTATATCACATTTTGAATTATTTATTAAAAATTTAAGATATAATTTATATTTTCGACAATATTTATTTATTCTTTATCATTTTTCTGAAAAATTTAAAACTCATATATTAAAAAAATAGAACCATCATATAATTCCCCCATAATTACGAATATAAATATTTTAACCTTTCTATAATTTTTTTCTCATCTTCAATACATGATTCATCTTTGAATAAGCAAATTAAATGCCAAATTAAACCTCAATAAAACACCAATAACCCAAATTAATCTTCAAAAAGATCAAACAAATAAAAAGGCTATACTCAATTAGACTAAAATTAATCTTCACATTGGGTGTTTACAAATAATCCAGACAAAAAAGGTTCTATAATACAAAAAAAATTAAAAATTAATCTTCACATTTATTTATAATACAAAAAAAAAAAACTTATTTTGATCTTAAGGACTAAATTAGACTAAAACTTTTTCAAAGGTTCTAATTGGGTGTTTACTCAATACTTGTGCAATAAGGAATGCTTATTTAACGCTTTTGAAAACCACAGCATTAACTGAACTAAGTCGAACGAGCTATCCAGGAGTGAAAATTTCTACCTCTTGAAAGAGGTAGCAAAAAGGGCTTAGAGAAGAGCCTTAATATTATCCAACATATATTCAATAATAATAATAACTATGCCCGCAATTAGGAAACAGCCTGAACAGAATAAATACAGCCAAATAATCCAGACAAAACAAAGTGCTAGTTAAACCAACAAACTTGAACATGTCCTTAATAAAGCTAATCTCGAGAAAAATTGTCTTGCAACAACTATTATATGGATGGACATCATGGACTACAAACTTGGACTTCTAAAGGTTGGTCATCACTTTTGGTCTTCCTTTTCAGCTCCAGCAGCCTTCATCAGTCTGGCACCATAATGGCGTTTGTTTGTGCATTCAAGTGAAGCTTGTAATAAGCTTTAAGTGCCTTCATGTTACAAGCTCTACACATGGCTTCTCCCTCACAATAGGCAAGTATGAACCCTGCACTTGTGTGGCTTTTGCAACTTCGTCAGGACTAGAATCACCAGTCTGCCAAAAAAAAACTGAGTTATATGATTGGCAGCAATTTTTTTTTTTCTTTTTGACCTTTAGCAGAAATGATGCCAAAATTAAGAAATGCCCACATAATCACAACTGATAATTAAACCTTTGTATTATCTTGACCTTGTATGTGCGTCTTGAGAACACAACCAACTTGGCCTTGTATATTTTCAGCCTCTGCACATTAGCTTGCAGACTTCCCGAAGAACAGTTCTTGTGGCGATGATCAACGGCAATGTCAATGGTTGGAGCAAGTTTTTAGGAATACTGTCCTATATGATGTAATATAGAAAAAAAAAAAAAAACTATCAAAAAGATATAGTAAAAGCTGAACTCCTCATGTTTTACATAGTTTCATTCTATAATTGATGCTTAAAATAAGTTTTAGGGTCATATCATCTTCAAGCAAAAATAAAAAAAATCGGAATTGAACTAAAAAGCCATCAGGAATGAGGATATTCCCAGAAATTAAATTTTCTAACGAAATAACTCATCATTAATGTTTGCTGTTCAGTACATTAATTACGTGCTCTCCCATGCGAAGAAACTAAATAATACAGGGAGGTTTGGGTTTAGTACCCTCAAAATTCATGTAGCATCGTCGCTATAAGAATTAAAATGAATTATAAATCTCAAGCTGGATAACAATTACGTACAATACAACACCGATGTATCTTTAACCAGAGATAGGAGATACAAGTTTACCCTAAGTTATTCAAGAGAAAATCCTCTCTGCGAGCTCTCACTTTCATGTTGTATTTAAAAGTTTGACCATGTAAGGTCTAAGAGGTCCAGCTGTAGGTTTGGGAAAAATCTTAATGGCTTTCTTCTGTCGAACTGAAGTATGCAGCAACATCAAGATGTCAAAGAATTAAAGCAACCATCAATAATAATTCAAGCCGATCCTTTTTAGAACAAAAGACGATTATCACATAGTATTTACTAAAAAGAAGTTTTAAAAGAACAAGAAAATATGTTAAATTACCCAACCATACCTCTTCCTGTCTTACGTGTCAATTACTGGGGATAATTGTTATGTTTAACCATGTTTAACATACGTATAAAAGTCAACCACGACAATGAATGAGATTGTGTAATAAAGGTAGAGGATCAGCACAAGCTAGTGCATTGTGGATATTAGGATAGGATGATTAAAAGGTATGGTCGATATGATTCGTTCATTCTTGCGCAAAAGGCAAGACACGTATACTATGTCTCTTATCTAGAAATATGCAAAGATATGTGTTGTTGGTTAGTGTCCAAATTAATCTCATTAGCTTAAATCACATTTAATTATTAATTTGTAGAATTTATTAAGGGACAAAACTTATATACAGTTTTATAGTTTTTTTTTTTTACTGTTTTTCAATGAGAACCTTGGTAATTTGCATAATTTTTAATATAAAACTTTATTTGTCAAATTACCGATGTGAAACTCTAATTTTAATTAGAAAATAGTAAAAACAGCACCTATGGAACTGTTTGTAAGTTTTTTCCTTTATTAAGTTGATTTACAATTTATTATGTAATTCATGTTTTCACAATTTAATAGTTTTATGAGAGAATGAAAGCATTTTGGTAATTAGCCATCCTTTTTAAATATTAAGATTCTGAATTAGAGGTGAAGAATAATTATTTAGTATAATTTTTAAACAGTTAAAAGTTGGTAAGTGGAATTAATTAAGTGATTACATAAAACACTATAACGTACATTACCCATCATGAACGGGGAACGCAGGATGCAAGGCACTTGTTGTTGACAAAAAAGTTCAAAGGGACTTTCCAATGTTGTGCCTTAAGTTTGGAAGGCATTTTATGTACTTAGATCTTAGCGGTGGGCCAATAATGTCAATATGGTAGACGCCCCATGAGAATGTTGCGGTGGACCATGATCTATATGGCAGACAACCCGTGGGAATAGTTCAAGTATTCAAATGAGGTGAATTGAATTGATTTTTGATTTGTTGATAAAACATTCATGTATGAGTTCACAATTGGTACTGTGATCGAGCAGACATATAAGTTGGAGGCACCTAGAGAAAAACTCGTATAGGGCCTTCAGTTTGGTGTTGGAAGGTTTAGTGGAGGCTAATTGGAATGGGCCTTGGGGATGAGTAAATAGGCAAACTCCACACTAAGATTGGGGACATTGCAAACCTTATATCGTGACAGGCCACCATACATTCATCCTAATAAGCCACTTTACTGCTTCCGTAGATCAGTTAACGGTATCCCCCAATGGTTTATGCATGAGGTCCACTACTGTTGTTGTACTATTTAAGGAATTACGTCTACATTCATCGCTCCAATTGGTGAAAATCTCCATGGAATCAAGTTTGCATATATTACATGACCTTTATCACATCATGTTATTGTGCGCACTTGTTGGTTGATGATGATCTAGTGTATGAATTTATTATTGTACTTTGAATAATATAAATGGACTATGTTGTTGTCTTCTAGATACGTGTAAAATCATTTATGCCTATCCTGTTTCTTTAAGTTTATCCTTACATGTGTGTCTGCATGTGTGTATGTGATTGTGGTAATCATGATGTTTGCATTCACGGGAGCAAATGGCTTGGAGGTGCTTCTGTTCTAAAAGAGGATTCCTTACATGAAGAGAGCTCCCACAATGAGAAGGAGCTCTATTTGAAGACTCTGAAGACCACGTTTGGTAATAGTGTTGTTTAGGGTAATGTTTTAGTTTCGATTAGCTTAGGGAGTGAGTTGTGTATCTTACCCTCCTTGCATTGGATTGTATTGTTTTGAATTAAAGGTATATAGCATGTTGTTCATTTGATTCATGTCTATTTATATGACAGGTTGAAATGTATTCAAATGTTGATAATTGTTTAAAAGTTGAACAAAGTTGTCTATTACATGTTATTTATTATCTAATGTGAAAATTTACATATATTTTCTTAAATAAACTAATGATAGAGTTTTTAATTAAAATTAAATATTTCTATAAAACATTATTAAGTTGCCATATAACAACAGAGAGTCGTTACATTACATGGTTCTAAGCTTGATGGTGAGGTATCCATCCTTTTTGCTTAGAGTTTTGTCAAGAAAAGTGGTTTTCTTGATGTTGTTGATGTAAAGACTTGCAAACATAGTGAAAAATTCTCAGATTTCATTTGAGGACTAGATGTAACTCTCGGTATGTGACAGTGAATTAGGATCAAATCGCTTGGTGCATATTTTCTTAATACTATCTTTTTCTTGCTTATGTTTTCTTGTGAATATTCATATAATTAATAATTAGGGGAAAATTCTATCAGCATGCATTACATTTTCACTGTTTTTACTTTACAAACATCATCAAGAATTATTTTTTCAATGCAAAGGTTTTCGAAAATCTAATTCATCCCCTTCTTGATTGTTTAGTGTCTAACAATTTCTACTATTTTTTATTTTAAAATCATTTCATTTCATATCTCAAATGCATTATAAATTCTTAAATATTTTGATACAGAAAAATAATTTAAGATTTTAAGTAAAAAACTTAATTTTAAAAATAGAAAAAAAATTAACTCAAATAAAATTAGAAGACTAAAATTATATATATATATATATATATATATATATATATATATATATATATATAATTCAAACCAATAAAATTAAAAACACCATAAAACTCTACATTATTGGATGCTTGTCTCCATCAAAAGACGTCGTAACAATTAATTGAGATAAAGGGAAACTTAAAGGAAAAAAAAAAAAGTGGGACAGTGATAAAGCTGAGACTATCCGCAACATAAGAAACAATTGCAAGGTGACAAACAAAAAATAGTTTATGTAAAGCAGACAAGCTATGACTTTTACAGGTAACAATAAAGCAAATAATTAAGTCACATATTCATGCACATTTATACAAAATTCTTTTCGTAGCAATGTAATATATATAGTAAACTGAAATACCTTGAACCATTCTCCAGATACTTGATAATATTAACATTTCATAACTGTTGATAAATCAACGATAGATTAAAATAGGGTCATGATTATGTATGGTGGAATTGACCAAAACTCGAGAAAGCAATCTCATTTAAACAATTGTTGATATTATATATGATTTGGTGGATTTTCCTGGTAAGTGACCACTTTCCTCTTAATAATAAGGCAAATAATTAACTCACATATTCATTCACAGATATTCAAAATTCTTTTGGAAGTAAATATGATATAATAGACTGAAATATATTACCTTCAAACATTCTCGAGACTTTTGATAAAATATTAAAATTTCATAAGTATTAATAGATCAATCATAGACCGTAAGTCCGTAATAGGAGGTTATTAGTTCCTAAAAACCTCAATTTTTATGATTATTGTTGCAACCGGGATCACGACCGGACGGCAAAAAAGAATTTAAAAACAAAGGAGCCGCTACCAAAGTTTATTGAAGAAAACTCTGAAAAAACCCTTTAAAAGGAAAAAATAGTCTTTGAAACCAAATATGAGTTCGGGAGTCGGTTACGCATAGGAAAGGTGTTAGCATCCTACAATGTCCGTCATAAAGACGGTTACCCCTAATTAAACGTGCAAAAAGGATAGCTTCTAAAGTATTTATTTTACCCCTAAAAAGAAAATGTCTTTATTTAATTTTAAAATTTTATTTTTAGAAGAAAACATTTTATTTTTGGAAAGACATTAATTTTTAATTTTTGTTGAGATCGACAAGGGTAGACCCCTGCTCCTACGTATCCTCAGGTGCAATGAGGAATCAGATTCACGTAGTTCTTTTGGTAGAAAATTGTTTTGTTGGTTGATTTTTTATTATTATTTATTTTATTTTTAGTATGGTAAAGGCATACTCAATAATCAAATTAGAAGTGCATCTAAAGTGATTATCAATATACCTTTTAGGATTTTCATAATAGTCAAATAGGAAGTGCATCCAAAGTGACTACTTGAAATCCTTTTAAAAAGAGAAAGTTTAATATTATAAAAAAGATTTAATAATTTTATTTTATATTATTATTATTTTTATTGTAAAGGTATACTCAATAACCAAATTGGAAGTGCATCCAAAGTGGTTATCAATATACCTTTTTAAGTTTTTATAATAGTCAAATAAGAAGTGCATCCAAAATGACTATCATTAAAACCTTTGTTAAAATAGATTTTATTATTTTATTTAATATTATTATTATGAAAAGAAATGATAACCAAATAAGAAGTGCATCTTAAATGATTATCATTAAAACTTTAATAATGTCCAAATAGGAAGTGCATCCTAAGTGGCTATTATTAAGTTTAATTATTTTTTATTTAAAGAGAACTTATTAGTTACTACTTTATTAATTAATTTCATATTGGAAACACATTTTAAAGATCATACGGAAGCTTTAGCAAAATAGGAAAAAAAACTTAATAACAAATAAAATATGTTGATTATTAAAAAAAAATAAAACCAAAATAGTTAAAGGCCATGTATTTACGTTGGCAAATTGACCACGTCGTTTATTACTCCCTTAGCCTAATACATCAATGATTTATATATATATAAAAGGAAATCCAACGCAACAAAAGAAAACGTAAAAAGGGAAAACAAAACACACATGAAGGGCCAAGCCCTACTTTTATACATTTAAATGATTTAAATGAATGGCATTGGGCCCAAGCCCATTGCCCCATCGCCAACTTCAACCGGTCTAGCGGAAGAGGGAAAGTTTCCCCAAATTCACTCACGCAGATCTGAAATGGAATTGATGGCAACGCTGAATGAGGACGTCATGCTTGGACATGGTGACGGTGCGGAGCTCGATGACATGATTTGGTGCGGTGGGAGAAAGGGCGATGCTGATTCGCGTCGTGGCGGCACTTACCATAGTCGACGCGATTCGCGTAGAGCGGATTAACGGTTTAGGGAAATGTGGAAGTATGATGGAGGTTTGGTGGTTCACGTCACAAAGGCGCGACGGTCATTGGTGGTCGGCGAAGGTACAGTGGAGCGCGCAATAGCTTGAATTTTGTAGGAACACTATTCGTGAAGGATTTGCGTCTTTGTAGCGTGCGATTCAGAAATTTAAGAAATGCGTGTGATGTAGATGCCGTCTGAATACTACTCTGTCCTATTTCATTTTTACTTTATTATTATTATTTTTTGTTTACTGTGATCTGGAATCATTGTGTCGATACGTGAGAAAGAAAGACAGTGTATATCTCCATGAGAGGTTCTGTGAACTATATGCATGCATAGAGTGAGAGAGGAAATCAGTGAACTGAATATGTAACTGCAATCAATGTAAATTAGAGAAGAATGACAAAGGCAAAGCATAGATGGCTCATTTTACGTTTCAATCGAAGATATATTCAATAATTAAGAAGCAAGACCACAATATATTACATCCATGATTATGGCTATAACTGTAACACCCATTCATATTAATTTAGTTATTAAGTTTAAGTAAATAAAAATGTATGTAAAATTTTTCTAATTTTAAAAGAAATTCCAAACTTAACAAAATTTGGAAATGGTAATAAAATATGAAAGATATATACATATATTTCATAAAACTGTACATCATGGTTTGAGTAATACATAACAATTAGAAAACAAAAGTACATCGAAATACATATACTACCTAGCTCACTATATACATCAAAAAGATCCTATACAGAGCAGTATTTATCTACCTTATCCCTTATACAAAAAGAAAGTACTATAAGTCTTCAGGTTCTCTCCCGTTGAGATGTTTTCTATCTCGTACTCAGCATCACGGATCGTTAATGTCGTCTTCAATAATCACGATCAATCATACATAGAAGAAAATAATGGAGTGAGGTGTTTTGTTTAAAATCACTTTTACATGTATGGTAGGAAATCTACCATAAAACAAAGATAAAACACAACTGACAACACAAGAGATCCTAAGGTTCATTCTAAGTTGTATCCGACTACCCTTGACTAGGTATGGACCCATACTTCCCATTAGTGGGTAATAGTTCTCAATAGAACCTAGGAAGTGACTGGGAGTACATATACCTCTCTCAACACCATCACATGGTACAATCCTCGTCATCATTGAGGAATAAAATAACAATTTAGGATATCCATTTATAGAGGTATACTCTCAAACCAATCTTGGAATGCTGAGTAGTTGTTAGGATTATCGAGTTTGGTCAGGCGAATATCCCGGCTCAAGGGCGCTACCCTGGCCATTGGGACTTTCACCACTCGATGCCTATCCCAAGACCTCCGCAAGTGGGTCCCTGCCTTTCATTCCTCAGTGTACCAAACTGTGGCTTCCCTAGCAGGGTGCCATGTTACTGCATGTCACTTGCTTTACATTACTCACTAATTTATCACTTTCTAATTTCTCAAAAAGAGATTTCCCTGGTCTCATTTAATTTGAGCACTAGTATAATCAACATTTCTGCCTTATTTTGCAGAAATTGCACTATACCAAAATTTAACAGAATGACGATATAACAATTATAGTATAATTACTAAAATTTTGGCAGAATAACAACTAAATAAATGCATTTTGATTTTCTAAATTTGAGCAGAGTAACAGCTTAGTAAATGTATTTTTATTTTTTAAAATTGAATAGAGTAACAGCTTAGCAAGTAAAATTTAATAATTTAAATTTGAGCAGAATAACAATTTAATAATCATGATTTAATAATTTAAATTTGGGCAGAGTAACAACTTAGTAAAAATTAAAGTTTAACTTTAAACAATAATAACAATACTAAAATTTAAACCCAAACGGGTTTAGGGGAAAACCCTTCTTACCAACATGCAAAGTGACAGTAATTTAGAACCAACCCCACTCCCCCCATTACCTCTAAGATAATTGATGGAAAGGATGAAATTGTTGATGTAGAGCTCCTAGAAAGAGAACTTTACTAATTGTTGGAAAACTAGTAAAATTTTAACATAAAAACAAAATAAAAGAACATTTTTTCTGGAGAGAGAAGCTCTCTAAGAATTTGGTAGTTTGAGAGAGAGAGAGGTGCTGAAAATGGTCCAAGACCATGGGTATTTATAGAGGGGAAGAAGGGGGTTAGGTGTCCCTTGGATGATGTAAGCAATGATGCAATAAAACTTATTTTTAATTAATTTTAGGGACACATACCCCAAATAGGTGGTGAATCACCTATTTTATGGTTGGGGACGTGCTCCACCAGCTGTTCCAAGCCTCCATGTGTCAAATTTTATCTGTAGGTGAATTAACCGGTATCGATAAAAACGCCTAAACTTGAAAAATTAGCTTTTAATATCAAAATAATGCATTTTAATGAAAAACAGGAAAAATAAATTATTTTTCATCAAAATTAAATTTCTAATAATAAATTTTAATTTTATTAATTTATTTCAAATTATATGTATTTATTTTGCATTTTTAAGCTAGAAAATTCATAGAAAATCCATTTCAATTCAATAAATTCCAAAATTTTTATCAAAATTCTAAAATTAAATATTTTACCCATAAATAAACTAAAATTACCATTTTCACCCTTTTTGAATGTCAAACCAGTACTGGCTGACTTATTAGACACGTAGGGGCATTTTGGTCATTTTACACAGAAATTCCAGAAAATTCCAAAAAATTCCCAAAATTATATTTTAATATATATGACATAATTCCAAGCTCAAATTGACATTTTAATGTCAATTGAATCTTTTCCTCATGTCAGTTCTTAATGTTGAGAAATAGGGACAAAATTGTCATTTTCTAATTTCTTCGGGCTCCGACTAGGAAAAATTATTAAAAATTATGATTAAATAGCTCTTGAAATTTTGAACAAAATGGTGGGAATCAGAATTTCAAAATTCCTTTTCGATTTTTCAGAATTGTATTGCCAAATATTATAAGAAAACAGTGGAAGAATTGAAATAAGATTATTATATTTTTCACTACTTTTCTCTCAAAATAAAGTTTTTATAATGAGAGATATTTAATATAAAATTTTCAAAATATTTTGAGGTCAAAAGGTCTTCGGTTGGTTCCCACAGTCAACCAAGGGTATTTTTGTCATTTTACAAAAATTATTTCAATAAATTCTAGAAAAATTTCTAAAATTATTATTAATTGTTCTAAATACATTGATGACTTAAAAATAATTTTTAAACATACAAAATAATTTAATATATAAAAGTAGAGGTGTTACAATAACCGAGTGAAAGAGGCGTAGGAATACCTCTGTGATTTTATTCACTAAGCCAGCGTATCTCTTAACAGCATCCCTTCCTTCTTCCTTTTTGGGTTTTCTCTTCTTCCTTCCTTCGACTTCGTTTCTCTACTCTCTCTGATCTCGTTTTCTATTTTTGTTTTTTCTTTCGTCTCCCAAAGTTTTTTTTTAAAATGACGTTTCCCCCTTGTTTTGCTTTATTTATAAGCTCCAGAAACTTGACCTGCAAGTTTCTTCATTCCCGCTTTTCTTTTTGTTTTGTTTTTTTTTTTGGCTTTTATTAATAATGGACCTTGGTCTGCCTGTTTTTGGATGAGCCCATAACAAAAAACCTCTAACTTCATTTATTTTTCCATTTTTTTTTAAAATAGTAATTATTCTTTTATGACATATTTTCTCTTTATTATTATTTTTTAATTTTTGTTTATGTGTTATCAAAAAAAGTGGGCCAAGCCCAATATTTCTTTTTCATCCTTTCTTTTTTGAACAGGCTCTATACATCTTTTAAAACTCAATTATCCTTTCATTAGAGACTTTTCTTTTATTATCGTATATTTATTATCATTATTTCTAAAAAAATTATTTAATTAAAAAAAAAACTTTTAACCCGGATAAAATTGGGTATTCACAATTATATTTTATTTTCTTTTTTTTGTTTTCCCAAAAATATCGTATACGTATACTATTCGGAATATAAGAAACAATTGCTAGGTGACAAACAAAAAATAGTTTATCTAAAGCAGACAAGCTATGACTTTTACGGGTAACAATAAAGCAAATAATTAAGTCACATATTCATGGACATTTATACAAAGTTTTTCATAGTCATACACTGTCAGTGTAAAAAGTTTTACACTATTAACCAATCAGAAATCACCATTGATATGATTTTAAAGTTATTATTATAAAAGTCAACAAGCTTACAATAAATAATGATTTGTGATTGAATAATAGTGTAAAACTACTTTACATAGTCAGGGTATGACCTCTTTTCTCTTATACAAATTTCTTTTCATAGTAATATAATCTAGTAAGCTGAAATATTACCTTGAACCATTCTCCAAAGACTTTTGATAATATTAGCATTTCATAACTGTTGATAGATCAATGATAGATTAAAATAGGGGTCATGATTATGTATGGTGGAATTAACCAAAACTCAAGAAAGCAATCTCATTTAAACAATTAATGTTGATTTTATATATAATTTGGCGGATTTTCCTGGTAAGTGACCACTTTCCTCGTAATAATAAAGCAAATAACTAAGTCACAAATTCTTTCATACATATACAAAATTCTTTTGGAAGTAATATGATATAATAGACTGAATATATTACCTTCAAACATTCTCGAGAGACTTTTGATATAATATTAAAATTTCATAAGTGTTAATGGATCAATCATAGACCGCAATAGGTTATTAGTTCCTAAAAAATCTCATTTTTTATAATTATAGTTTATTTCTTTTTTTTCTTGATTTCCGAAAGATATTCTTCTTTAGAGGCAATCTTATTCGAAACACGGTCAAATACTAAATGTAGACATCTCTTTAGTGGAGATTCAAATATTAGTTCGTAACGTTGTGAAGGACTGACCCCTTTCACTAGACCCAACTCCTGTGTATTTAACTTCTTTAAACAACATTAATTAGTCGTACTTTAATATATAAATAAAAATGGAAATTGAGTTAGTATTTATTAAATTTTAATTCTCATGATTATGTATAAAATTGACTTGGTCAAAAATAAAAATAAAAAAAGTAATCTCATTTAGGCAATTGTTGATATTGTGCTTTGGTGGATTTTCTTCGTAAGTGGCCACTTTGACCATTATGTGTGTAAGTTAAGTACATTTTATGCTCTATTTGGATTAGAAGTGAAATAGAAATAAAAGAAATAAGAAAAAAAATAGAAAAGATAAAAATAAAACCAAAATATAGTAGAATTAATGTGGTCATTAGACAGATAAACATATAAAGAAAAAATGAAAAATTTCTCTTCATTTGTTTAAATAAATATATAGAAAAACTCAAAAGAGAATGTAAGTAATTAAATAAATTGTATACAAAATATTTTTATAAACGTTATATATCTCTTTTAATTTAAAAATAAAAAAATATTTTTTTCTCTTTCCTTCAAAAATTCCACTCCTAAATATACTCTTAGTCTCTTTAAAGAAGAATATTGAGTTTCTTTAACTTTATTTGTACTTTTGGTCTCTTTAATTTTGAATTATGTGTAGTTTTGGTCCTTTAAGTTTTTCTTTGAGTTAAATAAATATCTTGATTTTTAAAGTTAAGCAAATTCAATTCTTCTATCAATTTTCTGTTACCTAAACCCCTATAAATTGTTGTAAAAAAAAAAAACGCTAAATTGTCATTTTTTACTCAAAATCTTTGCAAATTAATTAATTAATTTTTTAAAACCTTCTTTTATTCAAAACTCACCGACCAAAACACCAAATTTCAGTCAATTTTTTTTTAAAAAAAAATCAATTTGTCTGGTCTTCAAACTGAAATCTCACGTCTTATAAATTTTTTATATTTCTACTACTAAATTTATTTTCTTCTAAACTTTTAAAATCATTTCATATATCAAATTCATCATAAATTCCTAAATATTTAGATAAAGAAAAATGATTTAAAGATTTTAAGTAAAAAATTGATGGAAGAATTACATTTACTTAATTTTAAAAACTGAAAAATAATTAATTCAAATAAACTTAAAAGACTTAAATTATATATAATTCAAACCAATAAAACTTTACATTATTGGATGCTTTTCTCCATCAAAAGACGTCGTAACAATTGCGACAGAAGGGAAACTAAAAAACAGCGACAGTGATAAAGCTGAGACTACTCGCAATATAAGAAACAATTGCTAGGTGACACACAAAAAGAAGTTTATGTAAAGCAGACAAGCAATGGCTTCTACTGGTAACAATAAAGCAAATAATTGTCACATATCCGTGCCCATTTAAACAAAATTCGTTTCCCAGTAATATAATATAGAGGTAAGCTGAAATATTACCTTGAACCATTCTCCAAAGACTTGATAATATTAACATTTCATAACTGTTGATAGATCAATGATAGATTAAAATAGGGGTCATGATTATGTATGGTGGAATTGATCAAAACTCAAGAAAGCAATCTCGTTTAAACATTTGTAGATATTACATATGATTTGGTGGATTTTCCTGGTAAGTGACCACTTTCCTCGTAATAATAAAGCAAGTAATTAAGTCACATATTCATTCACACATATACAAAATTCTTTTCGAAGTAATTTATTATATCTATTATCTTTTACAAAAGGTTTTGTCATGTAAGTAAATGACACATAGTATCACCATATTTATTCTTTTCTCGTCTAGAGTCTATCGATTTTTATTTTATTTTTTTAATTCATAAAACATCTTATTATATTTAATTATAATAATTAAGGTCATTATAATAAGTATATATCTGATTAAATTATTCAATTAAATCATTAAATTCTAAATACAATTTTAATTTTATATAATATGATAATCAATTTATTAAATTTTATGAAATGTTTTTTTATAGATATGGTAACTTTTGTTTAGGTTTAATTACTAATTTGGTCCCTTAATTTATTTATTATATTCAATTGGGTTCCTCTTTTATTAAAAAGTTTAATTAAGTTTCACTATTTTAAAAAATGCTGCAATGTTGTCCTTTTCATCCAAAACGATGACGTTTTGGATGACGTTTTCTACTCTATTTAGTATAAAATTAAATGAAAAATAACGTTGTTTTAAATAAAAAAAGATAATATTGGAGTATTTTTAAAAATTATAGGACTTAATTGAACCTTTTAAACTCAATTGAATAAAATAAATAAATTAAGAGATCAAATTAGTAATTAAACCTTTTATTTATTATCACAATTTTACAATAATTTACTGTAAATTTTTGTTATACTAATAATAAATTGTTGTGTTACCTTAAAAATTAACATAATGAATAATAATAATAAAATTTAAGGAAAGAGAGGAGGAAGAGAAAGAAGAGAGATAGGAGATAGAAAGAGCACAGAGAAAGAGATAAGAGAGAAGGGGGAGAGAGAAAAGAGAAAGAGAAAATAAAGAGAAAAAATGAAAGAGAGATAAAAAGAAAAAATAACTTAAATATTTCATTTTAGTTTTTAATAACATGAATGACATGTTTAGAGAGGTGGGGACACTATGTGACACTTCACGTGCCATATCAGCAATTTTAACAGCATTAGATAATGGAAATTCCTCTCGATTGGAGATAACTTTTTGGAAGGGGAAATTCCTACAAACTTGACAGGTTGCACTCATCTCAAAATCTTATACTTATATGGGAACAAATTGATTGGCAAAATAACCATGGAAATTGTCTCACTACGGAAGCTTCAACATTTGGTTGTTTTTAAGAATGAGTTAACCGGAGGAATCCCATCATCCATAGGGAATCTTTCATCCCTAACTTTTCTCAGTGTGAGTTATAACAAGTTAGAGGGAGATATTCCACAAGAAATATGCCGTCTCAAAAGCTTGACATTTCTGTCATTGGGTTTCAACAACCTGACTGGAACATTTCCTTCTTGTCTTTATAACAAGTCATCTCTTACTGTAATCAGAGCTACAGAAATTCTATTTAATGCTTCTCTTCCACCCAACATGTTCCACACCCTCCCTAATCTCCAAGTACTTCATATGGGTGGCAATCAAATCTCCGGTCCAATCCCACCTTCCATCACAAATGCATCTGCCCTTTTAATGCTTGATATCCAGAGAAACCATTTTGTGGGACAAGTTCCAAGTCTGGGGAAGCTACAACATCTTTATATCCTTGAATTGAATGATAACAATCTGGGTGACAATTCAACTAATGATTTGGAGTTTTTAAAATCATTGACAAACTGTACTAAGTTGCAAGTGTTATCTATATCCAACAATAATTTTGGAGGTCATTTGCCAAATTCCTGTCAATAATTCTAACTATCTACTAAATGAGGAAAAGGTATAAGAAACCATCTTTGGATGCACCAACAATTGATCAGCTGCCTAAAGTTTCATACCAAAGCCTATACAATGGAACTGATGGGTTTTCAACTACGAACTTGATAGGGTCTGGAAATTTTAGTGATGTCTACAAAGGAACTCTTGAGTTAGAAGACAAAGTTGTTGCCATAAAGGTCCTAAACCTTAAAAAAAAAGGCACTCACAAGAGTTTCATTGCTGAATGCAAAGTACTTAAAAATATTAAATATCGAAATCTGGTTCAGATTTTAACATGTTGTTCCAGCACAGATTACAAAGGTCAAGAATTTAAAGCTCTAATTTTTGAGTACATGAAAAATGGAAGCCTAGAGCGATGGTTGCATCCAAGGACACTAAGTGCAGAGTGATAGGGAAAGGGAAATTCCTTGAGTTCGAGGAAAGGCCTCCTAAGAATTATAGAGAAGAGAATTGTAATATTGTTTTGTTCGCTTTTTTTGCTTCTGCATACAGTATTTATACCCATACCATCCACTGGTTGGTTACTGATATTCCTGTAACAGAATAGCTATAATGCAAAAATAATAACAAACTCTAATAACAGACTCCACACTATGTTTATCACCTCACACTATGCGTGACTATTGCACTAATGAGTTACACGTAATCTTTCAAATAATTGGGCTTCTTAATGACTCTTTTGGATGGGCCTTCCATATGCACTGTATTTCCTTTGCTATCATAATCCAACTCTGCATGATCCAATTTGCTGCTAACATTGCCGACTCCTCCAACTGGTAGTGTGAATATCATCCCACTTTTCCCAACTGGTATCTTCGAGAGCTAAACCAAGCCATTGCACCAGTACTAACTTGGTTGGAGGGGAAGTGGACTCATCAATCTTAGTGTCAAGGATTGCCAAAGGGGATGGTTCTCCTCAGACTGAGGAGGTAAATCAGCAGGCTCAGGGTTCAGGGGTCCCTTATGTGGTTTGAGTAGGGAGCAATGAAATACTGGATGAATTTTGGAGTGTGCCCGTAAGGCCAGTTGATAAGCTACAGATCCCATCTTAGCAGTGATCTGATATGGCCCGTAAAATCACTTGGTTAACTTCTGATAAGGAGACCCTGCAGTTGACCATTGCCTGTAAGGCTTTAAATGGACATACACCCAGTCCCCTAGTTGATAAGACATATCCCGCCTTTTGCTGTCAGCAATTTCCTTCATTCGTACTTGGGCCTTTTCCAATTTGGATTTTAGCAAGGTAAGCATCTCCTGTCGTGAACTAAGCAAAGAATCCACCGCTTCAATAGTTGAAGTACCCATCAAATAATGAGGAATAGCAGGAGGCAGCTTGCCAAACATGATGTGAAAAGGGGACATGCTAGTGGCAGAGTGAATGGTAGTATTATAGGACCATTCAGCCAGAGGAAGGAATTTACCCCACTGTGACGGTGTTGCATGCACAAAAGAGCGTAAGTATTGCTCCAATATATGATTAAGGGCTTCCGTTTGTCCATCCGTCTCCGGGTGATACGAAGTGCTCATACGTAATTTAGTGCCACATAATCGGAAAAGTTCCCACCAGAATTTGCTCAGAAAAATAGGATCACGATCAGAAACCAAACTCTGGGGTAAGCCATGGTGTTTACAAACCATATCTAAGAACAAGTGAGCAACTTTGAATGCTGTGAACTGAGTTGGTAGGGTACCAAAATGAGCTCCCTTAGAAAATCGATCCACTACAACGAGCACCACTGTATTTCCATGGTAAGAGGGTAACCCAGTAATAAAATCCAAAGAAAGATCCACCCAAACCTCGGTAGGAACAAGGTTGAAGGAGACCAGCCGGTTTCTTTGTTTCATACTTTGTTTGTTGGCACGTGGAACACTCTGAAATGTACTGTCTTACATCTTCTCTCATTCTTGACCAGTAAAAATTTCCCTCCAGACGTGAAAGGGTTTTAGAAATGCCCATATGACCGCTTAAAGGAGTCTTGTGATATTCCTCTAAGAGCAAGGACTTGAATGGATTGTTAGAATTAAACCAAATCTTGCCTTTATACAACAAAAGATCTCGCTGAATCTAATAATTATCATGAGCACTTGGATTGTCCTGTACCGCTTTATACAATGTCGAAAACCCAGTGCTGTCATGTAGAGTTTTCCTCAACTGTTCTAGAAATACAAAGTTAGGCATGGAGAGGATAAAATATTGGCTAGCAGATTGTCATGACATCGCGACAGGGCATCAACTACCACATTATATTTTCCAGCTTTATAATGAATGGAATAGTCATACCCCAGCAACTTAGATAAGTAAACCTGTTGTTCTGGAGTTTGAATCACCTGAGACATAAGTTCTCGCAAACTCTTGTAATCCGTTAATATGACAAATTTGTGACCCAAGAGATATTGGCGCCACTTTTTAACGGCTGTGGTAATAGCATGCAATTCTCTTACAAAAGTGGAAGCTCTCAACAACTTAGGGCAGAATGGTTTGCCGAAGAAAGCTATGGGATGACCCTGCTGCATCAGGACCGCTCCCATTGCTGACCCAGAAGCATTAGTCTCTATAGTGAATGGCCAAGTAAAATCGCGTAAGGCAAGAACTGGCGCTTCAGCTAGAGCATGTTTCAACTTATCAAAAGCCAATTGAGCTTCCGGATTCCACATGAAACTATCCTTACAAAGCAAAGCATTCAAAGTGGTTGCAATTGAAGCATAACCTCTAATGAATTGTCTGTAAAATCCAGTTAACCCAAGAAATCCCCGAAGTGCTTTAATCGACTTTGGAATTGGCCATTCCAACATGGCAACAATTTTAGATTGCTCTGGCTCGACCACTTTTTGTGAAACCACATGCCCTAGATACTCTAGTTGTTGTTGAGCAAAAAGTTATTTGGATCGTTTCAAGAAAAATTGGTGCTGCAATAACTTGGAAAAAACCTTTTCCAAATGGCTAATGTGGTCTTCCAATGAGCGACTGTAAACCAAAATATCGTCAAAGAATACAATTACAAAGCAGCGAAGGAATGGTTGAAACAACTCATTCATCGTAGCTTGGAACGTTGAAGGTGCGTTACAAAGGCCGAAGGGCATGACTTTGTATTCACAATGGCCGTGATGCGTGTGAAATGCAGTTTTTAGGATATCTTCTTCGCATATGCGTATTTGATGGTACCTCTGTCGAAGATCCAACTTTGAAAACCACGAAGCTCCTCCTAACTCATCAAGTAACTCGTCAATGGTAGGCATTGGAAACCTGTCTCTTACGGTGATGGCGTTTAGAACCCTGTAGTCAACACAGAAACGCCAACTTCCGTCTTTCTTCTTGATCAATAGTACCGGCAAAGAGAAAGGACTACGACTGCTTTGAATCAATCCTGACTGTAACATTTCCTGCACCTGCCGTTCAATCTCACATTTCTAAAAATGGGGGTAACGATAAGGTCACACATTTACAAGAGTCGAGTTAGGCAATAAGTGAATTTGGTGATTAGTGTCCCTCATCGGTGGGAGTGCCATCGAAGTGTGGAACAAAACCTGTTAACGTTGTAAGAGCTGCTCAATCTGAGGGATAGGGTGGAAAGGGACGACAGAAGCCTCACAATTTCCGGGAGTGGGCCAGGCAAGATTTGAATATGGAAGTATTAGGTTGCTACATGAGTCTGGTCCATTCTTTTGATTTGTTGGACCGAAACATCGTTAGGTTTAGGGGGTACATCAGCTCGAAGCTCCACATGTTTCCCATCCTTAATAAACTTCATGGTAAGTGCTCATAATCCGTTACAATTGGGCCTAACGTCTTTAACCATTGGATACCCAATACAATATCAGCGCCACTAAGGGGCAAAACATAAAAATCGACTTCAAAAATATGGCCCTGAATAAAAGCTTCACCGCTGGGCATAATTAATGACACTCAATTGTACTACCATTGCCCACCATCACTTTCATGGCCTTCATAGATCGAGACGGTAAATTTAGAAATTTAGCCATTCGAGCCTGCACAAAGTTGTGCGTGCTACCTCCATCCACCAGGATAGTCACTGGTTGTTGTGACACTTGGCCCATAATGCACAAGGTTTCAGGGGCTAAATGGCCTGATAAAGCATTGAAGTTGATTTGGGCTTCAGAAGGCCCATTGCCTTCTCCATCCAACAACAAATGCTCCAAGTTAACAGAGGGGTCATCTTTAGCCTTTGTTTCATCATCATCCTCAACTACCAACAAAAAGAAGCGCGCCTGGCATTTATGAGTGGGGCTAAATTTTTCATCACAATTGTAACAAAGTCCCTTCTCATGGCGTGCACTCATCTCCTCCTACGTTAACTTCTTAAAGTGCACCTTCGACGGTGTCGGAAGTAATGGAGGCAAGGGTTTAGTGGACACCACCTTAGCCGCAGTCGTATTGGAAGAGAAAACACCCGGAGAACTCTTGCCTTTGTTCCAACGACGTTGGTCAGCTAACTTATCCTCTTGCAATTTGGCCAGAGTAATAGCCTGCATGAGGGTGAATGGTTGCAGAGCTTGGACCTTGCGTCGGATCTTGGATTCCAAACCAAATATGAAGCAGCTCAAAAGAAAAGGTGGTGGTAGTCCAACAATCCAATTGGCTAATCGTTCAAATTCACTAAGGTAATCATTCACCGTACCGCGTTGCGTCAACTTGAAAAGAGCCCCCTTAGGATCGTCATAATACGAAGGTGCGAATCACGTTTCCAAGGCCTGCAACAAACCATGCCAGGATGTAATCAAACCATTCTTAGCATCCATTGAAACCAACTGAGAGCCGAACCATCCATGTAAAAAGAGGCCACAGTTATCCGCTCGAGTTCTGGAGTTTGGTGGTAATCAAAGAACCGGGAGATTTTGAAAATCCATCCTATAGCATCGTGCCCGTCAAAACGAGGCACCTCCAATTTCAGATGTGGGTGATAATAGCGAGGGTCCGTCACCACGGGATTGGGGTTGGGGGTTTCTGGCTTGGATTTAACTTCCCAATCAGCCAATTGAGTCAAAACCGCATCAGCCTTAGCAGTGAGATCACTCTGGTTGGAAGTAAGAAGTGCTTGATGTTGAACTAACTTCTGAATAGCGTCTTCAAGACGATCAGACGCTGTCTTCAAACGGGTAACATGCTCAGCCATAGTATCTCAACGAAAGCACCAAATTGATAAGGAAAGGGAAATTTCTTGAGTTCGAGGAGCCTCCTAAGAATTATAGAGAAGAGAATTGCAATATTGTTCTGTTTGCTTTTTTTGCTTCTGCATACAGTATTTATACCCATACCATCCACTGGTTGGTTACTGATATTCCTGTAACAGAATAGCTATAATGCAAAAATAATAACAGACTCCACACTATGTTTATCACCTCACACTATGCGTGACTATTGCTCTAATGAGTTACACGTAATCTTTCAAATAATTGGGCTTCTTGATGACTCTTTTGGATGGGCCTTCCATATGCACTGTATTTCCTTTGCTATCATAATCCAACTCTGCATGATCCAATTTGCTGCTAACACGGAGCATCCTAGAACATTGGACCTTGATCAAAGATTAAATATCATCATTGATGTTGCTTCTGCATTACATTATCTTCATCATGAAGGTGAGCAATTGATCATTCACTGTGATTTAAAGCCAAGCAATGTCCTTCTTGATGATGACATGATTGCTCATGTGAGTGATTTTGGAATAGCAAGACTTCTCTCAACCATTAATGGTACCACCTCTAAGCAAACAAGCACAATTGGAATAAAGGGGACTGTTGGCTATGCTCCTCCAGGTATGTTTTAAACTCTTGAACTCAGTGTTTCTTTGAGTTCCCCTAGCTTTGGATGAAAATTTGATATTTATTTACTAACAACAAACTATTGACAGTTTTTGCTATAGAGTATGGAGTGGTGTACTCCAGTGTCATTGAATGGCGACATGTACAGTTTTGGGATTCTTATGTTGGAGATGTTTACTGGAAGAAGACCCACGGATGAAATCTTTGAATATGGTCAAAATTTGCATAACTTTGTGGAAATTTCATTTCCTGATAATCTTTTACTGATTTTGGACCCATCACTTGTACCAAAACATGAAGAAGCAACAATAGAAGAAGAAAACAGTCAGAATCTTACTCCAACTGTTAAAAAGTGCTTAGTTTCACTCTTTAAGATTGGACTTGCTTGTTCAGTAGAATCACCGAAAGAAAGGATGAATGTGGCAGATGTGACTAGAGAGCTAAGCAAAATCAGAAAAGCCTTTCTTATTGGTAAGGTAAATGGAAAATGACTTAATTCAGGTGTTGACACTTGAATAATCAAGGCTAAGATCAAATGCCACAGCTATTTCTCAGAAACTGATGTGTATGTTGTATGGTGTACTCCAGTAGAGTTAATCCCCAGGAAGTGGAACTGTTTTAATAATTTTACCTAGTTATATACTCATGAATGCATCAATCCATCCTTCAAGTAACATATATCATATACTTAATGGATGTAATGCTCCATCTAAGTAGTGGACTTCCTTTTTTTTATTTCCCATAATTTTCCAAATTTTAATTCAGGGCGTCAAAATGCTTTCAAACTAAATCCATACTCACCATACCAAAATTTTATTTTATTTTATATTTTGGGGATCCATAAACTTGCCTTTAATATTCAGGGGCGAAATAGCAGAGAATTTTTTCTAAATTTGGTTTGTGAATTGAAATTTATAAAGGTATAAATATAAAATCTTCCACATGAAATATACAAATTAATGAGTATAAACACAATGTACACGGGACATAATAAAAAGTGAACTGCAACAGTATAAGTTGATGCAGTGACTGCATATGTTTCACATAGACTTTCAATAAATCTTTCTATTTAAGGATTTTCACATTTCTTAGTCCAAGTTTTGTGTAAAATCATGTTGTAGATTCAATGTTTAAATATTAAGATAACAAAGGAAAAAATACCTTTTCAAATCTATCCAAGGGGTAGTACTTGTAAATTGTAAAAGCAGTAAATGAATTCAGCAACGACTTTTCTAGGAGTCATACAAAGATCAAACAATTTATTCCAGTGTTTCTCTGTCAGTTTGAGACAGCAAGTCAGCAAGTGTGGCCGAAAATGTAGTATATGAAACATTGCAAATATCAAATTCCACTTTCTACTTGTTCCTCACTTTTTAAATGTGTCTGTTATTGGAATACTTCCTAATAAATAGACAGACAGTGACATTGCTAATATAGAACCATATAGATGTAAACTGCACCTGAACTTACTGAGCTCATGTAATTCTTGTCAGTTTCACTGCATGGACGACTTTATGCTGGTTTCCTTCTTCCTAGTATGCTAGAAAGTTTTAGTATGCATATATATTGAGTGTGATATCCGTACATGGAATGGGACCTATTAGAGTAGAAGTAGGCAAAAACCATCTCATTATGTAGTTCAAGCAGCTTTCACGATATTTTGGGTGCAGGAGAATGACTTGTCTTGCCAGTGAATTGTTCATGTTTACATAATGCTTCCTGTAATGTAAGCATCTTCTAGTTACTGCTAAAGTCTATTTTTTTCTGCTAAATGTATAACTAGCTTCCAACCTGAGTAATTTGTTCCAGACAACACTATAAATTTGCAGGATCCATTATCGCTTGTCCTTTGAGGAGTTGACTGTGTCCAGTATGTATAAAAAATGTGGCTTTTAATGTGGGTTGCTATTATTGATAGGTTTTTCCAGTTGATTGATCTTGCAGGCATTAGGTAGGAGCTACTTCATATTAAGTCCTTAAATAAAGACGGTGTCATCCTTATTTGATAGTGGGGAAATTGATGAAGGGTGAAACCCACAGAAATGTGTGCTCTGGTAATAGGGAACTTACTTCGTAGCTTAAACGTGTGACTGTGGAAGCAATTGCTTTTTCTACCTTGTAGTCTGTTAAAAGGTGATACAAATTTCTAGAAGATTGTAGTAGTAACATATGTATATAAAAAAGTAAAAAATATTCTAGAATATTCTTGTAAAATATTCGCTATGTATTTAGAAAAATCTAGAAACTTATAGAAATGTAGATTTAGAAAAAAGTAGAATAGTTAAGAAAAAGTTAGAAAACTTTAGAACAAGAAAGTCTAGATATTTCTAGAACTATCCTTGCATGCCTATAAATAGGCAATTGTATTATCATATGATGTAAGCACTTCCAAATATCAAATAAAGTCTTACTATTATTCACTATCAACTACTTCTATATCATTTAACAACTTTACACATATTTTTCTAAAACTAACAATGGTATCAGAGCTACGTTCGGTTATCTACTAGGCGTAGAGATATTATCCAACTACTTCCAAAAAATCCTACTATATTCTCTACCAATGCCTTAATTTTTTCTTAACCAATGGCCAATACTATTCAACCATCATTTGTTCCTGTCCCTATTTTTATTGGAGAAAATTATGATTTCTAGAGCATTAAAATGAACACATTTTTCTGTTCTCAAGATCTATGGGATATTATAGAAGATGGATTTATTGCTCCTGCAGACATTTCTATGTTGATTGCAGCTCAGAAGAAGGAGTTAAAGGAGAACAAGCAAAAAGATTCAAGGGCATTATTTATCTTACAACAAGCAGTAGCTGACACAATTTTTTCAAGAATAATGGGTGCTACAGGTGCTAAAGAAGCATGGAGTACACTACAAGAGGAATTTCAAGGAAGTGCCAAGGTACGCGCTGTTAAACTTCAAACTCTAAGATATGAGTTTGAATTAATAAAAATGAAGGAGTCTGAGACCGTAAAAGATTACTATTCTAGGATAAAAGAAATAGTTAGTCAAATGAGAGCATATGAGGAAATTATTCTTTGACAAGAGAATTGTTGAGAAAATTCTAATATCTATTCCCCATAAGTATGATGCAATCGTGACTACTATTGAGCAAACCAAAGATTTGTCTACTTTGTCGGTGATAGAACTAATGGGCTCTCTTGAAGCATATGACCAAAGATTGAATAAGCATGACGTAGATAATGTCAATTTGGACACATAGAGAAGAACTGCCGCAACAAAAACAAGCATCAAGCAAATATTGCTAAAAAAGATGATAGTGAGCAACATATTTTCTATACTACCTGAGATTCCAGTGATGAAACAAATGGAAGTTGGTACTTGGATAGTGGTTGCAGCAATCACATGGCCAAAGATAGGAGCATCTTCAAGGAAATTGATAACTCTGTCAAAGTAAAAGTTCAATTGGGAAATGGCACCATGGTGGAGTCCAAAGGCAAAGGCACTATCATGGTAGATACAAAGAAAGGTATGAGACTCATCAGAGATGTCTTACTTGTTCCCAATCTTAGAGAAAATCTCTTGAGCATTAGGCAAATGATGGAGAAAGGCTATGCTCTACACTTCGAAGGAGATACATGCACTATTTATGATAACTATAACAAAAGGCGAGAGATAGCCCAAGTTAAAATGGAAAAAAGAAATAGAAGTTTCCTGATATATTTCAAATATACTACCAACATTGCCATGAAAGCCCAAGTTGATGATTCATGGTTATGGCATCGAAGATTTGGCCACTTCAACACCCATGTTTTGAAGCTGTTATACCAAAAGAATATGATGAGAGGCCTGCCATGCTTGAAAGAAAACAACGAAACTTGTGAAGGATGTCTTCTTAGAAAACAACACAAATTGCCATTTTTAACTAACAAAGCATGGAGAGCTAAAGACTTATTGGAGTTGATCCACACTAACATTTGTGGACCAATGAGGACACCGTCACTCAACAACAACAGGTACTTCATCCTTTTCATCGATGACTTTTCTAGAATGACCTGGGTATACTTTATTAAAGAAAAATCAGAAGTTTTTGGAATGTTCAAGAAGTTTAAAGCTCTCATCGAGAAGCAAAGTGGGAAACATATAAAGGTACTTAGAAGTGATCGAGCCAAAAAGTACAATTCACACAAGTTTGATAAGTTTTGTGAAGATGAAGGTATTGAGCGTCAACTTACTGTCACATATGCTCCACAACAAAAGGGCGTCTCTGAGAGGAAGAATCGCACAGTCATGGAAATGGCTAGATTAATGCTAAAGGAGAAGGGTTTGCCTAACACTTTTTGGGCAGAAGTAGTTTACACTGCAGTCTATATAATCAACAGATGTTCGACTAAGGTAGTTTAAGACAAGACTCCTATTGAGACATGGAGTAGGCAAAAGTCATCAGCTAAACACCTACGAATATTTAGATCTATTTGCTATATACACATTCCTGATGAGAAGAGACATAAGTTAGAAGACAAGACTATACAAGGTATCTTCTTAGGGTATAGTATGCAGTCAAAAGGCTATTGAGTCTATAACTTGCAAACAAAGAAGCTCACTGTCAGTCAAGATGTTGAAGTATATGAAAATGCTACTTGGAATTGGGAAGAAGAAAAGGTTGTGAGAAACAATATTCCTGTTCTAGAGTAACAATTTCAAGAAGAAGTTGAAGAAATAGCAAGGCGTCCAGGTATGCTTCCTCCACCTCCACAACAAGAAGATTCTTCACTAGAATCTACTCCGAGAAGAGTAAGATTTTTGGTAGACATATTTGAAACTTGCAATACAGCCATGCTTGAGCATAAATGCTATGAAGAAACATTAAAGAAGCATAGATAGCTAGACAAATGCAACTTAAGTATTGTAAGACAGAAGATCAAGTTGCAAACATTTTTACGAAGACACTGCCAAGAGCAAGATTTGAGCATCTACAAATAATGCTTGGAGTTTTTAAAATTTGCATCAAGGAGAAGTGTTAAAAGGTGATACAAATTTCTAAAAGATTGTAGTAGTAACATATGTATATAAAAAAGTAAAGAATATTCTAAAATACTCTTGTAAAATATTCACTATGTATTTAGAAAAATCTAGAAACTTATAGAAATGTAGCTTTAGAAAAACAAAAAAATAGTTAAGAAAAAAGTTAGAAAACTCTAGAACAAGAAAGTCTAGATATTTCTAAAACTATCCTTGCACGCCTGCTTACATCAAATAATGATACAATTGCCTATAAATAGGCAATTGTATCATTATTTGATGTAAGCACTTTCAAATATCAAATAAAGCCTTACTATCATTCACTATCAACTACTTCTAATCATTCAACAACTTTACACATATTTTTCTAAAACTAACATAGTCTTTGTGGTGTTTATGTTGTTTTGGTCCGTTGGACCATATGTAGATGTAAATTGACATTACTTTCTTTAGGTGGCCAGAACTTGCAGATTTCCAACTTCTAAGATGCCCTACAAATTGGAAGATATAAATTGAACTTGTGATTTCTTGTTACAACTTGGAAGAGAAATTTGGACAGTTCCCACACACAGTGAAAATTTCAATTTGATATACACACCGGCCAATAACATGTCTTTATTCCCACCATGGTTCTAAATTGCGGTTGTAGTCACGGTTGCGGTTTTGTTGCAATCTTTGACATTGCGGCGAATTGCAAGAAAATGCGGATGATGTGGCCGCAATTGCAGTCGTGATGCAGTTGTGGTGAGTTGAAAAACTTTTACGCTGTGGCCGCAATTGCGGTTGCAGGCTGCAATTTAGAACCATGATCCCCACCGTCTTCACCCTTGTGACACCGGAAAAAAGAAGAAAGGGCGAGAGGTGTGGATTAGACAGCATTAACAATTAGGAGAAAGGCATATGAGAGTCATACAGTTAGTTTTTGTAGAAAGGAATTTATCATGGTTCAACATGTAATTTTTTAGTCGTCAAGGGCCTCCGGGTGGCTCGAATGTGAAACCAGTCAGACCTTTCCATTTACAGCGGTTTATCCTTTATTTCGTTCATATTGTGTAAAATTTTGGTTGCTTTTCGTTATAATTCTCAAATTATCATCTGATCCAAATAAAGGATAAAATGTTGTAAATGGAAAGGATAAAACTTACAGTGACAGGAAACCTTTGTCCTGACAACACCACAAGGGCCGGTCCCTCTTGACCCAGCACTGCCTTTGCTAGCATCAAACCAGGCCTATGGCACTTAATCCAATCAATCAAGTCCGAGAAATAAGCCTCATTGTTGACCTTTGAAATTGCCTCATTTACTGTGCTCGCAATGTCCAATATAGAGGCTTCCGTCAATTCTTGAATGTTTAATACTTGCTTCCCCAAAAGCCAAAGACAGGACATTACCAATGCAATTAATTTGGCATGGAATTCTTACCTTTTCAACCCATCTTGCTCTTTTTATGCCTTTGATCAATGGTACCAATCACTATCTTCCATACATACGCAAAGAAATATTCAATCTTTGTTCTCTTGGCCCCATTCACAGATGCAAGTCTGTGCAGCGTGTTGATAATTGATGCTGATATGGTAAAGGCGTTTCAGTGAGATATGGTTCATTGGCATGCTCTGTATCTCTTTCATGGTGCACCTGATAAAAGTTTGATCAAAGGATGGTTGGCATTTGGGAGAAGAACGTGTGCGAAGGTGTCTGGTATGGTCTGTTATGCATGAGAGTTATTTTGAGCTATTTCATACCAGGAAGCAAGGTTTTAAATTGCGGACCGCAACACGTGTTGCGGCCGCAATATTGCGGTTGCGAAACTACCCGCAACCGCATCAAACCGCAATTGCGGTGTGATCTCAAATCACATGTTTTGCCGCAACGCAACACCGCAACAGAGCTGTTACGTCCACAATGCAACGCAGCGCAACGAGCCAACGATATAATTCCTCTATTCCGTTCCATTTTTGATAAAAAAAAAAAAAGAAGCAAAAACTCAAATCAAACCAGAGTTTCAGTTCGTTCAAATCCTTGCTGTCTTCTTTGTTTGCTCTGCATTCTATCACTATTTTTTGCTCTGTTTCTTTATGATCTCAGACTCACACAGATGAATGGGATGATTGATCTGAATTTTTTGATGAAAGAGGAAAGGTGAGTGAACTAAAAAGAAAGGAGGAACAGGCTTTGATGGGTGGGGTGGGTTTTTTTATTTGCCTTTAATTCTTGAATGCTGGGCATTGGAAGTGGGGGGCTTCGATTTGGGGGGGGGGGGGGGGGGCGCATATATTTTTTGGCTTTAACTTTTAAGTTTAGTAGGTGGTTTGGGGGGTGGGGGGCGTGGGGTGGGGGAACTTTGTGGGAGGGGTGGGGGGGTTTCAATGGATGAGGTTTAGCAAGTGGTTGGGGGGGCTTTGTGCGAGAAGGGGGGGGAGGGGGGGTTTATTTAAGTTTTAATTGGTTGGGGTTTATTTAAGTTGGGGGGGACTTTGTGCGAGAAGAGGGGGGGGGGGGGGGGCGGGGGAGGGGGGGTTTATTTAAGTTTTAAGTTTTAATTGGTTGGGGACAGGGTGTGAAACTTTGTTGGGGGGAAGGGATATTTTTCTTTTCTTCAACTGGGCGGGCAGCGGGGGAAATTTTGTGGGTTGGTCCAAATTTCTTTTGGCTTTCATGGGTGGGGGGAACCGGGGGAAGCTTCAATGTGGGTGGGTTTTTTATTATTTTTTAATGCTTGGTGTTTTTATATTAAAAAAAAGATATTTTTTAATGTGAAAAAGGGAAAAATAATTTTATGAAAGAAATGAAGAAAAAATATTAGCAATTTTTTAGAGGAAAGATTATTTGATTATAGAAAATTAAGTATTGGGTGAAGAAAGATAATTTTTTGTGGTAGAGCAAGCAACAATTTGGGAAAAGGGATAATCTATTAATAGTTGCTCTTAAATTTGAAATTTAATTTAATTATTGGTTAATATTTCATAAATTCTAAATAGGCATATACTCAATGCCATCAAGTGAAGAAGAATTTCCTGTGAAAAGACTAGAATTTCCTCTGATAAACCATTTCTTTTTTATTATATCTATTTAAGATTTGTTTAGTTTATGTACCTTTAAATTTTCTACTTTTGTGTTAATGAGACAATTTATTCTAAATTTATATCAGACTAATTACTTTTGTGTTCTTGTTGCTTGTTAGATTTGTTTAGATTTATATATCTTAATTTTTATTATAAATCTATTCTAAATTATTCATTAAAATGATACAAAATTTTAAAAATGAATGAAAATCTATACAACCTTATAAATAAAAGATATATCAATAATTATAGAATTTTTTTATGTTTGGTGCAAACATATATTTAATTTCACACCGCAACGGCCGCAATCCGCATCGCAGTAGCCGCAATGCCCGCAACCGCAATGGCCGCAACCGCGACCGCAACCGCAACCGCAACCGCAATTTAGAACCATGCCAGGAAGCAATAAACTTACCAAAGGAACTGGCATCACCTAATGCTTGATCAAAAGCAAATGCTACGGAAATGGCTCCACAAGTGTCCTTCGTCACCTGAATTTGCATCTGGTTCAACTGAGACTACCTTTTCTTGAAGCATTTCATTGAGATTATAAAAATCTAAATTCTTTAATGGGATATGTGCATGAGCTTCAATGACTAGAACTGGGAGTGTTTGTGGATCAGTTTTGAATCAAAAAACTATCCGATCCAAAGATCAAAAGAGCTTGCAGTTCAATTCTGTTTGGATGGCTTCATAAAAAAAATCCGATCCAATTCAATCCAATAAATACAATTTCAATTAGATTGGATGGTTCAGTTTTTTACCAACCATCTTTACCGGCATTTTAATTTCCTATTGATGAATGTCTTTAGCTTCAAACATTAAATTTTAATAGCATGGTCACAGTTACATGTATCTGTTTTCTAAATTCTTACATGAAAAAAATAAGACATGTAAATAAAAAAAATAGGGAAAATATATCAAATAAACCGGACACTGTTCTCCCCAAAAGTTATAAGTAAACCCAACATTGTAATCATTATAAGATAGAAAGCAAAAAATAATATAATAACATTTTATCTAAAAATAATAGATTTAATAAAAGTATAATTAAATGAATTTAGATAATATAATATATATTTTCAACAAATCAATCCATAATTTATAAATTATCATCTAAATATATTATTATTCGATTCTCACCCCTGGCATTTTTAATTGTGTATTGCTATAATTACTAAGTTGTATATCGAATTTGTGATATAAAGTTAGAGAGAGTTAACGGGTGGGGCAACAGGGCGTCATAAAGTAAACCAATTGAAATGCATGGCATCATAAAAAAATTGGCAATAGCAAGAAGGTAAGGTAATGCAATTAACACATATCAATATCTATGTTATCGGTTTAGATCGGTTGCAGAGACACAAACCAAAAACCAAACATGACTGATCCGTTTTGCAAAAAAAGGTCCAAAAAAATCTAAAAAGTATCAGTTTACATTGGTTTTTGGTTTTTTATTTAGATTGGTTTGGATTTGAACACCCCTAACTAGAACACCATTGTAGTCACAAATGATTTCAGGCTCACTAGTTTTGGGATTTCGAACAATTAGGCGAACAAAGGGATAATAGTAATTAAGTATTTGTGCTAGAGAGCTTTTAAGAGTGTAGAATGCCAGAGAAAGCAAGGGAAAACAGATAAAAGAAAGAGAACTGAATTTCAAGTAAAATTCAGTATCAGTGTTTGTTATTCTGTTGTTAGTTAACTTGTTCTTCTTTCTGTTAGTTTCTGTTAGGTAGTTCTTTTTTTTTTTTTTTTTTTGAAGAAGAAGAAGAATCAAAGATGGAATTTCATTTGGGTGTAGGTAAAAAGGATTTAGGGGATTTGTGGCAAAGTCAGTGTAAATCTGATCTGCCATGGCTTAAGCTTGAAAAAGATGTTAAAGATTTTAAACTGATACCATGTAGAATAGTAGAGAAAGCAAGGGAAAACAGATAAAAGGAAGAGAACTGAATTTTATTATTAAAACTAGTTTGTTGACCCGTGTACTTACATGGGTCACATTCATTTTTTATGTATCAAATTGACTTGTAGTATAGTGTGTTAATTTTTTTCTCTTGACATTAAGTAAAACATGTTGACATGCAATTGATATGTAGAAGTTCAAATGATATACTATATTTGTAAGGTATAATAAGTGTATAACAATGTACTTAAGTTATCACTAAGAGTAATTTCAATTGATGATTGAAATCTTCTATTTAGAGTCAAAATCTAGGTTGAAGGCAAAGGTAATTAGCATAAACTTAGTCAATAGAAAGTGAATCAATAATTACAAAATTTGTGAAAACAAAATTTTGTGATTATTAAAATAATTAAAGTCAAAATCTAGGTTGAAGGCAAAGATATTAGCATGAAAACAAAATTTGTGAAACTAATATTATGAGATTTTAATGGGTACACACTATCAGGGTAAAAATACATTACACTGTTAGTACATATCCTATTTTCTCATACTATAATTACAAAGATATAAAGTGAACAAAGTCAATCAGTAACTTAGGAGAGTGTATTGGATTGGGATTTTAAAAGACTTTTTGCCATAAAAAAGCCTTATCGGTTTTAAAAGATTATGTAGGAAAATTTAATGACTTACAAGATTTTTTTAAAAGACTTTTATAATCAAGATTTTGTAGTTTGGATTTTAATAGATTTATATCATAAGAATTTATAAGATTTAAAATGACTTAATAGATTTATAAGATTTGAAAGGACCTTATGGATTTTTAAAAAACATTCAAAGTTATAAGAGTCAATGAAAAAAATAACAAAAAAAAATGATAAGTTTTATATAAAAAAAAAGTAAAACCAATATAATTTTTCTAATTCTTAATAGCTAATTGATTTTAACTTCATGTTATACTAATTTTGTCAAAATAAACATATTTGTTTTCTCATACATAGAACAAAATATTACCTATCATCTAACCATTTCATTACCATCTGAGGTTCTTTTTAATACCTCAATCATATAACATGTCATATTACATAATGCTTAAATATTGAAGAACTGTCGATCAATAAGCACATGTCATTGGTATCTAGACAATAGGGAGTGTCCAAGAACAAACAAATAAAGCACTTCACCATGAAAAGGAAATAAATGTTGGAACTAATGATTTTATAGGGAAAATTTTCTAATAATATTAGGGAACATGAAGTCCACATAACCCACATTGTAGAGCACATTATTTTATTCAAAGCTGAATTAGAGTCCTATAATTTGTGTTGGGATCAGTGCTAGTGTGTGATTAGCATTGGTGATGCATGCATTTTTAACATTGTTTTTCTAGAGATGTACACAATGAATTCATCTAAATGAGTCGATAAAGGCAAATAAAAAAGTCTTTTACCTAATTGTAGAGAAGATATATAGGATTGGAAGAGAGAGATGACCAAGTACTGTATCAACATTCATACCACCTTTAACAAAGAGAGAAGGAATTATGTGTGATGGGAGAAAGAAAAGTCTAGCAATAGTAGAAAAACAAATGAGAGAGTAGGAAAGTCTTAGGATTTGGGTGGAATTGTTGGATAAGTGTAGTATTTATACATTCTACTGAAAAGTCACACAAAATCCACCTTACATAATAATCCGTCAAAATTTGTATATTTTTGAATACCAGAAGACTTTTGTAAGTCATAAAAAATCTCAATTGAATACCACCAAATGTTGTTACCCTCTTAAAAAATTCTTGATAGTCCTAATTGAATACAACAAGGACTTATTTATACTATTAAAAAGTCTTGCTTGAATACCATGCCACAAGACTTTTTTATCACAAAAAAGTCTTTTAAAATCCTTCAAAATCTCAATCCAATACACCTCCTTAGAGTCAATGAAAAAATATAATCATTGATTTCATCAACCATTTCAATTGTTGATGCTTGAATAGCCTAGATTGCAAGAATTATTTGTCCTTGTATTAGTGCACTAAAGGATATGTACTTTGCACTATATATAGCATGATGGGATCATCAAAATCTGTAATAAGAAATGAGTTAGAAATTTGTATTGACATATAACCATCATTTGGCTAATATAATTTTCCACTCTCACATCTAATATCCACTACGAAAATTGAGTTTCTCTACATTGGCATTGTTTGCTTCCTTTTGTAGCTGCATATTTTATGAGACTTAACACATGACAATATTGTCAAAATTATAAAAATATTGATTGCAGCATTGACAATGTCAGAATGACCTCCTGTTGGGACAGCTGGCAAAAATTGGATATTGTTGATTTCTAAAAATGAGTCATCTGTCGTATTTGACTTAACTTCTTTTTTTTCTCATAGTGAAGTGGAGAAAGATGCATTCTTATATGAATATTAGAAGTTATAATATATTCTAATTAATAACCCTATTTTCACTTCAATTTTTTCTTCTACCATTTAAAATTTGAAAAGCATTAAAAAATATAAAAATATTTAAATATTAATTAAAGATACCTTTTAATTAACCCAGAAATAACATTTCTAATAACAACAACAACAACAACGTTTTAAAATACATTACTGGAGAAAATATATTTAGAAATGAAACAACTCAACCATGGATTTGTTTGAGGTGGCCATCTAAAATTCCAGTAGGATAATATAGTGGAATTAAATAATAAATATTTAAGTAAAGGATGATTAAAAAAAAAACAAAGGAAAATTGGAGAACGATGTCATATAGATGTCTAGTATTTTAACACATACAATGTAAGAGTAACTTTCATATTTTATTACTATTTTTAAGAAAACTAAAAAAAAAAAAGGTATAAAAGATGATGTACTTTAAAATTTAAATTCAAAAATTCAAAAAATAAAAATACTTTTTAATTTATTAATTGTTTGTTTATTACAATTCAAAATAAAATAAAATAAGTCATGTGATCAGTAAGATAAGAAGAAAAGCTTTTGTAATATTAAAAAACTTTTTTGATTACTTTAGTGTATTTTAAATAAATAAAAAAATGACATAGATAACATTAGATAAGGATAAATTTGAATTTTTATATTGATAAAAAATATTCAAATTTATTAATAAATTTTTATTATAATTTTATAATTTAAAATTGTTATACTTTAAAAATAAAAACCACATGAAGATAAGGAAAGTGAGAAAAATATTTATATTCTCATTAATTATGAGTGGAAATTACATTTAAAAGAGCGATAAAAAAGAATATATATAATAAACTAATTGAAAAAATGAAGAAAATAAAACTCTTATTATCTAAATTATGTACTCTAATTTATATATTAAAAATAAATATTGAATATCTTTCAGTATTATTTTTAATTCCAATAACAAATACATTGTAAAATATCCAAAAGCAAGTTGGTTGGGTCTGAATTCCAAAATGAAATGTCAGGTGCAAACTTGATAAATGATGTAAGACGGCTTTGAGCGAAGTGGTGAAGAGGAAGATAAAAAAAATGAGCAGGAGCTTTGAGCGAAGTGTTAAA
The DNA here is from genome assembly GCA_004329165.1 of Spatholobus suberectus. NCBI lineage: Eukaryota > Viridiplantae > Streptophyta > Magnoliopsida > Fabales > Fabaceae > Spatholobus > Spatholobus suberectus. The sequence goes on along the minus strand of CM014730.1, from coordinate 74,794,948 downwards.
GCAGGAAAGAGTAAAAAATGAGCGGGAAATAGGTGAGTAAAATTTTGACATGTGGCAGAACAAATCATTCTTTTATTATATAGTAAATAGAAGTAAAAAGAATAGAAGTCTGTCGAATATAGTAGGGGGAAAATGCCTTATATAGGCAGGCTTACAAAAGAAAATAACAAAGACACAAAAAACTACCTAACAGAAACTAACAAAAAGAAGAGCAAACTAATTAACAACAAAATAACAAACACTGATGAAGAGTGTCGCAACCGGAGTCACGAAGCAAAAGTATTTTCAATGGAGTCGCCACCAATATTTTTATTTGAGGGAAAAACATTGGAAAACTCTCTAAAATGGTCTTTGAAATTAGAGAAAGATTCAGGAATCAATCACAAGTAGGGAAGGTATTACCCCACAACGCTTGTTAAGAACAGTACTTCGAATTAATTGTGCAAACTATGTAACTTTGTAAATATTTATTTTACCCCAACAAGAAAACAAAGAAGATAAAATACTTTTGTGATTTTTAATTATTATTGTTTTTTGTATTTCCAAAGATAAGAAGAAATTGGATTTTTATTTTTTATTTTACAGAAACGAAAACTTTAAATTGAAATTTGAAAAGATACCTTTTTTTAAGGATTTTTATTTTTATGGTAAAAAAAACTTGAAAAGACATTTTTATTTTTATTTATGAAAAAGAAAAAAATAAAATTCAAAAAGGACTTTTTTTTTAAAAGATGTTTTTAAAAAATTGAAAAGAATCTTTTTAATTTTTTATTTGAAAGAATTCATCTTTGCATAAGGGTTCAAGCTAACAAATGGCTAATCATTAAATCCTTACAATCTGAATAATGTCAAAGATAGTAATTGCTATTTAGTTGACGGTATTAGTCGTTGCATATTTGGATAGATTTTATTTTTTGTTTTTGCCAAAAGAAAACAACTTTTATTTTAACTTATACACAAAGTTTATGATGGCAAATGACTATCCTATAAATTCTTATGATTTAAGTAACATCAAAGGTAGAATCCACCACTTAAATAATGTCACAAATCATAGTTTAAATTAAAACCATTATTTTTATTTAAAACCACAAATATTATAAACAATTTATACATTAATTAGAAAATGCAAAGTTTTGGATTATTTTTTTTTGTATTTCTAACTTAGAAGATAAAAGCAAAAGATGGAATTGGCAAATATATACATGCGCCCACAATCTAAAGCCACGACATTTTTAATGTTCCTTTTCTTTCTTTTTTTCACAAAAACAAATCTAAAGACTAGAACCAACTTTAACTATTCAAATCTTATATACAAGAATGAAGAATCAAGCTGGCCACCTACATACACTACTGTAGAAAACACTTTTTAAATCGATTAAAAAAGGATTTTTAAATTAATTTTACAACTGATTTAGATATAGACGATATAGAAAGTATTATCATTTTAAATCGTAACTTGAACCGATTTAAAAAACATATTTTAACTCGGTTCTCTAGGGAATCGAGTTAAAAAGTTCACTTTTTTAAATCGATTCTAATTAAAACCGAGTTAACAAGTGAACTTTTTAACTCAGTTAAGGCAAAAATCGATTTAAAAAATTTACTTTTTAACTCAGTTCATGCACAATCGAGTTAAAAAGTGACTTTTTTTAAAATAATTTGATTGTTTTGTCATACAACCAACCCTGTTATCATCAAACAGATACCACAAAAATAGCCAGTACATCAACACATTCAATTATAACCTACTTTAAACAACAAAACTTCATAATATGCTTTCAAACAGATAAAATAAAAAACTACTATTGTTTTGCCTAGCTAAAAACATTCTAAACAAACTATCAATTACTAATTTGAAGGAAATATGTTGCCCAACATTGGCGGATGTCTATCATGTCCTTATGTGAGACTGGTTCCCTATCGATGAATAAGTGCAAGATAAAAAAACGTAAGATAAATTCATTAGCCAATCAACTATAAAAATTATAAGTATTGTAACTTGTTGAAAACTATATTACCTTGCCCCATGAATCCACACTATCTACTGAAACTATGGTCAGCATATGTTTCATTACATAATATCCATACTCATAGCTCCCTACTTGTTTGTTAGCCTACCAATGAGAATTGTTTTTAAATATGAGTTGTAGAAACTATTACAAATTGTAATTGAATATGCAACTGTAAATTACTTACGTAGGAAAAAAACCAACTAGGCTTCCTTCATAGTGACACGTGCCTACCTGCCAATATTTGATATCTTATCATAACTTTGATTTAAAAATGGATATGCAAAGTATGTTATAGATTTCAAAATTATAATACAAGCACAAAGGAAATGTATTATAAATAAAAACTTACCTTTCTATGAGTTCTTTCAATTTTTTGTTGGGCTTCTTGTGCAATGAACACAACAAGGTCACAACATTGTCCCTAGGACAAATAATTAGCAATTGTCAGTGGAGCTACATTGGAAAACAATATAGGTGACGAGATTCAAATATCATTTAAAATCAATTGGGTGAGAAATAACTTGTGCTTACCAATGCAAGTACAGTGCTAGGTAACACCGTTTCATCCATTATACATCCAATTTCGAATGTAGGCCTGAGAATCTTCGTCCTTATTTCCTATCTTCTAAATAGGGAACAGGTCAATAAATCCGTATGTACATTCTCCTGCCCCTTTGAGAGACACAGAGGCGATGCATATTCCTAAAATATTCAAATGAATCTTATAATAATGAGATGCTTATTTAAGAGATTTATAAATAAATTAAACTTACAGCAACCATAATTGTAGAACTAAGATGTTTAGCATGTCATTGCTAGTACATATTTCCAAAACATCCTTTTGGGTGATCCATAGGTCAACATTCCTAGGCTTGCCAAGGAATGTGGGTTCTCAATCTATTTGCACAACATACCCCATACTAGATGCCACATGCCACAAGCGTGTCATCGAATCAACTTGAGATTCTGATTTTTTACGTGGAACATCTTTCTTAGATGGTTGAACATCCTAAAAAGATAAATATAAAATAATATTATAAAATACAATCAAGTTATTTCAACTTGTAATTAGAAAAAAAACAACTTAAGATGAGATTTGAATATACCTTGGCTGATGTAACCTTTATAAGTCGTCATGGCCATTGAATGAATTGTTTAGGGAGCTGCCCCACAGTCTGAATATCCTTGATCGGCACAGTTCAAATCAATATAAATTTTTCTTATATTGATTAACATATTCAAGCATAAATAATTAGTAATTAATTCATAATAAAAACAAAATTAACATAAAAAATTAATAACCATGTCCACACACTTGCTTCAAGGACAGAATCACATTGCTATGTCAAACAAAATCACAACAGATACAATCCAAAGCAAATCACATTGTTCTATTTCACTTGTTACAGCAACCATAGCCATTACCAAGCATAATATATCATTTAACACTTAAAATTATCAACATATGAACTAAAAATTATACAGGACAACAAACGTAAAAATGAAAACCGCAACAATGAGACAACTACAAAATGAGCTTCAAACCTGTCCAATGCTGTGCGAAGGAGCTTCCACAAGGTGCTACAAGGACCTTCGAGCTTCAAGGAGGTGCTACAATGGAGTTACAAACCTTTGAGTTTCAACCAGCTTCAAGCTTCGTGGAGCTTTGACAAGGAAGAACGAAGTGAGTTTCCACTTTGCAAATGCCGTAATGAGGAGCAAATGAAGAAGAAGCTTCAAAAATGGAGTAGAAAATAGATTAAGAGCTTCGAAAATGGCCAAGGGATATAGGTGAGAAAGGAGGATTTGAAGTAAAAGAAGTTTGGAAGGGTAGAAATGAAGGCGCGCATGCGCACAACACATTTGTAAGGCAAACCTTTCAAATCGGTTTCATGTAGGAACCGATTTAAAAATAGACTTTTTAAATTGATTCCTAACTAAACCGATTTAAAAAGTTATTTTTAAATCGGTTCAAAGGGAACTGATTTAAATTGTGGCCCCGTATTGTCATTTTTAAATTGAAAAAATTCTTTTTAAATTGGTTGAACATGAACCAAGTTAAAAAAGTTTGAGCAAATTTCAAAAATACCACCGCGTTCTTATTCTAACCCGATTCAATTTGAACCGAGTTAAATTCATGCTTTAAAAAGTAGATTTTGTACTAGTGACACTTACACGATTTGATTTTCACACAATAAACAAAAAAAAAATCAACGAGCATAAAAACTTGACAATGGATTGAGGAAGGCTACGCATGTACATGACATATACATCTCAATTCAAAATAGTATATATGAAATATGAACAGGATAAGCAAATAACCATAAAAAATTGACATTGAACTAAAGTAAAATGTACAATACTTAAAATTGAACGATAGGAAACAGGTACTTTACAAAACATCTAAAATCAAATAAAAGTGATAGGGAAAAATAACGGAACCTCTATACAAAATGACCTTTCGTGTTATTTCCCTTCAGATGATGCTTGAGCTTGTTGCCTCTTGCCTTTGACGGTATGAGGACCGTGCCAAATTGTAGCCTTAAAGCCTTCAAATTCAAGTCAATTCGTAAGAGATGTGTATGAGGGGGAGTGGATCGTGGAGAGAGTTTTTTTTATATGTGCTCTTGAGAGTATTTTTTTTTTGTTTTTGAGAGCTTCCCCCCTAAAAATAGTGAATCCGTGAGTGTTAAATAGGCAAACCAACTTATCTCTTTGTAACCACTCTATTCACTGGTAACTGACTCCCATGATCTCCTTGTTTTTAGCCTAGTGATTGTTACCCTCTTCTACTAGTACCTGACTTATCTTTTCTGGTTTTCTGTTTTCTTTTTTCAAATTTTTATTATTTTTTATTGAATTAACAAAATACACGTAGATAAAATTAGTTATTCACAAAGAGCATCAACAAAAACTTTGAAGTTATCTAATTCTAGCTTAAAAATATTATATTGTTTAGGTTAAACGTATTATTTAGTCCCTACACGTGTCGTGGATTCTTAATTTAGTCCCTATACAAAAAAAACTTATTAAATTGGTCCCTACAAGTGTCACAGATTCTCAATTTAGTCTTTACTATTTACAAATTCTTAATTTAGTCCCTATACCTGCAGCACATTCTTAATTTAGTCCTTGTACGTGCAAGGCATTCTTAATTTGGTCCAATAGTATAGGGATCAAATTAAGAATGCGATCCATGTACAGGGACCAAATTAAGAATGTGTTACAGGTATAGGAACCAAATTAAGAATGAGCTACATGTATAAGGACTAAATTAGGAACGTGTAAATGGCATCATGACGATAGGAACCAAATTAAGAATCCGCAACATGTATAAGGACCGATTGAAGAAGTTTTTACATATAGAGACCAAAATTGAGAATTTGCAATAGGTGTAGGGACTGAATTATGCATTTAACCTATTGTTTATTTAGTACTAGCAAAAAATGTATATTTTTGGTCTCTCACACAATAATGTTATATAAATTATATTTTTTTATAGCATACCTAACAAGTCAAATGGTTTAGTGGCTTTCATGTTAGTGATAAAGTAGGAGTTATGGCTTTTATCACTTTCTAAACCACAAATCTCCTTGTCATGCAAGCACCATATGCATTGCCACATCTTCAATAGACCGCCATGTCACCTCCAACATGTTTTGTAATGGACAAAACTTACATAAGTAGTTTTATAAATACTTTGGTACTATTCTCCAATTAGCATTGAAGTTTTATCTCGATAATCTATGTTGACCTTTAATGCAAACCATTATTACACAACTTACCGAGGTGAAACTCCCATTCTGATTGCAAAACAACACCAAAAGTACATATAGAATTGTATCTAAGTTTTGTCCTTTTTGTAATTTGTGCAATTGAAAATTGGACATCATCTCCAACATGTTATGTAATTAATTTTTGCAATTGAAAATTAGAAGAGTAAAATTTCACAAATTGTTGGGAATAAAAGGGAGTAAAAAATTGGGGAGAACTCCATTAATAGATCACAAGCCAACCACATAAGTGAACCTGATACCGCATCCAACCCAAAACCTTAAAGCATTAGGTTTGCAGGTCCTTCTCACTTATATGTTGCTCAACTTGCTCATTCCTACCCAATATAGGACTTCATATTCACACTTGTAGTGCAACAATTAAGCCTAAAGTAAAGCTTACAACATAATTCTGAATGTTAAAAAAAGGATAAAATAGAATTTTGATTCCTTATTTATATTTTAGGTTTCAGTTTAGTCCCTTAAGTTTTAAAAGTTTCAGTTTGGTCTCTTATAATGTCTCTATTAGACCAAATTGGTTCTTTTGTCAGTTTTTGGCACTAACTATGTCAATTTTGGCTGATGTGGCATCTCTCACAATTTGCCACTATCACCAAATTGACCAAATTAGTGTGGTAAACTAACAGAAGAACCAATTTGATCTAACAGAGAGATTTTAACTGACCAAAGTGAAATTTTTTAAACTTAAGGGACCAAACTGAAACCTAAAATGTAAATAAGGGACTAAAATTCTATTTTAGCCAACATTTTAGTTTAGTTGTTATGAACATCTAATTTTGTTCACTCTTTTGTTTTTATTTTATTTTGTTTTGCTTTATAGTATTTCTCTTTTTCTTGCAAATAACAAGATTCGTTTTAATTTGAATAAACCTAAACTAAAAAAAAACTTTGTTTATATTGGAGCATTTTAATTATAAATATTATTATACTTTGTGTCTGAAGATATTATTTTGAAGTGCTAATTTCAGTGTTGTCATGTAAACAATATTTAACAAAATAATTTTGCTACATTTACATTTTAGTTTAGTTGTTATAAATACCCAATTTTGCTCACTCTTTTGTTTTTATTTTGTTTTGTTTTGCTTTATAGTTTTTTCTTGCAAATAACAAGATTGTTTTTTTTTAAAAAAACCTAAACTTAAAAAACTTTATTTATATTGGACCATTTTGAATCTAGATATTATTATACTCTGTACCAAAAGATATTACTACCTCCATTTCAAAACTTTAGTTGTTCCAATTAGGAGTGGTTTTTAGTTGTGAGTGTTGAAAATTTTAAAAACTATAACCAATTTTTAGTTTTTCAAAGTTAGTTTTAGTTTTTAGTTTTGAAGCCCTTAACTCTTTCTGTATTAATTTTTTCTACATTTTTTTAAGGCTAAAATATAATATTGGTCTCCTATGTGAATTTTTAGTTTCAGTTTGGTCTCTTAAGTTTAAAATTTTCACTTTGGTCCCTTCGAGTGTCTTTGTTAGATCAAAATAGTCCTTCTATCAATTTTTTGCATTAATGGTGTTAATTTTGGTTGACATGACATCTCTCATAGTTTGTCACGTGTCACCAAGTTGTCAACCTAGTGTGGTAAACTGACGGAAGGATCAACTTGATCTAACAAAAATATTTTAAGGGACCAAAGTGAAACTTTTTAAATTTAAGAGACCACACTGAAACCCAAAATTGAGATGAGGGACCAAAATTATATTTTAGCCTATTATAAATAAATAGATAATTGTGTTACATAAGTTTGAAAATGAAAATTTTTACATGAAAGCAAATATTTCCATTTCAATGGCAAATATCTACAACATATTAAGATAAAAGCTTATAAGTGTTAGCTTAATTGTTACTAACTTTATTAATTTGTAAAATTCAGAAATTAAGTGTATTTGGCATGATATTTAAAATAACTTATAACTTATTTGACTATGTTATAAACTTGTTTTATCAAATTAAAAGTGTTTGGTAAAGTAGCTTAATGCACTAGCTTATAACATATAGCTATAAGCTTCTTCAAGTAGCTTATAGTTGGTGACTTATTATTTTTTTACTATATATATTTATCTTTCATATTTAAATACAATTTTATTTTTACCCTTTCCTTTTTCTTTTTTACATTAAAAGCTTTTTTAATTCACACCTCTACAAAAAAAAAACCTCTATGTGTTGTTGTATTGTCTCTAACATGTCTACTTCGTTGAAGTCTTCCCTAATTATGGTACGCATTCTTACTTGACTTGTCATCTCTCTACTTTTGATTAGCATTATTTTAGGGATGTACCTAAAATATTTATAAAATTTTATTCTGGATATTACATTCTTCATTTTAATATTTAATAAAATATTTTATCTTTGGAAAAATTGATGAGAATTCAAAAATTATGAAATAACTAAAATTATAATTAAAAAATTAAATTTATATAAAAAACTATATAAATTTGTTCTTTAATTTCAATTTATATTTTTCAGCTAACATAACAGTTAACTTTAGCAAACACTTCTAATTAAATAAGCTAACCTATCAGCTTTTAGATAGCCTATAATCAACTTTCAGCTAACTTATTAATTAATTTGGTCAAACACACTCTACATATCAGAATAAATGCTTTATACGTACTTTCTAAATTTTGAACAATTATTTAATTTTAAATTGAAATTATAAGGATGCTGGATTTCAAATTTTATATATATACATATATATACATATATACATATATATATATTTGAACTTTATTTTAGAGCTACAAAGGTATATTATCATTATTATTATTATTACTATAAATAAATATTTGTAAGCACCAAATTATTAATAATATTACTCATTTTTAAAATTAATAACGATTAATATTCTAAAATTTCTTATCACTCATTATGTATGACAGATACATTATTTTTTAGTTATTAAAAGCTTTTTTTGGTAATCATGTTATTAGTGTGCAGTATCTATCAGTTTTGTTAATGATTAATTTCTGCCAAAAGACTTAGTTTGCCACCTTTAGTGGGATTTTCCCTCACAACCACATTTTTTTCATTCACAAGATTCAAACCTAAGACCTTACTTACGGAATCCAAGCTGAATTTCACTCGGACCAAGAATATGTTAATAGTTATTGAATGCTTTAAAAATAGCTATGAATACCCAATGGGTATAGCTCAATTGGCAACACAATGAGTTTGTGGGGGAGGACTTATGTTTGATTCCCACATAATACATCCTTGGGGAGGGGCGACCAACATTAAGTGTCACTAAGCCCCAAATTGAGGATTAGTCCCACAATCGGGCCAAAGGACTGAAGCTTGTAAGGATACCTCAAGGTTCCACTAGGAAGCCAAAGACCTAATTACGACCACTACCAAAAAAAATAGCTATGAATCAATTAAATTAAATGATAAAATATATTTTTGGTCCTTTATCTTTTTACTAAAATTCGTTTTGGTCTTTCATCTTTTAAAAGATTCATTTTGGTCCTTTAACTCTTAAATTTGAGTTAATTTTGTCCTTCCACAACAATGATCATTTTTTAATTTTTGGAGACAATTTTGAACCCTTTTTTGACTAATTCAAGATGTGAAATGTGGCAATGCTCATCGGAAAGACTTTTTGTAAAAAGATTTAAGATGCTGATGGCTTAAATCGTAGAAAAAGGTGGGGAAATTTTTTTGTGTTTGAAAAAGAAATGAGGTAATTTCTAAAATAATAAATCTTTCCTTGCATTTTGGAAACCTTGTGGTAGAAATCCAAATCTGTTAAATCAAAGAGCACAATGAGTACTATCCAGAAACTACTTTACATATGGGTTTCAATGAGAGAAACTCCCACATGCAAAGCTTGCAAGTTTCGCCCATAGAGAGAGAGAAAGGAAAACGATGGCGTTTTTGAAAACCGATTTCAATACTATAATGGGGTGATCGCAGGGGGTATGATTATGAGCTCGGTTGAGCGAAATGACAACATGTGAAACCTCCCCTTTTGAAAATGAGAATGCAAGGATAAAGGAAGAACAAAATATTATGGAAAGAAATGAGTTTATTGAGCTTGATTGAGATCGAGAGTGTGCTCACAAGTTTGAATAGAGGAAAATACATCGAACAAAATCAAGGCTTGGCCTTTGCAAGCTAGGAACATGACATGTGTAACATCCTCAAAATATTACTTAAATAATTATCTAATAATTTTCATTTGTTTAATTGTCTTGTGATATTAATCAAAAGTCTAGATAGAGATTTATAAATTTTGAAAGCTCTGATTTAGCTTCAATGAATAAATAATATCTAGACTTAATAATAACAATAATAATAAAGGTAATAATTGGAACTATATAGAAATGTCTAAATAAATAGCAGAGACATTTCTAAAGGTGAGAAAAATATATTCTAGTCTTAGAATAATATTAGAAAGGTATCTAAGAAATAAAAATAATTTTTGGTAATTTTATAAATAAAATTAGATTTAGTGCAATTAATAAATTAGAATAAAGAAAGATAATTAAGAGTAAATTGTAGAATAGTCAAAAAAATTTAAGAAAAATAATTTTAAGCTTAGAAGAATGATTAGAAATTTATCATAAATTTTTAGAAATTTTTTGAGGATTTTTATAATTTAGCATATATGAGTAAAAAGTGTTCACAAGCACTTATAGAGCACAGTTAGAAATACTAAATGAGCTTTAAAAATTACAAAAAAATTACAGGAGTTTTCTTAGTGTGTCTAAACCTTACCTGAACAAGGAGAACTCAAAATGAGATCTCTATAATAGTTTTCTAAAAATAAGTTCATAAATAGCTCATAAAATCACTTATAAAACAAACCGATTGTTTTTAGCTTTGTTTGTAGATAAACCTCATATGTGTGACTAGAGAAGGACTAGATTAAGTCTAATTTCATTAATCACAATTCCCTATAAGCCTGTTGAATTGAAATTAAAATGAACACCAAACATTTTAGTGACATGTGTCAACACTTAATGATTCAAGACTTGGTATTTCTCCCCTACCTTCTATAAACTTCGACCACCTCCCTCTCCCAAACCGTCATCTTCAATTTTTCCATTCTCCTCCCATAGCCCTCCATTCCTCTCAAAATTCCTCAAGATCCAAGGTCTTCCAACACTATTTGTGACCAATCCAAGGTATGAGAGCTCATTTTCTTCCCTTCTCCTTCTCTACATCACACAGCCATCATCATCACCCATTATCCTCCACCAATTTCTCTTGGCATTCTCTTGAAATTCCATCAATTATTCATAGGGCTTTTGGTCTAGAACTCAAATTAGTGCTTGATTTGTTTTGTCCACGAAGGTTGAAGCCTAATTGGAGTATGGATGAGCAAAACCCTCTCCTCCTCCTCTCATGGCAGCCACGGTCATCAATGGGTAAGGGGGTAGAAACTAGACCAATTTGATTTCAAGAATGATAATGGCCTAGATGATGGTTTTGTTAAATTGTGTGTTGTCAATTTTATTTGTGTGACTCTTGAGGATTCTAATTGTGATGTGCTTGCATGATTGGCCACATAGAGTTTAGTTGGGCCTTGTATGATGTTGTTGATAACGGAATTGCTTGAAATATATGTCAATTGCTTGATAACAATACTTAAATATTAAATTACAAGTTGCTGAATTTTTACTGCAGTATAACAGCCTCTGTTTTTCATGTATAATTTCCTGTGTGGTTGAAATTTTTGCATGATTTTTGGTAGAGAGATGCCTCTCTATGTCTAGAATATCTCTATAAAATTTCATAATCTAATTCCGTGTGATGAATATTTGGAGAATTTTTGATGGACTGCTGTTCTGTCAAATTCTGACAGCAACCAGCCACGAAAAAAGTGATCAATTGGACCTTTAAATGATTTTATAAAAATTAGGAAAAATTATATTTAGAAACTAACATATTGAAGGTTAAGACTACAAAGGATGGTTGGAAGAAAAATTCATTTGCTATGCCAAAACAATCAACAAAAACAGGGTATCACAATATAATATAAAACAAAAAAAATTGCCTATGATGTAATTGATATTCCTAAAGCTTAGCTTTGTGTTTTATAGTATGGGTAGATAATTAGAATCATCAAATTGGTAATCAAAAGATAATTTGGGATAGAACAACTGTAGATTAATTAGTGTCTTTTAATTATAATAAGCATTGGTTTGTTAATAAGATGTGAGTTCTTGAACCAAGAAATGAGATCCTTTTGTTAATTGGCAATTAATAGCATGAATGGTTAATGATCAACAAAAATATGTTTGGGTAAATCGAATTGACTGAATGATGGATTTAGTCTGTGATAGTGGCATTAAAAATGAAATGCAATTAAATTGATGAAAGATGTGATGTGAATGATACCTATAAATGGCCAATTGATTGTGATGACAATTTTAATGAAATGGATGAAATTTGTGGAATGAATATGTTGGCCATGGTTTCCCTTTGTTGATTTATTGTCCATGCATAATGAGAAGTGTGATGGAATGTACTAAAACAGAGAAGGATTTTACTAAATTTTATAGAAAAGTATGAATGTTTGTAATTGAATATATGGTCTTTGTGAATGTTCATACATCATATGCATATATATTGATGTTGTGAACCATGCACTAATAGCATGTGTTCTGGACGGGAAAGCCACAGTTTGGTATGCTGTGGAATGAAAGGCAAGGACCCACTTGCAGAGGTCTTGGGGGTAAGGTATCGAGCAGTGAAGGTCCCAATGGCTAGGATAGCGCCCTTGAGCCGGGATATTCATTTAACCAAGCTTGATAACCCCGACAACTGCTCAGCATTCCAGGATTGGTGTGAGAGTATATCTCTGTTTGGAATATGAATGTCTTGAGCTGAAAGATTGTTCCTTCCCTCGATGATAAGGAGGATTGTACCTTAGTGTGAGAGAGGTATATGTACTCCCAATCACTTCCCATGAATATTGATGAACACTAAATGCACTACAAGAAACTCTGTTTATAGCTGCGGACAACTAACAACGGCCATATGGCCGATGCAATTAGAGTCGGCCAAGCCGACTCTTAGTCGTCACAAATGTAATTTCCATAATTTTATTTATTTTGTAAGAATTTTTTAATTTTTTAGTTTTTAAAGAAATATTGTTAAACTGTTGCGTCGACTTAGGCCGTCATTTCATATTATTATTTTTAAAAAAAATTATTTTTAGTAATAACGTCGGTGTTGGATGTCTCTATGTAATAATAACAATAAAATAAATAATTTTTTTTAGAGACACCAAACACCATCGACAAGAGAGTGCTTGCAAGCCCTAAACCCCTTCATACCTCTCACTCTCAAAACAGACCACAAAGCCCTCTTCCCTCCCAAACTCTTAAACTCTCAATCTTTCTAAATCTATTGCACTCCCTTTCAAAGTTCCCCTTATCAGCGTCATCAACTCACACCCTAGCATCTCCGTTGGAAACGTCATTGCCTCATTGGAGCCATTCACCTGAAGGTAAGATTTTTGCAGTATTTTTAGGGGTAATTTTTGGTAAAAATGTTGCAAACAAATGATTCTAAATGTTGATTGCACATTATTTTGAAGCAGCTTAATTTGAGTGCAACTCGTTCCATGCTTAAGACCCTTTCCTTCTCCAAGGCCATTTCAATAGCCTTTCGCCTGAAGGTAAGCCTTAAGCATTATTTTTCTAATCCTCTTTTTCAATTCTCTAAGATTTTGATCTCATCTCTCCCCCCCCCCCCCCCCCCTTCCTTCCTTTTTTTGTTTTTTTTTGTATTTTAGGGTTTCCCACTGTGGTTGCAGTGTTGCACCAACCATTGATGCACGCACGCACCAAAAGGTAACTGGACTTGTCGAATATAGTTCTGTATTTCAGCGATTCATCCTTTTTATTGGTATAGGCAAATGTTCAGTATTGTATTTTTTATTTGAAATTTGAAAATGATATTACACCTAATGGGGCTTGTCAATTATCCAATTAAACATGTTTCAAATTCCATTTGTTACAGAATTATTTTTTCCTATTTAGCCTACAACCAGTTTCGTACTCCAAGACAATATGGTAGGTTTATCCAATTTAAGTGTTTGGGATAATTTTATACAAAAATACAGATTGTTGGGATATAAAATTAGAGTGATGCTGGTAACCTAAAAGTTAAATGATAGCATAGGTCTTAGGACAATTGATCAAAAATAAAGTACTTGCAAGGGATGTTTCTTCCTCTGAATTAGTTTCCCAAGGTAGATTAGGTTCAACGTTGGGACTTGGGAGATGGACAAAACACAGATTCAAATTTGAAGATTAGATTTTGAGGCCATGTCATCTACAATTTCTTTATTCAAAATTTGGATGGTAAGTGGTAACAATGCAGTAAGCGTAGGATCCCAATGACAAAACCTATTTTCCTTTTTAGGATAATGCTTGATTAGTAAGCTTGAGGGAGTTCTAAAGTCAAGAACTTTGGAGGGCAATCTGTATGCCAGAGACAATAAGGATGGCTTCTACACAAAATGAATTAGGGCTAGATGATAGATTATGTTGGCAGAATTGCTAAACTACAATTCAATACCTAAACCAGTCAATGTGTAGATGATAGATTATGTTTTAATCTAGGTACATTTAAAGCAGAATGAAGGGAAAAAAATAAAAACTTTATGGATCCTTCTCCCTGGGCTTAATTTGGCCCTCCATCTACCACTGAGACGACTAGTGATTGAAAATTTCAAGACTCGAGCATTATTCATGTGTGATCTATAGTGCCTAAATCAGTAACCCACTGCACATCATGAAACTTGATTTGTTGGAGAACATTCTGTTCTAGTTTTAGCCATTGAGGCAATAGAAGTATTTGTTTCTGAAGTAGTGTTAGGTTCTGAAACTTTGTATTGCTGGAAAAGTTGATGTAAAATTTACTGGATTAGACAGATAGGCTGACATAAAAATTTTACTACTATCAGTTTTTGCCACGAGTAGATTTTTGTCTCCTTATCAGGTGTTTGAAGATCTCTAATGCAATTTTATTGCATGATAACTGGTGTAGTCTTTCCAACAATATTATGAGAACTCTATGTGCGGCAGCATGCTTTTCCTATTCAGTTATAGATAGTTAGCAAAGGAAAAGAAAGGGAAGATGTTGGTACCATTTTTGAGAATGTTGCTTGCTTCAACTTCATATTCTAAAGCTTTACCATAAAATTGATATAAAGCAATTGTAAAAATTTTTCAATACTTGGATATTTTAGTTGTTAATTATCGAAATTCTTTTACTATAAAGAGATTGGGAAAAACATTTATATATAGAATATTGGATTCCTTCCTACTGTAGGCTGACAATCAACATGAAAATATTTTTTATCCTCTTATTCTACTATTTAGATCTCTAGAGGTTTTGATGGAAACTACATTCACTCTAATTTTTTTATATCCTTATTAATTGTTGGATACTTCATGTTGACACATTAGATGAAGTTCTTTAAACTCTCTGTTTGGCCTTGTGGCTTTATTTTTATTTTTTGGCATTATAATTTTATAGTTTATGTTCTTAAGCTATTAATTTGTTAACCTTACTAGTTGTGTAAATGGAAATGAACTTATGTTTCTATTAGTATGTTAACCTTATTTTCTGGTATTGTAAAGTGAAATGAATGCATGATGCCATGATCCATGCAACATAACACGGCTAGTTTCATGTTTAAAAATTTTCCAACTTGTGTATCTAAATTAATGTTGAATTATTGTGGGCGTGATATACATATTGGATAGGAAATGACAACGATGATATTTTGAGTATAATGAGTTTATATTTGTACTTATCTTGTTTTGCAGTTTCATTTAGGACTTATCATTTAAACTTGTTATGTTCTTTTGTCATGATTATTCCATTTTAATGATTCAGGTATGTGAAAAGAGAGCATCTTATTGATGTTACTGAAGTGTTTATGGTACTCAATGCTGAGAAGAAATTTCGGATAGCCAAACTTGCTTTGTTCTTAATGGTTCTCATTGTTACTATCTATAAGTTTGTCACACCCTTACAATAGAACATACTTATCTACTTGTGCTTTGGCTTGTATGGTCTCATTGCTTAGCATTGTATCTATTTCTTTTTCTAATTAAGGCCTTCCATTAGAATTCTTGCTGCAGGAAGAATAATATTCTACAATTCCAAGTTTGAAGAATTAGACATTCGGTTGAATCCTATAATTAAAATTTCTTGACTAGTCCCTCTCCTACTATATTTCTCCTCCCTAATTCTTTTGGTTTCTAATATTGATGTAAAGGAGTGAAATTCTTATAAGTGACCTTGATTCGGTGATATTTAAGTGTTGAAATTGTAATTGTTTTTGTATCTACACATAAGCTTATGGGTACGAGAATACTTGGCTTCCTTGTGGAGAGAAATAAATCTACAGAGTAGGTGAAAAAAAGAGCTTTAAAAAGAAAAAAAAGCTTAGAGCCGGCTAAGCCACCTCTAAATGAAAAAAAATTATTAAAAAAGATAACAATAGAGTCAGCTAAGTCGACTCTATAAAGAAAAATATTAAAATAATTAATGGTAGAGTCTGCTAAGCCAACTCTAAATTGAAAAGAAATATTAAAATAATTAATCATAGAGTCGGCTTAGCCGACTCTAAATTAAAAAAATTAAAAATTTAATGATAATGTCGGCTAAGCCGACGCTAAGTGAAACAAAATTAAAAAAATAAACAAAATAGAGTCGGCTTAGCCGACACTAAATTTATAGAAATTAATTTTAAAAAATAAAATAGTTTGCTATGGCTTCTCTATGAGACGGTTTTAGTGTCGGTTAAGCTAACTCTAAATACAGTTGGCCTTAATTAACCGACGCAAGCGCGTTAGTGTTGAGCGTTTTAGAGTCAGTGTCTTTTCCGATGCATGTTCGATGCTATAACAACAATAGAGTTGGCTTTTACATGTTAGAGTCGGCTTTTAGTCGACTCTAAATGCCTATTTTGTTGTAGTGATGGATATGGGCCCACATGCATTATACTAACGAGTGTCTTAATAAAACCCCAGAATTGGTGTGGTATAGGACGCATCAATTTCGGATGGTAGTAGCACAGACGGACTTGTAGTGATACCATTTGGATTTATTGAGTAACTTAATACAAAAAGTTGATAGATTGAAAAGAAAAATGATAGGTCATGCGTCAAATCTCTGTTTGTGTGCAGCATGGGAATGGGATGCATTATGTGTATGAAATGACTGTAATAATTACATATGTTGTGATAATGTGTTATGAGTTGTGAATGTGCTCTCTATTGAATGTTATGATGTTTGATACATGATTTTATAGTTTATTAATGATACAACTATGTTAATGTTTATCATATTAGTTGTGTGACATGAATTGTGGTTCAGGGTGGGTCTTTAGGTTGATTTGATTCCTTGGTTTCAAATTGTTTGGTTCTTGCCCCTAATTAATTCATCCCTTCCTTCATCTGCAGATGCTTGGAACAGAAATAGAGAATGAATTACTTTTTGGTTTGTTGGTGAATAGGTACACGGGCTAGCAATGCATGGTTACAACCCCTAACCAAGATGGTATCAGAGTGGCGCGACAGAAGCGTGGTTAAAGATATAAAACACCCGTTCATGTGGAATGATGAGTTCATGGTTTGATTCTATAATACCAGATGTCGACATAATTTGGTGTGGTGTCAGAACTGGTATTCCCTTATGATTAGAATGGTAATGATTTAATCTGAAGAAGTATCTAGTTGTGTAGTAAACCGTGCTATAGTGTCATTAGAATGTAATATAAACCTTTTTCGTGTCAAGAATATGTAGCTACATTTTCGTAGAGTTTAAATTGTATTTTATTTTTATTAGTATTTGTTATCATAGTATTTTATTAATGGTTTGGTAGTAAAACTCTTATTTCGTTTTACATGGAAAAAGATTTCACATTTTATATTATGCTACAATTTCGGTTTTAAAGGATTTAAAAGAAAAAAAAATCTACTATAAGTTCTACTACTGAGCTATTAGAACTCGAATTTGAGTTACAGAAAAGTTGACAGTTAAGGGTGTTACACATGCATGTGGTGGAGAGGGGGGAACTCAAGCTTGAGAGGCTTTAGGGAGCTTGGCCGTGGGCTTGATTGAGAGGGAGGAGGAGGAAGAAATGTGGTGGTTTGAGGCCTAGTGTAATGACCTAACCGTCACTACTCAACAACATACATACTATCCCCTTTATCCTCATATAAGCATGAACGAAAACAAGACATATATGTAATTGAAATACAGTCATCCTGAGAGATCTATCCATCCCTCCTACTGTCATACATTCAAGTCCTTACAACTATTAACAGCAAAAGAATAGGGGAACGACCTTGAAACCATATAACAAAATCAAATATATAAATCCATCAATTGGGGAGAAGGATACAAAACACACTCCTTATGGCTGGTCACACTATACAACCCCATCAAAAGAATAAAATAAAATACATAACAAGAGGAACAAAAAGCTTGGCTCCTCAAGCCAAACATCTCTAGCTTGTAGCTCCATCCTCAGCTCTAAGAAGCCGGATCCACTGAAGCATCGCCATTTGCTCCCACTCCATAGGACATGACCATCACAGTCACATCAGCACAACAACAGCAACAAGACATCCAACAACAACAAAACAAGACAAGGGGTAAGCTTACTAAAACAATAGCATAACAAATAAATTCTGAAACCATCGACCATTCTCAACATTCGTACTCATATATATTACATATATAGCATACATTCATATGGCAAAGAGTTCTCAGTCCAAAACCCCATATCACAACCAATCCACCACAACTATGTCAATGCATGATGACACGACTCTCAAGAGATTCACAACACCTCGGGCGATCAGCCAGATCTTACCCCTTACCATGGCCTATCCAAGAACCATTAAGGTATTGCCAAAACTCTGATCTATGGATTAAGCTTAGTGGTTTGTCGGGATAAGTGTATGTGGGTGATGGATCACCGCAACTCAAGGCCTGCACCGCTTTGGCCCCCTACAGACTCGCCCATCCACTCATCCCAAAGGCCCATCTTTAAGACCCCATGTCTTATCCAAGCACTAGGTTGGAGGCCCGTTCGAGTCGCAACTCCTGTCAACCATCCAACTTACGTGCCTGCCTGCACTACGACATAAGGCCCATCATTCAGCCTCAACCAACAACATATGTATGAAATGAATGTATCACAACACCACATCCACTCAACAACAACCAATCAACATATATATATATATGTGTGTGTGTGTGTGTGTGTGTGTGTGTGTGTGTGTGTGTGTGTGTGTGTGTGTAGCAACACATCAACAGTGACACAATGCCATGTGGGCCCGACCAGCACCACACGTGTCCACAACCACTACCAACACCATGCAAGCCTAATCCAACCTCAAGCATGGTCAACAGGTAAGGTTTTATCCAAGTAGCCCATACCCTGTGAGAAACGTCACTCAACAATTTCATTCACAACTAGTGGAGGTCCTATCCAAGCAGCCCACATCCCATGGGTAAAACCCAAACAACAACACTTACGATAAGTGGAGGTCCTATCCAAGCAACCTACCACTCCTCCCACATTCTCAACCTTAGACTCACACTAGGAGTCCTTTTCAACCATGTTTCACGCAACTACACTTTCCAAATGATCAACTATAGAACTTTACATTCGCTCAGCGACCCACATGTTCGCTCAGCGAAGACCTTCCTTATAGAGGACCAATTTCCCTTGCGAAGGCTTTTCGCTCAGCGAATTAGAGTCACTTGCTCAGTGACAACTGGAGTCGCTTAGCAAATCTGTTCCAAGGACTTTCCCCAATTTCCATCAACTACATTTCGCTCAGCGAGTCACCTACTTGCTCAATGACGAGCCACTCTAGAGAGCATCCAAAACTAGCACACACACTCCTCGGTCAGCGAACCTGTTGTTCGCCTAGCAACTCACTTGCAACAGAGAGCAACAATATTCTAGGGCCCCAATTCACTCAGCGAGCTCAGTACTTGCTTAGCGAATTGCTTCTAGGCATTATGGAATGCCCACATTCGCTTAGCAAACGTCACGTTCGCTCAGCGAGCCGCTTTTTGGAAATTTTCCAGAATTCTTGTGATCACTCGCTCAACGAATAGACCATCACTCAGCGAGTTTCCCTGTCACTCCTACGACTCAAAAACACTCACTTAGTGACACAAATAGTCGCTCAACGATTCCCCAATTCGAAAGCCTCACTCTACTCCTAGGGCCATTCTCGCTCAGTGAGAGCCACAGTCGCTCAGCGATTATCAGACAACAGCAACAGAACTCTCTTCGAAAAAACCCCAAAATCCAAACTTTTTGCTCATTTATACCCCAAATCGACTCCACAGAGGTCGAATACGACCACACAACAGCCCACAGCAACATACCTAATACATACAACAAGCGATACGCATTTCAACACAAATCACTAAGAATTCAAAGGAAACCCATTTCCACATAACATCTTAACATAACTCATTCAAATGCAGTTTTTAGTACAAACTACGACCACATTTGCATACAACTATGTTCATACAACAACTATTTAATACTTGTAAGCTTCCCTTACCTTTAGGAGTTCCAAATCTGAAATTTGGGGAAGAAGAGAAAATGTGAGATTGTGAACTCTTGAGCTAATCCTTCAAAAAATCCACTCTTCTCAATATACGAACAAGGGATTAAGTCTTTGAATCCTCCTACACTCTTGGTGAATTTAAGTGAGATTGAGAGAATGAGAGAGGTTTGTGAGCAAGAAAGATGAGAGAACGGTGGAAATGAGAAGGAAAAAAGGCTTTTAGCCTCTAAAAACTCTCCCTAGGCCTCACATAGGTTGTGGGCCCACTAAAGCCTATGGTCCGTCTACTCCCTTCCCAAGCCTCACAACTGGTTCAAAATTGCTGGTTTCCTTCAACAACCCATATGAACATAACCAACACTCTCACAGTGGCTCAAGAACAACATTTTTTCCTCGGTTCCCTAAATTCAGATAGGAATTCCAAAACAACATTGACACAGCATTTAATTAATTTATTTATTTTAATTACCAAGATCACATGTTATATTTCCATTTTTTAGTTATTAAACCACTAAATCAAACATTTAGAAAACACGGCGTTACACCTGGTGCTGAGTGATGCTGTGGATTCTTTGAAGAATGGAAGAAGAATGGTTTTTATGGAGGGATTTTGAGTGTGGTGGTTAAAATGGAAGAAGAGACTTGGTTGGGTTTAATAAAATGAGCATGAGTTTGAAAGGAATAGGGTGTGGGTTAGGTAGTCTTATAAGAGAAGAATTTTGTTTTAGTGGAGGGGTGGTGGTGTCATGTTGCTTATAAGGAGTTTTGGGAGAAAACTTTAAGTGTGTAGCATGAAAATAATAAGTATTAAGGAAGTTTGAGACATAAATGAATTAATCTAGGTGTTAGATTGAGTGGTAAGAGCATTTAAGAAATTAAATTAATCAAAGATTAGTTTATAGGAAGTAAGGATAGCAATTTAAATGAATAGAATTAGTTATAGCAACTAATCTTTAAAAATTAGAATTTAATTGAGTAAGATTTAGGAATAGAAATAATTTTAAGGGATTAATGAGATTGAACAATAATCTCATCGTTGCTCTTTAAAATTTTTAAACAACTCTAGGAATAAAACTTGTGTTCTATAATTTGCCATTTTGGCTCTGAGTGAGCTACAAAGTGTTTGTGGCATCTCACGGGCAATTAGTGATTATAAAATCACTAATTATAACTACGCGTAGCTATAACACTTTCCATTTTATTAACCAAGAACCATGAATAACAACTATAATTATCTAATATTAACCTAAGCCATTTATTATTATTATTATTATAATTTTTAACAAACAATTTAATTAGTCAAGCAGTAATTAAAGCAAATAAAACACTTAACATATATATACATATACCACGCAACACTTATAATTAAAGCACCTAAAAACTTGTCCTAGTAGTTTTACCTACATAAAAACTATAGAATCCAACTAATATTTGAACAAAAAGGGCCATAAACATGGTGAAAATCGCGTGAAAAGTGAGTCAAGTAACACCCTCATTTCTACTTATCAATTTTCTATTTATTCAATAATTGTTTTAAGCATTTGGGTGGAAATTCAAAAAAAAAAATTTGAGTATGCAATTACGTTCAAAATAACAAATAAACTTTAGTTTAGATTTTAATAAATCGGAGCCTAGGAAGTTACAAAATGCTTGTTACGTTCCTAAAAACTAGTAAAAATTTAACAAGGTAGAAAATTAATAAAAATAAATAGAAAGGTCTAAAATTCATTTTTAATTTAGAAATATGCTTAAAATTATAAAATATAATTTTATATTTTTTTTTGGGAATTAATTGAATTTGTTTATGTGAAATAACCAAAATATCCTTGGTTAACTACAAAAGGCTAACCAGAGACCTTTTAGGTTAGGAAATTTTTGAAAAATGTGTTGATGTTAATTAGAAATGTTTTATTTGAAATTAAAATTTTAAATTAAAAAATAAAATAATATATATATATATATATATATATATATAATTATTATAATATATAATTATTGTGCATAAAATTGATTTATTAAGTATTTTTAATATAAAATAAATATAAATAATCATATAATAAATTAAAAATAATAAAAAGTTTTATAAAATTTGTTATTTTAGTTGGGCTGGACGTTCCAACTTAGCAAAGCCAACTATCAATACGTGAAAGCCCAAAACTTATTATTTTAGTTAATATTTAATTATATAATTAACTACTAATTACAAAAAAAAAAATTGAAAATGGTTGGATAATATCTAATAGATATTTTGGTGGAAATAGATTGGCAGCCAAGTTCCACATCATTTTAGATAATACCAATTTTTTTTATTTATTTTAATTACTAAATGGGAAAAAATTTTGACCACATTATTTTTCTTACACTTAATAAAACTAACCACTCTAAAATCTCAATTCACCATCTTCCTCTCTTGTCTCTCCTGGTACGAGAGTTCTCTCTCTCCCTCTCCTCTCACTTTTTAATTTCCTCATACTAAAATACACATAGATCACATCCTTGGTGGTGTTAGAAGCAAGAAAGGCTTTTAATTCTTGGTGTTTTGCTTGGGTTCTCATCCTCTTTCCATCATTCTCTTCTCTCAATCAAGCTTACTTTGAGGTAAGGGGAGGGGCGCTTTTAATTCTATGATCATTTTGCATAGGTTCATGGGATGGATTTGACCCCAAATCCATTAGTTGTAAATTTTATATATGATCATTTACTTGTTTTGATATATGCTGTTATTACTTTATAGATATTATGATTGCTATGTGATATTTCTCTGTTTGAACCGGTTAAATTTAGAGTTAATCATGAATTATTAATTTCAATCAGTTTACTTGCTTAAATAATCGGCTAATCGAGATGTTAATCGGTGGAATCTTGTTTTAACGGATTCATTGGGTTAAATCTGTTAAGATAACAATTTAATCCATTTATTTTAGTTAAATATCGGTATAAATAAATTATATTTAATTACAAATATAATTACCGTTTTTGTAAAAATATATGTGATTTAATAACTAATAAGTTATTTAATTTTTATTTTGGTGATATTCATATTGCTGTTATAAAAAAAAAAAAGTTAAGTTTTTACAAATAATTAAAAATGTTATAAAAATATATAACCTGAAAATATATATTTGTAATTATTGAATTTTAATTAAACTGGCATACGGTTACAAAAGAAAATTTAAGAGAAAAAATATATATCTATTCGGTTTTCAAAGAAAAACAAAATCTTAAAAATATATACATTACACGTATATATATGCGATAAAATCGGTAAACGTAGTTCACTTATTTAATTATATGTACTGATTTGTAATTAAAACAGTTATATATCAATTCAGTTTTATAAATAGATTTATATATTATATTAAAATGGTTTCATATAAATTTAGTTCTATAAACTATAAATATGTATAAGATCATTTCGGCAATATAAATTTAAATAAACATTATCATTATATAGAAAATGTAAGTATTGTAGATATATATGTACTCAGGTCATTAGATAAAATTTATTAATATATAAATAATATAGGAAGTATATTATTTTGGTATAAATAAATAAATATGTACATCCTAGAAAACTTACCGTAAATAATGTTTTTATAATTTTAGCAAATATAATATATATACGTATATACTATTTCAACAATATAAAGATAAAATTTATTTTATTTACATTTTGGATATTGATTAAAATAAATAAGGAATTATAAGCTAATAAGATAAATAATAATTTAAAAGAAATAAAATTAATGGCAAAATAATTAATTAATTAGATAAATAATGAATGATGATTTAAAAAGATAGGATCACTTACGTTATATTATTATATTGAGAAAAATCGATAAAATACCTTTATATAGGTATTGGTGTTGAGATTTGTCGCAATTAGAAATATTCAGATAGTAAAAAGTGTTATTTGTTAACCATGGCATATCATGGAAACCATATAGTGAGGTATGTGTTCTGTAAGTCATTCATAAACCTTTGAGTCTAAGAAACATGATTGTTGTGAGTAAAACATGCAGTAAGTGCATGTGATATGTTGAGATGGGAATGATAGTTTGGTACACTGCGGGATGAAAGGCAAGGACCATTGTTAAGGTCTAGGGGGTATGGTATCAAGTTGTGAATGTCCCAATAGCTAGGGTAGTGCCCTTTAATTAGACTGGGACAATCACGTAACCAACTTGATAATCCTGACACCTGCTCAGCATCACCAAAATTGGTAGAGAGTATGTCCCCAGGATTTGGCCAGTGGTTCTTTTTCTCGAGAATATGATGATCGTACCAGGCAGGGGATATGTACTCCTAATCATTTCTAGGACTAGAGATTGGTCGATGATGATGACGTTCATCTGTTGAGATATGGATCCATATGAGTATTGAGTTATGAGAGTTGCATGAAACATAGGTCAAAATCTTAGGAACCCCTGCATTCATTATTCTATGTTTAGTTAATTTTATGTGTGATCGTCGTAAGTAATCCTACAAACCTTATGTGAAAGTGATTTAAGAATTAAATCAGCCCACTCCTTTCACCTTTTTATTTGTATATGTTTATGGTACAACGTCGTTGTTGGTAGTTGGCAGAGATGGATGATGCAGACGATGCTGACAACGAAGACATTGAGATTGTAAAAGACACAGAGGAGGATATTTCAAAGGGACAATTGTTGGTGCTTAAACATAGTTATTATGTCTGTAATTATGTGGGATTGTGTATAGTCACTGCTCTAACTTAGGTCCTTTTTGAAGGGTAATTATTATTTCTCTGGTCATGTATTTATTCTATAACGAGATTTAAAGCAATCATATTATTAACAGTGATGTATGTTTATTGTTGAAATGTATGATGTTTATATCTACATACCGTGAACACATGTTATTTTATAATTCCAGAATTACATTGATTTCATAATTAAAAAAAAATAATCTCTCCCAATATAATTAAAATAAATCTGATAAATCGTGGGAATAAGTGTCAATGTGATTGGGTGTCACAAGTCACACAAGCAATTGAAAAACTGAAATATCTAATATCAAATTCTCTTAAAAGATAAAGGACTACAACAAATTTTAATAAAAAGTTAAGGGACCATATATAACACTCCTTTAATTTTACATATAATTCATATTAATTTAATTATTAATTTAAGTTGATGAAAATGTTGGTAATTTTTTTTTTACGATAGAAAATTTCTAAATTTGACAGAATTTGAAAATAGAAGTGAAATGATAAAAACCGCTTATGTATATATGTATATATATCAAATGGTACATCATGGTTTGAGGATAATACAAAACAATCAGAAAACAAAAGTACATCGAAAGACATATACTACCTAGCCCACTATATACATCGAAAAGATCCTATACAGAACAGTGTTCATCTACCCTATCCCTCATACAAAAAGAAAAACACTATAGGTCTTCAGGTCCTCCCCCATTGAGATGTTCTCTATCTCGTACTCAGCATCACGAAGCGTTAATGTCGTCTTTAATAATCTTGATCAATCATACACAGAAAAAATAATGGAGTGAGGTGTTTTGTTCTAAAATCACTTTTATATGTACGGTAGGAAATCTATCATAAAACAAAGATAAAACACAGCTGACAACACAAGGGATCCTAAGGTTCATTCTAAGTTGTATAAGACTACCCTTGACTAGGTATGGATCCATACTTCCCATTAGTGGATAATAGTTCTCAACAGAACCTGGGAAGTGACTGGGAGTACATATATCTCTCTCAACATCATCATGTGGTACAGTTCTCATTATCATTGAGGAAAATAACACTCAAGATATCTATTTATAGAGGTATACTCTCAACCAATCCTGGAATGCTGAGCAGTTGTCGGGGTTATCGAGCTTGGTCAGGCGAATATCCCGACTTAAGGGCGCTACCCTAGCCATTGGGACCTTCACCACTCGATGCCTACCCCCAAGACCTTCACAAGTGGGTCCCTGCCTTTCATCCCTCGGCGTACCAAACTATAGCTTCCCTAGCAGGATGTCATGCCACCGCATTTCACTTGCTTTACATTACTCACGAAACTATCAATTCCTAACTTCTCAAGCAAAGGTTTTCCTTGTCTCAATTAATTTGAGCACCAGTACAATCAACATTTCTGCCTTATTTTGCAGAAATTGCATTATACCAAAATTTTAATAGAATAACAATTAAGTAATCATATAAAATTTTAGAAGAATAACAACATAGTAATTATAATTTAATTACTAAAATTTTGGTAGAATAACAACTAAATAAATGCATTTTAATTTTCTAAATTTGAGGAGAGTAACAATTTAATAATTATGATTTAATAATCTAAATTTGGGCAGGGTAACAACTTAGAAAAAATTTAAAGTTTAACATTAAACAATAATAACAATAATAAAACTTAAGCCTAAACGGATTTAGGGGAAAACCCTCCCTACCAACATGTAAAGTAATAATAATTTAGAGCTAACCCCACTCCCCCCATTACCTCTAAGATAATTGATGGAGATGATGAAATTGTTGATGCAGAGCTCCTAGAAAGAGAATTTTACTAGTTGTTGGAAAACTAGTAAAATTTTAACATAAAAACAAAATAAAAGAAAATTTTTTCTAGAGAGAGAAGCTCTCTAAGAATTTGGTAGCTTGAGAGAGAGGAGGATGTGTGAAAAATGACCAAGAAGCATGGGTATTTATAGAGGAGAAGGGTGGGTTAGGTGTCCCCAAGATGACACAAGCCGATGATGCAATAAAACTTATTTTTAATTTCTTTTTAATTAATTTTAGGGACACACATTCCCAATAGGTGGTGAATCACCTATTGTAGGGTTGGGGACGTGCTCCACCAGCTGTCCCAAGCCTCCATGTGTCAAAATTTATCTGTAGGTGAATTAACCAGTACCGATAAAAACGCCTAAACTTGAAAAATTAGCTTTTAATATAAAAAAAAATGAAATTAAATTTAAAACTGGACAAATACATTATTTTTCATCAAAAATAAAATTCTAATAATTAATTTTTATTTTTATTAATTTATTTCAAATTATATGTATTTATTTTGTATTTTTAAGCTAGAAAATTCATAGAAAATCCATTGTAATTCAATAAATACCAAAATTTTTATGAAAATTATAAAATTAAATATTTTACCACAAATAAACTAAAATTACCATTTTCACCCTTTTTGAATGTCAAACCAGTACTGGTTGGCTTATTAGACACCTAGAGACATTTTGGTCATTTTACACAGGAATTCCAGAAAATTCCAAAAAAAATTTCAAAATTATATTTTAATATATATGACATAATTCCAAGCTCAAATTGACATTTTAATGTCAATTGAATCTTTTTCTCATGTCAGCCCTTAATATTGAGAAATAGGGACAAAATTGTCATTTTCTAATTTTTTCGAGCTTCGGCTCGGAAAAATTATTAAAAATCACGATTAAATAACTCTTGAAATTCTGAGCAAAATGGTGGAAGTCAGAATTTCAAAATTGCTTTCCGATTTTTCAAAATTGTATTGCCAAATATTAAAAAAAACAGTGGAAGAATTGAAATAGGATTGTTATATTTTTCACTACTTTTCTTTCAAAATAAAGTTTTTATAATGAGAGATACTTAATATAAAATTTTCAAAATATTTTGAGGTCAAAAAGTCTCTGGTTGGTTCCCATAGTCAAGTAAGGGTATTTTTGTCATTTTACAAAAATTATCTTAATAAATTCTAGAAAACTTTCTAAAATTATTATTAATTGTTCTAAATACATTGATGACTTAAAAACAATTTTTAAACATACAGAATAATTTAATATATAAAAATAGGGGTGTTACACCATAAATATATTTTAGCCTAAATTAAATACTATATTAATTAATCAATGTTAAATACCCAAAAAGTAATCAATTCCTTAACATTTGATTTGTCATGCAATTGTTATATCACTTAAAGACTTCGATTCTTTTGAAAAAGGAAAAAAAAAAAAAGACTTTGCCCTTTATAACTACTAATTAGCTTAGGTGATTGCAATAATCTATTTATCTATTTTTAGATAATAAACTAGCAAGTTTTTTTTTTGGTATTATAGCAGTAATTTTAAAATTTAAAACAATTCATAAATAAATATAAATTAAGGAAGATGATAAATATTTTCAATATTAATAATGAATAATCTATTTTATTATATATGAATAATTTAAAGAATTGAGATTTTTAAAAATAAAGATATTATGAAAATAAATTATTTAAATCAAGACATATCATTCTCTTTATTTATATGGTGTGTTAAAATTCAAAATTTTAAAAAAAAAATTTTAAATAAATTTGATTGTGATACCACAATCTGAAAATTTAGTTTATTCAAAAAGAAGCATATATTCGATTTGATAAAATGTATTAATATTTAAAATTTAATTTAATTTAATTTAACTAATAGTGTTTAAAAAATATATTATATATAAAAATAAAATTAGATAGTTAATATAGGACAAATCATTAATGTGGAGAAAAAAATAGGTTAAAATATAATTTTGGTCCCTTATATGAATTTTTTGTTTCAGTTTGGTCTCCTAAATTTAAAAGTTTCACTTTGGACCTTGAAGTGTCTTTGTTAGACCAAGTTATTCTTTCTATCAATTTATCACACTAATTTGGTCAAGTTGGTGACACATGACAAACTGAGAAATGCCATGTCAAATATGAGCGTTTACCACAGCAACCAAAATTAACATCGTTAGTACAAAAAATTGATAGAAGAATCATTTTGGTCTAACAGAAGCACTTTAAGAACAAAGTGAAACCATTTAAACTTGTGAGACCAAATTAAAATAAAAAAGGTTAAATTATATTTTTGGTCCTTCTATTTATTTTCAAAATTCAATTTGGTCCTCTATTTTTAAAATGTTCAATTTGATCCCTCAATTTTCAAAATTGATATAATGGTGCCCTTTTCCATCAAATTGAAATTGATATTGTTAGGGTTTATGATTAGCAATGATTTTAAACTGTCGTTATTTAAATTTTTATTTATTAAATTTTAAAAATTATAAAAGATACAAAATAAATAAAAAATTATAATTTTAAAATAGTGGCAGTTTTGAACCATCACTATGATAATTTTTAAAATTTACAATTTAATAAAAATTATAATAAAAAATTTAATTTAAATTTATAAAAAAATAATATAAATTTCTAATTTAATCAAAAATTATAACTAAAAAATAATTTTAATTTTAAAAAATTATAATAAAAATTATAATTTAATAAAAAATATAATCATAAATTTTAATTTAAAAAGAATTATAACTAAATGAAAATTACAATTTAAAATTTATATTATTTAGATTTAATTTATTAAAATATATTAATTTAAGTTTATTAAATTATAATAAAATAATAATACTTTAATAATTTTAATTATATAATATTTATAATGTCAATTATATTAATATTTTAAACTAATAAAAATTATTATATTATAATAATTATTTATAAATAATTATATTTGTTTTTTAATTTTTATATATAATGAATATAAAATAATAAATATAACATAATATAATAACATAAAATTTAAAATTTTAATTTCAATAATGCAATAAATATAAAAAATATAAAAATTATTAATGAAATATATTAATACAATAAGTTATTGAAAAAAGTAAATATTATTAATAATTTATTGCATTATTATATTTTATTAATAAGTTTCATTATATATTGTATTATTTTATTATAAAATTTTCTTTTTATATTATAATTTTTATATTTATTATATAAAAATTTTAAAAAAAATTTTTGGATTATTAATATCAAAATGTAATTTTTTATTAGTAATTTTTTTATTAATAATTATAATTTTTTAAAAATTTTAAAAAATAAAATTATCATAGTGGCAATTCCAAACTACCACTATTTTAAAATAATTTTTCAAATTTTTATTAATTAAATTTAAATAGTGACAATTAAAATCCGTCACTAATTAGCGATGGTTTTTTAGTAACTATTTAAAACCATTGCTAATCGTAAACCCTAATTGCATCAGTTTTAATTGGATGAAGAGGGCAACATTGCATCGATTTTAAAAAGTAAGGGACCAAATTGAATATTTTAAAAATTAAATGACCAGATTGAGTTTCAAAATTAAATAAAAGGACCAAAAATATAATTTGACTAAACAAAATTCAGATGAGACTAAAATTATATTTTAACCAAAAAAATGACTCTTAAAAAGAACTCAAAATTATAATTTAAATCAAAACTTGAGTACTCATTTATGAACAAAGAATATTTTAGTTAGAGAAATACTAGCAACACTCTCTCTAATACTTTTTCTAACACATTCTTTATTATTGGTTGAAATTTATTGAAAATCACAAATTTTTGTGGAAATCACTTCTCATTTAATGAGTTTCTCTCCTGATTTAAAAGTAGGACCCATCAAAATTTGTGATTTTCAATAAATTTCAGCTAATAATAGAAAAAGTGTTAGAGAAAGAATGTTGTTAGCATTTTTTATTTTAGTAATCATTCTTTTTTCTCGTTAAGTCATATGATTTCTTTACAACATTTGATTTTACTTTTTATATATTTTTGTTTCTTTAAAATACTAGTACTTAATTTTAATTTAAACTTAAATTTGATTTAAATTTTAAAGTGAAGGTAAAATAAAAAAATATTAGTTATGATAAAATAGACAAGACTTTTATCAAAGGCAATAAATTAAAATTGGTCAAGTGTTCACTTGATAAGGACGTATAAAATTGGCCCGAGTAAAATAGACTCGTACTAGTCACGGTGAAAAAGTCTTCGCTGAGACGTGGCAAATTTCTCAAGTCTTCACTGAAATAGACAAATACCAACTTTTGTCAATAAAATTAAATTTGTCGAGACTTGGAACGAACATATAAACTGGGGCAAGCATGTCTACCAGGGTATTCAAGACCCGTTCCATCCCACTAACTTGGTCCAGTCTAAAGAGACTTTTGACATGTTTGGTTTAAGAAATTATACCTAGTGTATTTCTAGGACGGGCTCGGATTATACTTCGGATTGTCCTAACCATGTCCAATATACATATTCTTCTAAAAAAGTCTAATTTTTGAAATAATTATGTATTAATAATATAATTTCTTGGCTTAATAAATAATGTTTAGTCTAACATGATATTATATTTATATTGCTATTATTTATCTTAAAATATATATTGTAAAATATACCTTAATTGTAATTGAATATTACATTAATTTTAGGATTTAACTATACATAATGTTAAGATTAATATATTATGACAACAAGTCAAGCTGGCCCGATCTTGTCCCATGGCTTATTGGATCTTAATCGGGTCGGGTTTGAATTTGGAAAATTGACCATATTAAAATTTCAGGCTGGATAGGGATACAAGTCAACCCGTCCCACGAACACCCTTAATGTCTACCGCATCTTTGTTCAAGTAAGTTTGATTTTAGGTGATTTTGATTTTTATAGAAAACAATATTTAATTAAAAATAAATTTGAAATAAATTAATTTATACTTGATAATTTTCACTTAAAAAATATGTTTGCAAAAAAAATTTAATATAAAATTATCAATTTAAATTTAGTTAAATGCATTTTTAGAATATTAAATTTGTGGTGTAGAGTCTTGTTTAAGAGCATGGGAGTATGAGTTAGTACTTTTAGTTTGAGTGACTTATTTATCAAAAAGTTCTTAATATTTTAGTTTCATAACTTAATTTCTTATTTATATTTGTTTTTAACTCACTAAAGAGAAACTTATTCTCCAACACTCCTCTCACATATATCATTTGCCTTCAATCTCTAACTTGAATTTGTACTTCAAATTAAGCTTGGGTTTTAGAGGTCACATGTTTTACTTTCATTTATTGGAAACAAATAAAATGGAATATTTATATTATAGAATCGTGAGTCTAAAGTCTCAAATTATTTTTTGGACATATAGGTCACTTAATCTTAAACCTCTATTCCATATTCTCTCACTCTTGGATTAGAATTCACACAAATTCTAATATAAAGGTGAGACCTAAAGTCCAAATAAAAAAAAGAGTAATAAAAAAATTAACAGGCTCAACAAAAAAAAAAGGGGGACAAAGCTAAAAATGGGAGGTTTTTTTTTGGGGGGGGGCCCAAACGTGTACTGTGAGCTTAAGCTGGAAATTAAAGAAAAGTCATAATTAAACCAAGACAATTGGACTTGAGAGAGAGGGTGCTAGAGAATAATTAAGTTTTACGTAGGTGAGTTGAAAACTCAAAGATTAAGGATCTCCTTGGTAGGAAAGAAAGAAATAGGTAAAAAGTAAAGTGAATAGAAATAAAAAAGGTGAATGAAATATGTGAGAAATAGAGTGAAAATTAAAGTATTTAGTATAAGAGAAATAGATAAAAAAAAATTAAAATAAATAAATTAAAATAAATAAAAAATAAAGTAAAAATAACTAGTAAGTTCCATATCTTTCTTGTTTCTCTCCTCTCTCATTCCCTTTCTACCAAACATATTTACCTTTTTATTTCTTACTTATTTCTTTCGTCTTCACTCCATTTCTGCTCTACCAAATTATGAGCAGTGATGGATTCTAACCAAATGTTTTAAGACGACCAACATAGTTAAATAATATATTCAAAATTATTGAAGTTGTCATACATTAAAAGCTAAAAAATGGAAAGGCAAAAGTAATCAGTAAATGATAGCAAACCAGTGACATCTAAAACTCGAAAAAAAGTGGCATAAATCTAAGCATTAAATGGAAATAAGATGCGATATCTAGTGCCCAAACTTGTACTATGAGCTTACGCTGGAACTTAAAGAAAAGTCATAATTGGACCAACATAATTGAACCTGAGAGAGTGTAAGAGAATAAGTCTTACATTGGCGAGTTGGAAACAACTCAAAGATTAAAAGTTAAGAGCAGCGGTGGTTCCTAACCAAATATTTTGAGAGAACCAAAATAGTTAAATAATATATTCAAAATTATTAAAGGTTTCATACATTAAAAACTACCTATATCCATTTTATAAAAAAAATGGGGGGGGGGGGGGGGGGGGGTGGGGTTGGTGTTACAAAAGTAATCAGCAAATGAAGGCAAACCAGTGACATCTAAAGCTCAAAAAAGCAGCATAAGTCTAAGCATTAAATGAGAATAAGACCTGTGAAATCGAGGGCCAAATGTGTACTGTGAGCTTAGGCTGGAAATTAAAGAAAAGTCATAATTGGACCAAGATAATTGGATATAGAATAAATCTTACGTTGGTGAGTTAGAAACAACTAAGATTAAAAGTTATGAGCAGTGGTGGGTTTTGACCAAATATTTTGGGAGGACCAAAATAGTTAAATAATATATTCAAAATTATTGAAGGTGTCATACATTAAAAACTACCTAATCTATTTAAATTTTTTTGGGGGGTCCGTCTACTTCTAAATAGCTCTGCTACTTAGATATTATTTTTCTTAATCTTTGAGTTTAAATCTACCATCTCATTCTTTTACATTCTTGATAAAGATTTACACACAAATTCTAACCTAAAAGCAAAATTACTTTTAGTTGAAAATAATCAAACGTGAATATTTTTTCTTTTGGCACAAAATCGCATTAACTTATCATGTGTTTGGCTTGTAAATCCAAATATACCACAACTAGTATGTAAAACTAAAGAAAAAAAACCAGAGAGACAAAGACTAAAAAGTGAGAGAAGGCCAAGTTTTGTTCATTAGAAACAGAAAAATTCTTATGTATTTTTTTGATTAATTGGTTCAACTATTTAAATTTTATGATAACTTATCGTTGAATATATTAAACAACATAAATTTAATTTAGCTCCTGTGTGACATGCCATGTTTTCAACATATAGATCGATCTATTATTTGTTTAATAAGTAACATTTCTACTTTTGCGACAGCTCAAACTAGAAGATGTTATTATATCTTAAGGGCCTGTTTGGATGAGCTTTTCTAAAAGAATTTATAGAAAAAGAGCTTATTTAGAAGCTCTGTTATGAAAAGATCTTTTTAAACAAGCTAATATTGTGTTTGGATAATATATTCTTAAGTGCTTATTTAAAATGATAATTATTTGAGAAGCTGAAAAATTTAGCTTCAACATAAGTTCTACTGAGAGTTTTTACTTTTTCAAAAGTTGAAAAAAAATGTACATCCAAACACCACTTTTTACATAGCAAAGTGCTTATTTAAAAAAATAAGCTCTCAAAAGATCTTTTAATATGTATTCAAACAGGCCCTTAGTGGGTAAACGGTTTTGCTATGCATATATACCACACAATAGTGAATAATTTTTGTATCAACGCACTTTATGAATATAACTAATATGAAATTCAAAGTATGGATTACTGAGAGCTTGGATCAACTGACGTGGGGTTGTTCCAACTTAACCAGTGATCTTGAGTTCGGGTTTTGGAGACGCATGTATGTTAAATATTCGGAGAGAGAGTTTTGCAGCCCATAATGATCCTATCTGGTTTGAACAGGATTGCCTCTCGTGGAGGATACATGTGATCTATAAAAATATATATATATTAATATGATAATAAAATTTGTGTTGAAGTTATTTTTGTAGTTATTTTAACTAGTCATGCATGTAAATATTGTACTCATACCAGGTTAATTGCCCCGTAGCGGTGATTGATTACCATTACTCTCAGTCCTCACATATAATACGCATCAACCATTACTTGAATGCTAATAGCCAATGTAAAAATAGCTAGTGTGAAAAAATATATTTATATATGAAAAAATTTGTTTCACGCAAACAAAAGTCTATGTTTTTTATTAATTAGTCTCTGGACTCCATAACATTTCTTTTAAGTCTCCAAAGAAATTTCTTAGTATAATACAAGTCAGTGTTCTCAATGGACCAATTCGGGGGTTTGTGGCTCCTGAATTTTCATTGGTCGAGCTCCATCTACTTTGTATCATTGGTGCCCTTTTTTCTTCTCTTCACATGTAAGTACATATGTGGTGGTGCAGCAAATCTAAAAGTAATTTTAGCCGAAATTTCAGTACTAATGCATCACAAGAAATTGACTTACAACTTACAAGTACATGATGAAGATGCCTTAAAACAAGATTCTAAAGCAATTTCATCTCGATGTTGGAATTTTTTTCCTCAAGAAAGTTTTATAAGCAGATCTTGACTAAAAATTTTAGAGGAACCCATTAGGCATTAGCTAAAAATATTTATTTAAAATTCTTAATTAATCATAAATATATTTTATCTAAATTTTAAAATAATATATTAATACAAAATAACAAAAAAAAATATAAACTAAAATGTGTATCTTCATTTAAATTTTAAAATACTATATTTTGTTCTTTTACCAAAAAGTCCCATTTGGTTCTCAGGTCCTTCTTCTAAAAGGCTTAGCAGGATAGGTAAGTTTAACAATTTCATTATTTGTTTATTTTCGCATACATATTTAATATTTCACACCTACACACGATGACTAAAATTAATATTCTTTCATCTCATCACTCATACACTCATGTTCCCTTCTTAGGGGATCCAGATTTATTGTAGTCGGATTTTTCATGCATTCGAGCTGCTAGTGAATTGGTATCGTCGATTAAAGTTAAAATAACTCATATTTTATGTCTTGCTAAATTGGACTTAAAACATGCATTTGAGATATGAGTCATCTCATCGACTGTGTGAATATTTGAAAATTTTGACGGTAGGGAATCTGATTCCCTCGATCTTTCTATAGGGTATTCATGACTGGTCACATGTTACAAATTCGGTCCAGTTAAAGTTAATTTTGACAAATTCAAATTTTAGAATTAGATATGATATTTTTTGATAATAGGTTCAGATTATACTTTGGGTCATCTCAATTTGACCCAATGTCCTATATTATTTTAAAATTGGTATTTTTAAATAATTATATATTAATAATGAGACTTCTTGACTTAATTGATAATATTTTGCATAATATAATATTTGTATGAATATTATTTATTTTGAAGCATTTACAATAAAATATACCTTAATTTTAGTTGTATACTTTTTTAATTCTATGATTTAATCATACATAATATTAAAATTGATATATTAGATCAACAAATCAAATTGATCCAATTTTGTCCCATACATTATTAGATTTTGTTTGGATGAGGATTTAAGTCCAAATAAATGAATCTACCAAAATCTCGAATCAAGTAAAGACAAGAATAAAAGACCCCTAGATCTTGGAATAAAATTGAGATGTTCACAAAATCCTCTTAAATTAATTTTTTCCTTTCAAAATTTAGTTTTTTTCCTTTCTAAACCCTAAACCCTAAAATATACTTGTTTCAATTTATTTTTATATTATTCTAGTTACATTTTTATTTTCATTTTATAGATAAACAAAATGTTTATTACTTCATCAATTATATGAAAAATTAACATTAGGTAACCATGTCATAATAGCTGCTTTACGATTTCTTGTCATTAGAATCACAATAAGATATGTATTAGAAATGTAGTGATATTAAGTTTTCATCAATTCTATGCATTATTAGACTCTCAATTTTGATCTTAATTTTTCAAAACTAATATTTAACATAAAAGTTTTTTTAATTATTTTTATAATAAAAATTATATTGGTTTCTCGATTTATTCTTTTAATAAACTTTAGTTGGTTTTCGTAACAACATTCTCTGAATTAATGAGTTTGATAATTGAAATAACCCAAAGAAAAATAAATCTCATGTAGTTCATTGAAGAATTAATTACACCTAATGAGAAAGGAATTTGATATTAGCTGAATCAGTTAAATAAGAAATGACCACCCATATAGCAATGAAGTTTTGTTCACTAACCATAAAGAAATTTTTATTTGTTTAATTTTTGAGTTAATATTTATATATTTAAATTTATAATGAATTATATCAATATTTTGAAAAAAAAATTAAATTTAATTCTTGTGTTCATTGAATTTCTGTATTATTTAATTATTATACGACTTTTAAAAAAAATTATACTTACCTCTTAAAATGATTCAATGTTCTATATGAATCAAATTTGTAATGGCATTAGACATTTCAAATTTGCAGCTATAATATTTATTTTAATGTAGTGGATTCAACTTATTTTGTACTTTCCTCTTAAAAGAAGAAATAAGCCAAATAAAATTTAAAAAAGTTTTTTTTTAAAGTAACTTCTTTTTAATGAAGAAAACTTAAGAAAAATGAACTTTTAAAAAAATTAGTTAAGAGCATTTTGTTTTTCCTTCTCCTTTTTCTTTTATATTTGAAAATTCAACTACATCTTTCCCAAGAAGATTTAACTTACAGGTAACTTTTAAATTTTAAAAAAATTATAAAATTACCAAATAATTTTAACTTTAAATTTGAAATTTTAATTTTTAGCTTTAACTTTAAAACAACTTTTAAAAGTTAAAAAAAAAGGCAAACACACCCTAATAATTAGTGAGTAGAAATTTTAGTTATGATAAATATTTGTCTTAGTTAAAAGTTTAAATTTTGTTTAAAATTAATTTAAGGTTTAATAATAGAAAGAGAAAGATATAAGTATCCGGTTTTTAACTCTTCTTTTGATTTTCTTTAGACGTCGAAAATATAAAAAGGTTTTATTGGATTTAATACTTTTATTTTATTGAAAATTAGTATAAATTTAAGCACATATTTAAAAACAATCCTTTTATAAGGATAGATAAGTGTAATTTATTTTGTGAATACAGCATTTTATGTATATATTAGTGTGATGATTATTATATGATAAAAATATAACATATATAAATAAAAATTATAACTTATACGTGTTTGGTTTTATTTAATTTTTGCTAAATTTTTGAGAATGCCTTTGAAAAAATAATTATTCTTTGAAAATAATTTTTAACCAAATCCACTATTAAAAATTAACACTTTAATTTTTTTTAAATTAAACCGCTAATTTAATTTTTCAAAAATTTGCTTAACATAATTTTAATCTTACAAATATTTTTGATATCAAATAAATTCTTTAAATATACAAATATATAAAATAGACCTTAATTCGATTATAGTAACTTAATAAAATGACTGTCTTGATATTAATTGTTTGAAGGACTTATTATTTGATACAACAATTTTTTTAAGAATCAACTTAATATGGGATAGTATACTATTATTACTACTACTACTTAAACTACGACCTACATATAATTTTTAAACTATAAAACGTAATTGAGAATTCCAAAAATTACAATCAGCCGCAGGTTAGTTTAAACAATCTTTTATCGTCCTCTCTATTAGAGGGCCGATTGTTAATGTTTTGTAATTTCATTGTATTTATTCATATTCGACTAAAGCTGTTTGATTTAGGGCTAATTCTTGATGTGAATAAGAAGTCTTCTTGGTTGAACAGAAATTTTATAAATTTCTCCGAAAGTAGGCCCCATATTTCTTGGATTTATTTTCTTGCCATGTGAATGATCCGCAATTGTCAATTGGTTATTGACTTGACCTTTGATATGTACTGATTATTGACTTGAGCTGAAAAACATGCGCTTCTTCTCTGTCCCATTCAATTACCAAACTCAATATAAAGCTATCTACAAATATAAACACCACCATTTACCAGCCCCAAATTCCTTATCAAAATGAAGTATTTTTCTCTCATGTTACTTGCATTTTGGTCTATATATGTCCACCTGTTTTCTCTCTTTACATTGAACTCACTATGCTTTACCACAAACACGATTGCCTTTGCCTTAGAAAATGAAACTGATCATTTGGCACTGCTCAAATTCAGGGAATCCATATCCACTGACCCACATGAAATCTTGCTCTCTTGGAATACTTCTACTCACTTTTGTAACTGGCATGGAATCACATGCAACCCCATCCTTCAAAGAGTTACAGAATTGAACTTGCAAGGATACCAGTTGAAGGGATTCATATCTCCTCACGTAGGCAATCTCTCTTTTATGAGAAACTTCAACCTCGGAGACAACAGCTTCCACGGGAAAATCCCACAAGAATTGGGACGGTTGTCACAACTGCAGAACCTCTCTGTTGCAAATAACTCATTGGTAGGGCAAATTCCTATAAACTGGACAGGTTGCACTCATCTCGAAATCTTGGACTTATATGGGAACAATCTGATTGGCAAAATACCCATCGAAATTGCCTCACTTCGAAAACTTCAACGTTTGTTTGTTGCAAGAAACAACCTAACAGGAGGAATCCCAACATTCATAGGGAATCTTTCATCCCTAACTGTTCTCTCGGTGGGTTATAACAACTTAGAGGGACATATTCCACGAGATATATGTCGTCTCAAAAGCTTGACATTGATATCATTGCATATGAACAAACTGACTGGAGCATTTCCTTCTTGTCTTTATAATTTGTCATCTCTTACTAAAATCTCAGTTGCAGGAAATCAATTTAATGGCTCTCTTCCACCCAACATGTTCCACACCCTCTCCAATCTCAAAACGTTTTTTATTCCTGGCAATCAAATCTCAGGTACAATCCCACCTTCCATCACTAATGCATCTATTTCAGAACTTGATATCGAAAACAACCATTTTGTGGGACATGTTCCAAGTTTGGGGAAGCTACAAGATCTTCATATGCTAGCTATGTATGAGAACAATCTAGGTGACAATTCAACTAATGATTTGGAGTTTTTAAAATCATTGACAAACTGTAGTAAGTTGCAAGTGTTAGATATGTCCTACAATAATTTTGGAGGTCATTTGCCAAATTCCTTGGGCAATTTATCGACCCAACTCAGTCAACTATATCTCGGAGGTAATCAGATATCAGGAGAAATCCCTACGGCAATAGGAAATCTAATAGGCTTAACTCTCTTGACCATGGAAAATAACCTCATTGATGGGATTATCCCAACAACTTTTGGGAAGTTTCAGAAGATGCAAAAGTTAGAACTAGGTGGAAACAGACTGTCAGGAGAGATAGGAACCTTCATAGGCAACCTTAGTCAATTGTTTCATTTGGGTATGGGAGAAAATATGTTAGAAGGAAATATTCCTCCAAGTATAGGAAACTGCCAAAAGTTACAACTGCTAGGTCTTTGGCAAAACAACCTTACAGGAACCATACCCTTAGAGATTTTTTATCTTTCTTCTCTAATAAATTTGGTTTTGTCACAAAACTCATTGAGTGGTGGTATACCGAAAGAAGTGGGCAACCTTAAAAATATTGATTCACTATATATGTCTGAGAATCATCTATCTGGTGACATTCCTGAAACCATCGGAGAATGCATAACGTTGGAGTACCTCTATTTGGCAAGGAATTCTTTACACGGAATCATACCATCCTCTTTGGCATCACTCAAAGGTCTTCGACGTTTAGACCTGTCACGAAACCAATTGTCTGGATCAATTCCTAATGTTTTGCAGAACATTGTTTTCTTGGAATACTTGAATGTGTCTTTTAACATGTTGGATGGTGAGGTACCAACCAAAGGTGTCTTTCGAAATGCAAGTGAGTTAGTGGTTACTGGAAACAGTAAGCTTTGTGGAGGTATTTCAAAACTGCATCTACCACCATGCCCTGTCAAAGGTAAGAAACTTGCAAAACACCACAAGTTCATGTTGATAGCAGTGATAGTTAGTGTGGTTGCTTTTCTTGTCACACTGTCAATTATTCTAGCTATCCACTGGACGAGGAAAAGGAGTAAGAAAGCATCTTTGGATTCACCGACAATGGACCTGCTGGCTCAAGTTTCATACCAAAGCCTACACAACGGAACCAATGGATTCTCAACTACAAACTTGATAGGGTCTGGAAATTTTAGCTCTGTCTACAAAGGTACCCTTGAGTTCGAAGACCAAGTTGTTGCCATAAAGGTCCTAAACCTCCAAAAGAAAGGAGCTCACAAGAGTTTCATTGCTGAATGCAATGCACTGAAAAATATTAAGCATCGAAATCTGGTTCATATTTTAACATGTTGTTCCAGCACAGATTACAAAGGTCAAGAATTTAAAGCTCTAATTTTTGAGTACATGAAAAATGGAAGCTTAGAGCAATGGCTGCATCCAACTACACTAAGTGCAGAGCATCCGAGAATGTTGAACCTTGATCAAAGATTAAATATCATGATTGATGTTGCTTCTACTTTGCATTATCTTCACCATGAATGTGAGCAATCAATCATTCATTGTGATTTAAAGCCAAGCAATGTCCTTCTTGATGATGACATGGTTGCTCATGTGAGTGATTTTGGCATAGCAAGACTTCTCTCAACCATTAATGGTACCACTTCTAAGCAAACAAGTACAATTGGAATAAAGGGGACAGTTGGCTATGCTCCTCCTAGTATGTTCTTAAGTTTTGAATCATTAATGTTTCTTCAAATTCTCATACTTTTTGGTGTCAACTTGCTATTTATTAGTATTGTGTATTGACAGTTTTTGGTATAAATTTTAGAGTATGTAATGGGTTCTGAGGTGTCAACTTATGGCGACGTGTATAGCTTTGGGATTCTTATGTTGGAAATGCTTACCGGAAGAAGACCCACAGATGAAATGTTTGAAGATGGTCAAAATATTCGTAACTTTGTCGCAATTTCATTTCTTGACGATCTATTGCAGATTGTGGAGCCACGACTTATTCCAACGGATGAAGCAACAACATTGGAAGGAAACAATTGGAATCTTAATCCAAATGTTGAGAAATGCTTAGTTTCACTTTTTAGGATTGGACTTGCTTGCTCTATGGAATCACCAAAAGAAAGAATGGATATGGTTGAAGTCACTAGGGAGCTTAATCGAATCAAAAAGGCCTTTCATGTTGGTGAGTGAATGAGGATCTACTTAATTCTCCACATATAAGTATATAGGACACAAAATGGTTATTGTTCTGAAAAATAGTTTTATGTTTCAAAAAAAATTCCATATATAACTTATTCTTCTGTCCTCTATTTTTTATGAATTATTTCACAAGTATATAAAGTTTTCCTCTTCAAAATTAATAATATAGTTTCCCTCTTCAAAATTAATAATGAGATGAAGTTTTTTCTCTTCAAAATTAATAATATAGTAAAATAGAGGATTTTACATGCTTATGTGTATTTATATTTTCATTAGA
This sequence comes from Spatholobus suberectus, assembly GCA_004329165.1. NCBI lineage: Eukaryota > Viridiplantae > Streptophyta > Magnoliopsida > Fabales > Fabaceae > Spatholobus > Spatholobus suberectus. The sequence goes on along the minus strand of CM014730.1, from coordinate 74,752,497 downwards.
ATAGAATTTAACGAATGTTTAGGTTAATGTAAAAAAAAATAAAAAATCATTTCACATTTTTTTCTCATACCATGTACACTAGTCTTTTCCCAACGGAGGTTGAATTTAGCGGAAGAAATTAGTCCTCTACAATGTGTCCACATTTAGTATCTGATAGTGCTTTGAACAGGATTACCTCTGAATGAAAATAGTTGTAAGGAACCAAAAAATGAACAACAGTCTCTTAACAGATAAATAAACACATCCTTAATTACGTATCACTAACTTTGGCTATTATCTGATTTTGTTTATGTAGATATAATTTTGATTTTTCTGTCATCTTTCTATGTTTTTCAAAATTCCAGAACTACAAATGTAATGGAATTCTTGAATCTCAGGTACTGACACTTGAGAAGAATTAAAGCTGAAATCAAATGCCACAGTCATTTTGGCAACAGGTGTAGCAGTATGATGTATTGCCAATAAAGCAAAAACGGGTGCAAACGTGTCTACTAATTTGCCCCAGTTTTCTAGCCATCTAAATAAATCAATCCATCCTTCATGTAACATATATCATGTACTTAGTTAACGGATGTAATACTCCATCCAATTAGTATACTTACTGTACTTCCATATTTTTATTTCCTATATGACTCGTAATTTTCCAATTTTTGCTGCAAGAGCATCAAAATGCTCTCAAACTATGATCCATGTTCACCACATCAATTTGTTTATTTTTCTTTTGGGTTCGGTGGAGTTCATAAACTCTTTAATAGTAGGTGCAGACATAACTAGCTGAGAATTTTTTTGGCTTTATTTTACGAGGCGATAAATTCGTAAAGGCCAAAAAACAAAAACTTCTGTATGAATTATACACATTAACGATTACATCTAAAAAACTTCCATTGATGTAATTACTCTTATTTAATCCAATCTAAGTACTCCTTGTTTTTAATATAATCCATGTTTGTTCACAGCTACACTTTTTCTTTTTGCTATTTGTTTGTCCTTGCATTTACACCATAGAATTATACCATACACAATTATTTGTTTAAAATCCCTGTCATCCAAGCAGAGGATAATACTTGCTCTATCCTAATTTCCAATATTCTTTCAGTTTCCTTTCCCTTCAGTTGCTCACTACTTGATTCCAAACTACGTGAGACTGACACCCTGAGATGATCGGGATTGATTCAGAACCCAGCTGCTTCAATGATTCACGCAACATGATTTTACGAAAGATTTCCAATTTTCATGATTAATTATGTTTGACTTCTTCCACTGCATTTGTCTCACTTCACTACATATATAATGATGGAAACTGAGAACTAATTTAGTAACCACTAACCCTTGAAACGATCTAATTCCATAGAAATTGGTCGAGTTATAGTGTTTTCTAAATTTTACTTCTCACTGTTATACATATAATGTGTTTGGTAGCATGTTTCGTATGCGAGTCTCTGAATATTTTCACGTTAACTTGTGAATTTACACAGAAGCTACAATGTATAACTTCCATCCTGATGTGCGTCTCCTGTTAGCTTCAAATCAAACACCCTAAGTGAAATTGAGCAAGTCTCGTAAAGCAATCTCATTTAGGCAATATGCGATTGTTGATCTTATCTGTCAACCCATTTGCTGATAGGAAATTTTTCCTGCTAGGCTTGCGCCTACATTGACCAAAGCATTAAAATGTATATATTTTAAAAGAGAGTAACCATGCTCCTTTTATACAATGGTTGGAGAAATGTGAAGGAAAAGGAGGAGATTTTTATAATCTTTTTTCTAATTTAAAAATTTGGAGGGGAGAAAAAGAGAATGGACTAGAGCAAAATTCTTGTTCTCTATCAATGTTGGTTCTCCTCTTCAATTGGAAGATTTCATGCTTTGTTCGGTTTGTGAAAGAAACATAAAGGAAAGAAAGTGGAAAAAAAGAAAGTGAGAAGAAGAGAAAAAGAATAAAAACTGAGATGATTATTTAGTTGTTTGGTCGGAGAGAAAAGAGAAAGAAAGTGTGAGAGAACAATATATTTATAAAATGACATAAATATTCTTAGGTAAAAAAAGATATAATAAAGAAAATAAAAATATAAAAAAATATTATATCAAAATTTAAGATAAATTTAAAATATTTATTTTATCTATTAAATAAATAAAATAAAATATGTGAAAAAATAACATTATTTTTATTTATTTATAGTGAATTTCTATAATACATAATAAAAAAATAAGTTGTTAACAGAAACAATTAAGAAAGTTAATAAAAACTTAAGATAAATTTAAAATATTAATAAATTTTAAAAGTATATATTTTATTCTCTGAAATAAAAATAATAATTTAGTTTTTATTTGTTATAATCATAAGGATATAATGATATTTTTATCATCTTCACTCTTTTCATTATTGTTTTCTTTCTAAATTGGAAAGAAATAAATTTGGCGTGGGACCCACATTATATTTTCTTTTCTCATTTATCTTCCTATCAACCAAATGAGAGAAAGTTTTTGGATAACTATGTTTTCCTTCTTCCCTTTTCTTTTCCATTGCACCGAAGATCGATATTTTTATGCTAGTTAAACTATGGCTTAAATATGTTTTTAATCCTTGTAAAATAAGTGAGTTTTGATTTTAGTCCTTATAAAAAATTTTCATTCTCAAAAAATTAAAATCTTTGTTTTTGGTCCTCATTATTGTGTGACACTCGTTAATTACTTATGTGTTTAACGGAAGGTCAAGTAACCATCCTGGGTGGCACCTACCAGTGTCTGTAGTACTATGTCAGCATGTGATACATTTAAATTTTTTTGAAGATCCTTAAAATAAATGCTATTTATTTATCTCAAAATAAACTTTAAGGACCGAAAATAGTTATTTCAGGTTTTAGAGAGATGAAAATCAAAGAAAAATGTTTTATAGGGACCAAAATCAAAATTCATTTTTTTATAGGGACAAAAAATAGTGTTTTCAAATTTTAGAGGGATAAAAAACAAAGAAATTTTTTTATAGGGATCAAAATCAAAACTCAGTTATTTTATAGGAACTAAAAACATATTTAAGCCTTAAACTAAATTCTCCATAATTTAATAGCATTTATTCTAAAGATATAATAGTAAATTTGTTTTTTTCTCTCTTGACCCCTTGTTTATCTAGGTAGAAGTGGAGTGGAAAGAAATAAGAATGGGAGAGATAGGATAGAAATATTAAATTTCCACCATTTGTTTGAGAAGATAAATTGGAAGGAGAAAAGTTATTTCCATGGGATCTACTAGAAAACATTTCCCCCCAAATAAGAATGAAATAGAATGAAAATGATCTTTCTTCTTTTAATTTTTTAAGTTTGATTTTCTAATTTTTTATAATATAAAAAAGTTAAAAAAATAATCCTCTAGTATTGCAATTGTGCAATTTTGGTCCCTCTGTCGATCTTCCGTTAAATATTTAACACGACAGATACTTAGCCTTGATGGATGATGTGTGATTGACATGATGATAAATGACATGGCAAATGATGTGACTTTAATGCATCATATAAAATCTGTTAAATATTTAATGAAAAACTGACAAATGGACAAAAATTGCACAATTACAATACTTAGGAGACTTAATTTGGGTAATTGAAACTTATGGGACTAAAATTGCACAATTGCAATACTTGAAGGACTCAGTTTGTACAATTAAAACTTGAGAGACAAAAATCGCACAATTGCGATACTTGAGGGAACAAAAGTGTAATTAAGCTTATAATTTATTTATTTCTTTTCACTTTCTTTTTTACTCATCCAAACAAGCAAAGAGAAATCCATCTACTTCTTTCCTTTTTATTTCCATCCATCCAAACATGTCTTTTTCACTTTATTTTTCTTCTATTTCTATCATTCCTTTTTCTTTCCTTTCTATATCTGTCCTTTCTATTTCACTTCAAATCTAAACAAAACATGATTGATACTAACGTGTCTCCATTTCCCTCTCATCTAGAGGTGGCATGCAAAACGAGCTACGCGACACATTGCTGGCCAGGTTGATGCAAGCTACAAGCTATAACGAGCCTAGCTAAAAAGGCTCCAATTTAATTTGGTCTTCTAATTTGATTCCCAAGTCCGGCTTTATGCGGGTTACTAGCTTTTTGGGCTAACCCAACCTTTTTTTTTTCTTTTTTGGTTGACTTTTTTACTTTCCCCAAAAATTTAAGTCTAGAAATATTATGATAATTATTTTAATTGATATATTTGTTTTAGTGTAATAAATAAAAGATAGATAATTATTTTATTCTATTATTACATTTAGAAAATGATTGAGAAGTGATACTATGACAATCACTACAATTGTTTTTACTACAAAAAGAGTTTATATATTATAAGGTAATCTCATCAACCATTTTATAAAAGTTGCCATGAGAGTACTAATATATTTAATTATTTACACGAGTTTGTAAACGTGACAAAGGTCTCATCCCATTAAATATACATAACTCAAAAAATATAAAATACAATTTAGATACATTTATTATAACTAGGTAGCAATCTTATGTCAAACAAATTAAAGTTCAAAGATCTCCTAGCTACCAGCTAAATTAACCAACTTTCTTAATTCTTGTGAATTAGTTAAAAAGGTATTATAATAAGGACACAAATAGTATGAAATAACTCAAATAGTTTAGTGGCTCTCATGTTAGTGAGGAAGTAAGGAGTTATGGGTTTAAATTCCATATTTAACCTTTTTACCAAGTTCTAAACCACATATCTCCTTATCATATAAGTGCCACATACAACTCCACGTGATCTCCAACATGTTATTTAATTTGCACAGTTGAAAATTAGAAGACTAAAATTACACAATCACCAAAGTTAAGGTCAAGCCTAACACAAAGCTTACAACATATTTTTGGAATTTTAAAGAAACACTGGATAAAATTAATACAGAAAGAGTTAAGGGCTTGTGAATTGTGATGATCTAATAAAAAAAAAATATGGATTTGGGCTTTAGCTGCTTCAATAGAGAGTATAATAATATCTAGATTCATTTTTGTCCAATATAAATGAAGTTTTTTTTTAAGTGTAGGTTTATTCAAAAAAGAATCTTGTTATTTGCAAGAGCAAGAGAAATACTATAAAGCAAAACAAAAGAGTGAACAAAATTGGATGTTCATAACAACTAAAAAGTTAATATAGAAAAATCATTTTGTTAAATATTATTTACATGACAACACTACATTTCACAATTCAAAATTTATATATTATAAATAAATAGACAAATATTGTGCTACATAAGTTCAAAAATTAAAATATTTACATGAAAAGCAAATATTCCTATAAACATCCAATATCATCCCAACAATTAAGAATAAAAATACAAAAATGAAAAATCTAAAATAAAAGAGAGAGAGAGAGAGAGAGAGAGAGAGAGAGAGAGAAACAAATAGAAAATTAAAAAAAGAGTAAAAAAATAAAATCAATAAAATGTCCTTTTGCCATTTATTTTGTTTTAATCTTAAAAAAAAAATCCATTTATCTTTAGAAAAAAAATAAAAATCACTTCTACTTTCTTTTTGTTTTAAATTTATGATTCAATTTCAAAAATATAGAAATAAAATTTGTGGATCAATAAGATAAATATTTTAACAAATTTTAGAAAATTTTATAAATTGGTGGCTCATTTGATTATGATTGAAATGGTTGGGCTTCTAATCCACCATAACTAATTCTCGAAAAATGTTTTCCCCCTCAACTAAATATGTGCAACAATGTTTTCTCTCTCACATCGCAGTTCTTTTGATTCACGTGATATCCCTCCTTTGTTCTAGATTTTTCCCTTATCATAGAGGAACTATTAAATAGTCTGGACCACTATGTGTTCATTGTCTCTTTCAATCTCTCTGTGACACATACTCAAATTTTTTAATGTACGAGAAAAAATTAATAACACTCAACTAAATGTGTCATGTGAACATTAGTAGAGAGTAAAGAGTAAAGACTATAATAATCCTATACAACTTAATAATTTCTTTGTCATCCAAGCCACTCAACACAAAGACACAAACTAAATCCTCTCATTCACACACAAAAGAATTCTCTATCTCTTTCTCTTGCATAAATCACCGAACACACACTCATTAACAATGCTCTCTCATGCACAACATAACCAATCCTGACGCATTACTCTAGGGGGTATCCACGCACAGCAGCACAAGGCCCTTCTGAGCTTCACACATCACTCTCCTCACCGTAACAAACTAACCCTCTCACACAGCCTCAGATTCTCGATAACAGAACACACTCTCGCGTACAGCACTAGCGCCCCCACTCATTCTATCCCTCTTCTTCAAAAGAAACCACACGCATATCACTCATAGAAGGCACCTCACGCAGCATCTACTCTCTCTCACTCTCATTTCTTTCGTCACACACAGAACAGTCACCCAATTTCTCTCTCAAAAATAATCACTGACTGTTTCTTCTCTCACATTTTCCACTCTTTTCTCATTCTAAAAACAAAAAAGAAATAAAATATGGTGAGCATCTTCAAACCACCATGATCATTATTTCATGATTTGTTTGGTTGTTGAACTGTTTAATGGTGATACACGGAGGTTTAGGAAACTATTGGTTTGAGCTTGGGTCGACATTTTCTTTCTTTCTTCTTTTACCTTTACCGTTATTATCAACATCCGCTTCGTTTTTTTTTCCCCTTATTATATCTACATTGTTTTTCTTATGTCAACACCTTTCAGACCCTCCGTCATTGATTCGTGAGTGGGTGTGATCGTGCTTCTCTCTTTATTTTTTATTTTTCTTTATTTTTGTTGTTCTGTGTTGTGTATGTAGGCTTTGTAAATTTTATTTACTTATATATTTTTCTTTTTCTGTTCATGTTAATACTTTTGGTAAGCTCCGGGACGTGGGGTATATTCTCCGCTTTTAATGATTTGTGATATGCAATTAAAGGACAAATTACATTTCCTTGGTCCGAAATCAGTGAGTTTTCTTTGTTTACATCTGATGCATGTAGTGTCAAGTCCAATCCAACCCACCTAGGTCCATGGTTTTCTGTCCAAACCTCTTTTTATGCTAGGCTCCGGTTCTTTACAACAATAGCATAAACTTAATTACCCAAGAGCAACTAAAATACTAGAATAAGCTGTTCAGGAACGTAATTCATAAAAATCCACATAAACTAAATTAAAAAAATTAATAAAAAATAAATTTTATTCTTGTTTATTTTCCTTTATTTTTATTTTTATTTTATTTGTTTTCATCTCATTAGAATTTGTAGTTAAAAAAAGAATTTGTGACTCATTTAAGCAGATGAAATTAGAATCTCTTGATTTTTATCTTATTTCCTGTTGTCACTGAGACATCAATTGAGAAATCAATTCTTTAAATTAAAATTAAACATTTTTCTAAGGTTTAATTACTCATTTAGTCCCTATAGTTATACACACTTTACCTTTTGGTTTCTATAGTTAAAAATCATCTGTTTTAGTCCCTGCACTTGTTATTTTTAATCCCTTTTAGTCCTTGTCATTTGTTGTTGACTAACGCTGTTTGTGACGATCTAAGGTGGCTATGATCTGTTTAACTTAATTCACGTGACGCTAATATGTGTGGTGAGATGGATGATGACATGGCTTCATATGATTTGGGAGGGAAAATGAAAGGTTATAAGCATTGATTTTCTTTGTTTCTTCTTCGTCTCCGTAAGCATGCAGAAAAAGAAAGGGCACAAAACCTAGCAAAGACAGTGGCTTTCAACCCTTTGAATCCCATTTTGTGATGGTTGGCGAAGGCAGGCAGCAATCATCGCTTTTAATTTTGTTTCAGGGTGGAGTGTGTTGGTTGATGCAGATGGACCACTATTTCCAAAATTCTTTCCTTCTTTTATTATCTATTCTTTTCCTCATATTCTCCCATTCTATAATCTGATCTCACTGTTTTATTGGGGGAAAATCCCTCCTTTAATGTTTGGTTTATAAAGATCCAAAGTTGGAAATAATGAGCCCAAGTTCCCTAGCTATTCAACCTCTATGCTATCAAGATAATCCCAAGGAAACAGGTAAAAAAAAGCTTGCCCTTTTTGTGTGCCATGTGGTGAGTTGATTTTGTGGTGGACTATTCTTGATGTATATTTTTCATTTTGGTTGTTAAAAAAATGATATATGGACCCAAAATTAATTTAGAGTATGCTAGGTATGACATGATTATGAACAACATAACAACATCTTCAAAACCCCAACCCTTTTCTTTAAATCCATAATAAGTTGTCCTTGTTCTTCTATAAGATGCTCCACATGTTTAGATGTCACCTCTTCCATCCATCGAAAATACCCATAACTCCATGCCTCCTATATCAACAGCCCAGATAAAAACCAATAACCAAAATTGAAATGCACTCATGGAAGAACCTCAAATCAAAATCATAATGCCCACATGTTCTGACATATACAACCTTTCCCTCCCTCCGCATGCACAATAAGTCACCCTTGATGAGCTCCTACTATTGCTCATTGAACTTCCTTCCTCCTTCCTTGAAGAAAAATGACTCATGTTCATCTTGACAACACCCAAACCTTCTATAGATGCCACCCACTCTAGGGTTACTTCACTAAATACAAGCACAACCCACTTTAGAAACACCCACTTCGATAACGAGAAGCCATGTCACCTTCAACACAAATGATGTTAGTCGATTTTAGACAACAAGGCCTAAAAGGGATTAAAAATCACATGTAAGGACTAAAATGGATGATTTTTAAGTGTAGGGACCAAAATATAAAGTTTGTATAATTATAGGAACCAAATGAGTAATTAAACCTTTTTCTAAATAAATAGTTTGACCATCACTGCCAGTTTTTGTATTTTTTGACAAAAATACCATTTTGGAAAACTAGTTTCTAAAACATATATTTAAAAAGTATGACCCATTACCACTAACAATATTACGAAAACTAGTTGTGTTGAAATATACTATGGAAACTGATTTCCATAATGCAGCTATGTTGGAATACATCATGGAAACTAATTTTTGTAGTGTATTTTGACACAACTACATTACAAATACAATTTTCTTAATGTAGTTAATTTACTTATTAGTTATTATATGTGTTTAATTTTTCATTTTTTGATTAAATTTTAATTTTTAATTTTTGATTAAATAATTTAATAACTTTTATGAGTTGAATAACTCAATAAATAAAATATTTATGTTAACATATATTAATTTAGTTAATTTTGATGTTTAATTTATTTATTTTGCTTCAAATAACTTTATAAGTTGAATAACTTGATAAATAGAAAGTAAGGCAAAAATATTAGACAAATTAAAATAAGTCAACATAGTAAATATAACACTTAAGTTAGATATAAAATAATACAATTGGAACAAAATACAATGAAAAACAGAAAGATCATGTGTGAGTCTTCCTCTTCCTCTAATATGTACAACTTGCTTCAATGCCTACCTTAATGACTGTCAATGCATCCTACATGGTGTTCCAAGTGTTAGTTCCCTCAATGACCATCCTTCGATCAAGCATAAATTGAAGTAGCTCAGAAATTCACTCAAATCATTCCTACAAAAAAGAATTCAACATAATTAAGTACCATGAAAGTGTGATTATCGTTCAATACATAGTGAAAATATATATACTTACCAGTGAAGCATGAGAGTCAATCGAACTAAACTCTGTCTAGCTGCTTGTAGGGAGATGAATTGGTACTCTCGAAGGGCCTCTTAGAGGATCTCCCTCTCATGGGAAAGACTAATGAATGTATTGACCCAAACACTATGTTGGATCAACCACACACAATTCTCTAATGGCATTGTCAAGAATGTGATGATGGTAGTGAATAAACTTATGATCACATTCTTCGATAGCAAGCACATGACAAGTAATCATGGGTGATGGTAAGGAATACCTTATACATATTGTAGCACCCTCTTCAATAGATGGGCACACAATAGTGGTCTGATATGATGAAGCCTGAAAAGTACAAGATATCTTAAAAAGGTTGCTTCTCTATATGGGCTGCACAAGTCATCCAAAAGACTTTCTTCATCTACAACACATCTAGCACAATCTAAGTGGTGAACACATCACTAGACCCCCTCACAACCTCCCATCAACAGTCACACAAAGACTGCTTAGTATACCTATCAGCCAATTGGTAAGAGCCAATAGCCAGAAAGTGCTCAAATATCTATGCTTGTAAAACCATTAACATAGTTAATTGTTGTAAAATAAGAAAACATTGAAGCCAAAGAAAAATTAAAAACAAATTTAGTACTTGTAGAAGAGTCATATATCCTCCAAACTACTTTGTATGATGCCTATTGGCTTGATTAAACTGATTGTAAAGGTATACCAAGGCAGAGGCACCCCATGCATACCCACCACATTTGTGAAGGTTACGTAAAAGCTCCAAGAATGCCACATACATTGATGTGACACTCTTATGATTAGCAAAGATGGTGCAACCCACTAAATGCAACAGAAAAGCTGTAGTTGCTAAAATGAGGTTCTCAACATGAACGTATGCATTGTATAAGGCCTGCAACTAGCTAAATCACGCACATGCTCCTCCGATCTCCATCATCTAAACGAATGCCTAGTCGAAGGTGATCTAAGTAGCTGCATTTGGTACTCACGTCCCTCTGCCTACTGTAATGTCTAGTACAAACATAACACCTTAGCTATAGGTAAATGTAGGAGAGATGACACACCATCTTGAGTGATAGTCATCTCCATACCTAGAAAATTAAAAGAAAAGGTATCTTTTTGCCACTGCTCAGCAAAAGCAGACAAGACATCCTTGTCCATTATACGGTAGTATGCTTGTAGAATGGGCACCTACCTAGATATCTCTACTTATGTCATCACCTATTCATGCTTCACCTTGAAGGACAACACCTTATTCCTATGGCTCACCACCTTTAACTCATGGTAGTCTTCTCCCATCCCTAAGTGTATGGTAATATGGTCCACAAAGGACCTCCAAGAAAAGCCTTACTAGTAGTTGGCTATACTACTTATGTCGGCTCCTGTGGCGCGTCAACATTAGCAAGCACTGCCTCCAACTCCTATTGTATTGTTGTTGCTTTTTCTCTTCAAGTTGAAGCATTGGGTTGTGCTTGCTCAGCTTCAACAACTCTAGCAATAGCCCCTCTAGAACTAGCAGTCCCTCCAGATCCATTACCTCTTCTCATATGTGCCATATCGTATTTGCACATTCATCACACAACACGCACATGAGATTACACAAATAAAAGTCTTCAACAAATACAATACAAAAACTAGTTTCCGTAATGTATACACACATTACAAAAACTAGTTTCTAAAAAATTTGTGAAACGTGAATAAAAACTAAACTCATCGTGACAGTGTTGATGGCAAAGAAGAGAGAAACTCAAAAAGCTTTCATAAGGTGAAAAGAAAGGAAGAGGGAAGAGGAAGGTGCAATGACGGTGAAGGAGGGGAAAAGGGTGAAGGAAGGAGGTGACATGCAAGATTTAGGGGAGGATGGGGGCTGAGGTGGGGAAACGGTTTTTAATTTAAAAAGAAGATGAGAGACGGTTAGGGTATTTTATATATTATGAAAAATACAAAAAAAAAAAATTGTGTGAGGAGTAAAAACGGGGTGTGAAGAGTAATTCTCATTTAATTACCCGAAAGCAACTAAAATGATACAATAAGCTGTTCAAGAACGTAATTCATAAAAATCTAAATAAATCAAATTAAAAAAACATTAATAAAAAAAATAAAGTTTATTCTTGTTTGCTTTTCCTTTTTTATTTATTTTGCTTCTATTTTATTTTTTTTTCTTTTTAATTTGATTTTCTTTAGGCTTTGAATCAAGATTGATTCTTTATCATATAAAATTCTGAACACTCAGTTTTAGATACATTTTTTTAATTTCTTTTTAATTGATTTTATCTCATTTTAGCTCTTTTTCTACAAAGTTGAAAAAATAAATAAGGAGAGAAAAGTACCAAAAAAATGTAAGAAAAAAAAAAGAAGACAATAAAAAACAAAGTTAACGAAAATAAAAAAAAATAAAAAAAAACCCTTGGGATCCATTTATTTTGTTTTATTTAGTCTTTAGTAAAACAAACAAATAAAAAAAATAGTAAAAATGGGCTCTGATAAAAATGAAAAAGAAAAACAAAAAAAATAGAGGGGTTAAATAAAGCAAAACAAGAGGAAAAAAAAAAGACAAAATATAAGCTACTAAAAGAAAGGAAAAACAGACACACGGGCGCGCGAATGCCAGTCGTGGTTTAAGCCATCTCAGTCTTTAAGTTGGACCCTTTGTTTTTACCCTTTTCTTCCCATGCAAATATCAGCGTACAGCCACAGCAACACCAACAAAGCACCGGTCACCTGTGTACCTACTTCCATTTGCACCAGACACGTACTCACACACATGAGGACACCCTCTCTTTCTCTCTCTCTCTCTCTCTCTCTCTCTCGTACGCTCTAGCTTTTTTCTACATAAATTCATAAAAGACACCCACCCGGCGGGGACACTTCATACAGAGACCCCCCTTTTTTTTTTTTCTTGCTCTTCATCTTTCATCCAAAAACACTAACCATTGGCTACTCACTGGAACCACTTGTACAACCTCCTTCATCATCTTCCAAATAGTGATACTTTTGATCTCATCATGGCCAACTTCCAATTTCATTTCCTATTCCTCCATGAACCAATAGCCACAAACAACGACCATCACCATCCAGACCTTCGACGTCTTCACCCCTATTATCACCGCCTTTTTCTTCCATTCTCTTCCATACGTCAATATGTGGCTTCTAGCTCATAGCTCACTCAGTCTGAAACCATCATCATGAAACAACTTCTTTTCCCTCATCATGCATGAACAATGCCCAACCTTTAACACAATCTCAATACAACATTTTTGGTTTTAAACCACTATAAAAAATCATGGTTAAATGTGTAAAAACTATGGCCTAAAGTTTAAGCCAAGGATTGACCACGGTTTTTCAATTGCACTCTAAGTGGTTGTGGTATTTGCTACTAGACCATGGTTTTTTGCTAATTGTCGCAATGTAGAAATAATTGCATCTTAAAATAACAAAAAAGACCACATTTTTTTAAGTGCTGCCCTGTATTTTATACCACAAATTTTTCTATGTAGCCAAATAGAATAAGCATTATACCAGTTGTCATTTTATTAGAGGGGACATTTATTTAATATAACTACTCAATATAAAAAGCAACAATTAATGTTTAGGCATTAGATATAAAAAATTTTACAGTCATAATTATGTGATCCATCCTATATATTAAATAAAAACTACTATCTTGAACGAGAACGTTTTTAGTTGTTATTTTTTAATAAGAATTTTTTTAGTTATCATTTTTCAATAAGAGTGTTTTTAGGGATTTTGTAGCCTCTTATCTCTTTCAATCTATCATTTTCAATATTTTTAGTTTTAAATTAAATTTCAATATTTTTTTAAAAGAAATTATCATTAATTAAAATTAATATCATATTACAATAATTGTTTATTATAAGTTTAAAATATAATTTATACGTTCAAAAATATTTATTTATTACAAATTTTCATTATAATATAATTTATATATTCATACGTATTTATTTATTATAAATTTAAGTTGTATAAAATAGACATTTATTCTATATAATGCACAGATTAAAATACTAGTTATTTATCATTTATTAGTTACAATATTTAATTATTTAAGTATGTATATAATTAAATTGTATAGAAAAACATTTAATTCATAAAATAATTAAACTATTAATTAATATGAATTTTTATAAAGGTTGAATAAAATAAGGAACAATTGAACCTACAGATTATAACAAGAAATAATCAAAACATATATATAAATTATAAAGGCTTGTCAATTTATGTATTATATTAAGGTAAAAGTTCTTTGTAAAATGAATACGTACTACAAAATATGCATAAAACATTTGCTACAATTTTTGTCATTTCTAAAACCTTAAAAGTATATATTAATAGATAACATAAATTTGCAAAACATAAAGTAGCTAATTGTCTCTCTCAAAATCCTCAAAAATCTAAAATATAGCAAACATAACCATTCATATGAACTTTATTTTTCTATATCTTGAGCATGATCTTTCTCTCCAACCTGCAAATATAATCAAAACATGAAATAGAAGATGTTGAAAATAAGTATTCAAGCATTTAACAAAATAGATGATTAAAAAAAAAACCTTAATGACAGTTATCATATACTATACCTTTTCAATATTAGGAATATTGGTTGATGTACAAGAATGCATTGCTACAATGCTTTCTTTGGCTACAACATTTTCTATCATAATATCCAAAGCTTCATCAACTAATTTGGGTTGCTCTGCTTCAAGAAGCATCTTAGAAGCACTTCCACTCCTTGAACCCTCTTAGTTTATTATTTAATAAAATTCATCATCAATTTCACTCAATAATAAAGAGTATTAAAAAAAAAATAGAGAGCATATTGTTGACATTTTCGGTGAAGTTAACATATATTATTAATCATACAATTGGATATTATTTAACTGAGATCTATATGAAAATACTTAACACTTTACAAAAACACTTTAAATTAATCAAATTTGATATTATTTTAAAATAATGACGCTATATATTGTTACATTATCAAGTTTTGTAATTATTTTAACGATAAAATATCTTTAGTCAAAAGCTTCACTTGCTATTTTTAATTTTTCCTCTTCTAAACAGTAACGCCAAACAAATCCCACAGCTCCAACTTACGTCCCACATCATAAACACGCTTTCAAAGGTTGGAGTCAAAACTAAAATTTAAATATTTGAAGTAGAAAATTAAAAATGTCAACAAAACTTATATTAAAAGCAAAATGTTGTGTATCTCATAATTACTGTCAGATACTAAATCTCTGTTGTTTTTAATGTACTGCACGTGATAATATTGATATAAAAATGGTACTGAGAAACCCATATTTGGTGTTTGGGTTGCACAATGCTTCAATACCAATGATACGTACTATTCATATTTAAATGAAGGATGTGGGACTGCAGCGCGAAAGGCCAGTTAGCCACTAACATGAATTATAAACTCAGTCATTTTACATCAATTTTTTTATCAGCCAAATAATTTTTTTGGATAAAGGGGTACAAGGTGTACCCTAACCCATATACATGATCGACATTGCTATTACATCAACGTCTACATCTGCATATTTTACCCACCCACTGCCTACGTCAATTGACAAAATATTGATAGAATCTATTTAACCTACATCCCTACCAATACCATTACCGTTGACCTATAGACATTTCAAACACTCCAAAGGATTTGCTGACCATTCATAATAAGAAAAGGAGAAACCCTTCATTCTATTGCTCAACTAAGACCAACTTCTAAATTTAATCAAATGTAGCCCATGTTCAATATAGGGCTCCTCGTCTTTAAAGATGACACAATTTCTATGTAACAACAAGGACCACACTGCTGCAAACCAAATAAACCACCTTGCTGTCCTAATTTTCATGCCATGGAATCTGCCACTGTGTTGTAAAAGTGACCTTTTGAATCAATAGGCAATGCCATTTGGACACCTATCCACCTTTAACAAGATCTCCAAATCATATCTGAAAACCTGCATGAGAATATTAAATGGACAGTATTTTCATCTACTAAATGACAGGGTGGACAAGTGTAGTCGCCACCTTGAATGACACTACTGCAGAAAACACATTTTAAATCAGTTAAAAATGGCTTTTTAAATTGGTTTTACAACTGATTTAAATACAGTCGATATAGAAGAAATTATCGTTCTAAACCGTAAATCAAATTAAGTTAAAAATTATAATTTTAAACCAGTTAATGCACAACCGATTCAAAAAGTTTCATTTTTTTAAAAATAATTTCATTGTTTTGATATATACAACCAAACCCTGATAGAAACAGATACCACAGAAATAGCCAGCAAATTCATTTATAACTTAGATTAACCAACAAAACTTTATAATACATTTGGAACATATCAAATAAAAAACTACTATTCTTTTGTCTATCTAAAGTCATTCTAAACAAACTATCTATTACTTATTTTAACGAAAAATTTTGCCCAACGTCGGCGAATGTCTAGTAAGTCCTCATACAAGAATGGTTCCCTATCAATGAATAACTATGACATAAAAAAATAAGATAAATCATTACCCAACATTGTAACTAAATTAATATTATATTACCTCATCCCATGAATCCACAATATCTGTTGAAACTATAGTCAACATATGTTTCATAACATAATATACGCACTCATAGCTCCCTACTTGTTTGTTAGCCTACCAACGATAATTTTTTTAGAAATGATTGTAAAAACAATTACAAATTGTAATTGAATATGCAGTTGTAAATTACTTACATAAGAGAAAAACCAACTAGGCTTCTTTTGTAGTGACATGTGCCTACCTATCAATGTTTGATATCCAATCATGACTATGATTAAAAAATAAATGTACAAGACATGTTATAGGTTTCATAATTATAATATAAAGCATGATTGAAATATATTATAAATAAAAACTGACCTTTCTATTAGTTGTTTCAAATCTTTGTTGGGCTTTTTATGCAACGAACACAATAAGGTCATAGCATTGTCCTTAGGACAAATAATTAGTAATTGCCAATGCGAGTTGCATTGGAAAAAGAATATATGTGTTGAGATTCAAATATCATTTAAAATCATTTGGGTAAGAAATAACTTGTGCTTACCAATGCAAGTATGATAAGCAAATATCATAAAAAAATGAATCTTTCCAAACTGTCCAACAGGACAATTCAAGATTAAATACAACAATTACCACTTTAATCATTGTATTGAATTTTAAACAGAAAACTAAGGTTCGCTCGTAATGCATAAATTCAATAGACAAACAACACACAATTAAACACACAACATAATGTATATAATTTATACACAAATTTCCACTGTATTTTGGTACTTTCCTAGATACCTATTTACAGGTATTCAATAATAAAACCAAATCCCAATTCCATGTAAGACAATCCAATCCACAACAAATTAAATCTAATACTCAAGAGTTTACTAATCTCATAAAAATTTGACAGAGTTTCCTCTATTTTTGGCACTATTTATCATACCTCACAAAGGGTAATGTCAACAACACAGCAGTAATCAATTCTCCATTTTTTACTCAATTTATCTTATGAATATATGGTAGCATTTTAACCACTTCAATTTTCCCTTTTTTGCTTACTTTATCTTAAAGATGTATCTAAGCATATATAAGTTGTCTTATCTTACAATCTTTTAATTTCCTAACTAGTGCCTAATCTAGGTAGTCAATTCTTTGATTTTTGTAATCCGCTAATTCTAGAGCTTTGGGTTTAAAACAAAATATAGTTACATTAATTATATTTGGTGACAATTAATTAATTCCTAACATATAATTAAATTAATTGCTTACTTTTATTCTTTTTCATTACTTACTAACTTAGCTAAAATAATCAACTTCACTTAATTCTACCTTATGTAATCTAATCCTCAACACTTAAAATTCTTACCACATATTCATATAAGTTAATAACTAAATTAAATAATTTATCTTTTTCTTTAAAAATTCATAAATTCATGAACATACGAAGAACTAAATTTTTCTTATATTAATGAACATATTCAAGCATAAGCTTTAGTAATTAATTCCATATAACAACATAATTAACATAAAAAAATAATTTCAAATTAATATTAAAAATGTAATAACCATATTCACATGCACACTTGCTCCAAAGGAAGAATGAAAAAACCAATGTAAACCATAATGAACCAAATGAAATTAAAATGACTAGCCTAGTGCGTGACCTCCAAACTGTAGCAATGGAGCACGTTGAGTGACCCCCACCAACAGCAACGACGCGAGCTCCAACCAAAGCAAACCTGGCATCTTGCTCGCCCTCTAACGACAGCAATGGAGTGCCCTCCAATGATCTCTAATGTATAGGCGAAATGGAGGAAATGAGGGGCAGATGGGGAAGAGAAAGCTTGAATGAAGGAAATAAGGGGCTGATGGGGAAGAAGAAAGCTTCAATCGAAGAAATGAGGGGCGGATGGGGGAGAAGAAAGCTGGAATGGAGGAAATGAGGGGCAGATGAGGAAGCAGAAGGCTGGAAAATAGGAAATAAGAGGGATCGAGGCACGTAAAGGATAAAAGAAACTAACTTTTTAAACCGGTTAAAAAAGTTGAACTTTTTAAACCGGTGCAACTTGAAACAGTTTAAAAAGTGTGCTGGGATATTATTTTAATTTCTAAAATGAGTTTTTAGATCGGTAATATTTGAACTGATTTTAAAAAGTTTGATATAATTTCAAAAATACTACTGCATTTCTGTTTTAAACCAGTTCAATTTTAACCGATTTAAATTCCTGGTTTAAAATCTATTTTATGTAGTAGTGTGATCATGTTTCTTTTCCTAAGATTATCTTTGGTTTGTATCCTATCAATCAACACTCTCCGTGCAAAAGCTGCTTCATTTGATGGGATAAGGATGCCCCAAAAAACCCAAATTAAAAAAAGAGATATCAGCATCTTCATATGGTGGTTGTAGTACTCTGTATATTGATTTTACAGAGTATAAACTTGTATTGTCCTATTTCTAGACCCTCCTATCTTTAGAAGCTTGATTGAGTTGTGTTGTGTTTATTTCCTGCATGAAATTCTCCACTAAACTTTCTTCCCATTCAAAACACTCCCTTCTCCAACATAGTTCCCACACCCAAACCCTTTCCTCCCACCTCCCCATTTCTCCAATACAGCATTGTTGTTGTCTGAATTAAGAAATAACCTAATGTATTTTTTTGGATAGAATGCCTTCTCCCATTCAATTGTCCAACCAGAACTTCACATTCATCCCATCTCCAATTTTCCAAGAGATATTTTTATCAAACCAGCTCTCTTGTAGACTGCTCCCCCAAATGCTCCTTAGGTCTCTTCATCACCAAGACCCCTTACTAAATATCCTTTCAGTTTTTAGGTCCCCACTAAACACATACTTTGACTTCAGCACTTTACACCACAAACTATTGCACTCACTCATAATTCTCCACCTCCATTTTCCTAGTAATGCAACATTAAATGTTTGTAGATTTTGTTTTACCCAATCCCCCTCCCTCCTTTGGGCAACACACTTTGTCCCATTTGACCCATGCTAGCCTTCTTTGACCTTCATCCCCTTCCTATAAGAAACTTCGTTGAATACTCTTTAACCTTTTGCTTACACATATAGATAGTTTAAAAAAAGACAAGAAGAATATAGGTTGAGATGATAGAATATAGTTAATAAGGCAAAATTGACCTCCAAATGATAACTGTTTGTGTTCCCATAAGGCCAATTCCTGCTCATTTTTTGCATCACTGGTTTCCATGTATTTTCTCTCCTAGGATTCTCTCTAATTGGAATGCCCAAATACATAATAGGGACACACATAACTCTGCAGTTTAACACCGAGGCATACCCACCCAACATATTTTCCGCTACATGCAGTCCAGACAACTTACTTTTATGAAAGTTAATTTTAAGACCAGAAGCAAGCTCAAAATGCCTCAAAATACTTTTTAAAACCATCACATTTGCATTGAAGCTTCAACAAAAAACAGGGTACTGTCAGCGAACTGTAGAAGAGAGACATCTAGTTTGTCCTTGCCTACTTTAAATCCTGAGAAGATATTATTCTTTGCAGCTTCTCTCATCTTTTCCGCTAGTCCTCTGCAACAATTAAGAAAAGGAATGGAGCCAATTGGTGACCTTGTCTAAGTCCTCTTTGAACTGTAAACTCTTCCGTCAGAATCCTATTAACCAATACGGATACAGTTAGCAATTGAATGCAGCTCCTAATCCAATGAATCCACTTAGCACAAAAGCCCATCCTAGTCATCATCTAGTACAAGAATTCCCAGCAAATCTTAGTCATTTTACATTATTGATTAAAAGAAGAACTGCATACCAATTGGTCTGGAGGCCAGGCTGCCATAAAAGGGTAGATCAGAAGCTATTCATTAACAGTTGCACAATATCCAGTTAAGTGAAGTAAATTGCACTGAACTGCCAAGGTGATCATCTCCATTCTATTCAGAACCATGATTCACCAACACATCCAGTCACATCCTTTGGCCTTTTCCTTGCCACCATTGTGCCATCACCAAGTTTCCCCCTGTAAACGTCGCCAAAGCCTCTGTATCATGTTCTTGGAGCTGAAATTATCTGTTGCATTTTGAAGCTGGAAAGTAAACTTTTTATGATTTCCCAAGCTATCAAGTTTCTTTTCTTGGTTATACTCTGCCACAGTGACAAAATCATAAATACAAAGTATATATACATTCTAAAAACAGTTGTTCCAGTGCTACCCACCACCAATGTACCAGATTGCTCAATGCTGCCATTTCTTTTTATACCAGAAAAGCCCAAAGATAGGAATACTAGACAAACACAACTAAGGTTGTTCCTAAGCACAAGTGATACATTCTTAGACTTGCTTTTCCCTGCAAACATATGTGTAATACAGGTTATAAATAATTAAGTAGTACAAAAAGTATTCCAACCAGAGGTTGCTGAAACAGTCATGAAGGTTGCTGAAAACCAATTATAATTGATTTCATTCACATTTAAAGTATCAAAAGAACCAATTAACCAAATTAAACGTGATTTGGTGAATTTTCTTATAAACCACTACTTCGATCATCGTATTAAAATATACACTACTGCATAAAACAGTTTTTAAAGTATGAATTTAACTCGGTTCAAAATGAACTGGTTTAAAATAAGAACGCAGTGGCATTTTTGAAAATTGATCAAACTTTTTTAATTCGGTTCAAGTTCAATTGGTTTAAAAACAATATTTTGAATGTAAAATAGAGAATATGGACCACTTTTTAAATCGGTTCAGTTGGGAACCGATTTAAAAAGTTAAAAAGTAACACTTTTTAAATCGGTTGTAGTTACAACTGATTTAAAAAGTGACACTTTTTAAATTGATTCCCTACAAAACCGAGTTAAAAAATATTTTTTAAATTGGTTCAACTTATGGTTTAAAATAATAGTGCTTTCTATATCGTCTGTATTTAAATCAGTTATAAAATCGATTTAAAAAACTTTTTTAATTGATTTAAAAAGTATTTTCTGCAATAGTGATATAATTAAACCACTTGTTAATGCATAATTAAATAATAATATAAAAGAATTACATAAAAAAACAAAATCAAAATTAATTAAACTCTACAATCAAAGATATTTGCATTTCTATGATCACCATTAAAGATACTTTCTTATCCATACCCTATCCAATTTTATTCCTCTCACACTCTCAAATACTTAAATTCAAACTCTGTAAGACCGATTTCCTGGAGTGACTAGGAATCCAATTTGCTTTTAATTAGCCCAGGAAAACGAGCCATTGGTGCAGCAATATCAATTGATGCGCAGTGGTACACATAGAACAAGGAATTTCTAACCATTCTATCGCCGAAACAAACATTTGTCAATAAAATGTAGTAGTGGTAAGTGGTCAAGCACTCTAGCAATGTCTTCTTTCTTTTTTGTGTGTGTGTGAGTGGGTGGGTGGGTGAGTGGAGGGGGATATTTTGACTAGCAATGACTTTTTACCGGTACGACTAAAGCAACTTCTACAAAATTCTAAAGTAATAATATAGTAGACTAAAATATTGCTGTTTTTAGTGACGAAGACAGAAATATTACATTGGTAGATTATTCTCCACTCAGTGACTTTTCGTAATATTGACATTTTATTTTATAACTGCTAAAGAGAGGTTGTTCACCAAAAAAAAAAAAAAAAACTGCTAAAGAGATCGAGCTTTGTAGTTACTAAAAGTTCTCAATTTTCGGGATTATACTTGACCTTTTCAAACTGCACTAAGCATGCTTCATTATATGTATAAACAACTAGATATCTTTACCGCACTATGAGCGGGGTCAAATCTTCTATTTATAAATAATATAGCACCATTTTAATAAAATTAATATATAATTAATTATTTCATAATTTATTATCTATTTGTATTTTAACCTCTACATGAATATATAAATGTTATTCTTTTTAATTATTTTATCTAATTTCTAACTTTAATAAATGTCATATATATTAGCATTTTCATCAATTTTTTTTCTTTTTTTGATCTCTCTTTATTTCTTCAAAATTAAAAATAAGAATGTATATATTATGAAACTGATAACTTGAATATTATTAATATTTTATCTGTTTAATTTCATCTTCTAGTTATATATAGCACAATTACCTATGTTGATAACTAGCTATATATTAATTTCTGTTTCAACATTTAAGTGTAAATGTTTTTCTTAATTGATTGAACCATTGAGAAAGGTCAGATTGGTAAATTGCTTTTAATTTTCATGAAACAGCTGATTGTCATATACTTTATAATATAATAAAGGCTTAATTACATATTTTGTCACTCATCATCTTCCATGATTTGCGAATTTTGTCGCCTAATTATTTTAATTGCACATTTTGTCATCCAACTTTTAAAATTTCTACATTTTGCCATCCAACTATTTTAGTTGCATATTTTGCCACCTAACTTTCAAATTTTCACACATTTTGTCACCCCTTTAATTAATCATTGACATGGCCATTTTGACTGCTGATGTAGTAGGTTGACTGTTGATTACCACGTCAGCGGCCAAAATTGTCACGTTAGCAATCACCTAAGGAGAATGGTAAAATATGCAGAATTTTAAAGGTTGAGTGACAAAATGTGCAACTAAAATAAATGGGTGGTAAAATATGAGAAAGTTTGAAAGTTCGGTAGTAAAAAGTGCAATTAAAATAATTGGCTGACAAAATTAGCAAAATCATGAAAGAGGAGTGACAAAATATGCAATTAAGCCTATAATAAAACATTAATATCTATAAATAAAGTGTGAGAGAGTAATTTGACTTGAAATTTGACGATGAGAAGGATGAATAATTTGAAATGAAGAGTGAGAAAATAATTTGCATAAAATAAAGATAAATTAAGAATGATCAAAATAATATTCAATGGTGAAAATCGATAATAAAATTGAGAAATTGTGATAAAACTCTCTATTATATGGGTGCGTACACGTGAGATACAATCAAACGACACTAAATGTCAAGTTTAGGAAAATAACACTTTTAATAACTTTTAGCAAATATACATACACACACACACACACACACATATATATATATATGTATATATCAATGCAATTGTTAAATTTAAAATTCTCATAAAGAAGACCAACTCTACTAAAAATTTATATACATAAGTATCATGATAATATCACATGATTTAACGATTGAATTGATAAACTTTACTTATTATTAAAGGTGTCATTTTATTAAAGGATGTTATTTAATTCCTATATATAAATTATATTTACAAAATTTTATATTAATGCAAAATTATTTGATACCACATTTAGGAACATCAAAATTAATGTAATATATACTCTTGAAATATATGAAATAAGAACCATTTAGCAACCATTAACCTACAAATTGTAAGTTCTATGAAAATGAGCTAGTGGCAGACTATTATGTACTAAAAATCAATCGATTAGTGACCAAATTTAATGATAAAAAAATTATTTTCTCGCTAATTTTGGGGTCACTAGATTTTAGCAATGAATTTTTTAAAATTACATATAAATTATTTTGTCACTAATTTTAATTTTTCTAGTTGTATATTATATATATCTACTATCTAATAGTAATGTACTAAATTGTAAATATTTGTTTAAACTATCATCCAATCATGAATTGACACATATGGTAAGATTGTCAACTTTTGTAAGGATTAATTTAGGAGTCATGTTGAATCATTCAAAATCAATTTTACTCAAAATCAAATTTATAAACAGTTAATCAAATACACACTTAATGCTTAATGTCATATCTAGAGTGATTTTTAAGTGATTAATTGTGTAAAAAAATTATACAAACAATGTGCTGAAATTAAACTCATTTTTAATGACTTGCCGAAACATAATTATAATAAAATAACAATTAAAGTCCAAAGTCAGAGGTGTCATATGAATTAGCTACAATAATGGATAAGTTATTTTATATAGGATATTATAAAAAAAAATATTAATTTGATAAATTTTACTTCTACACTTTTCATATATTTGTTTTAGAATTAGAAGAAAGATAAGAGGGAAAAAAAAAGTGAAACTGGAAATAAAGTGAATAATGCAATTGAGAGAGAGAGAGAGAGAGAGAGAAATATAACCCAGAAAACATGAGTGGAATAGTATAACTCTAATAATTATTATTGTGGATATACATGTAACAAGAGACCTCGTATCTTTCTTATTTTAAGCAAAGGAACATAGTGGTAATTGCAAAACTATAAAACTTAATTGAGAATTCCAATAAAAAATATAATCACCTACAACATTTTATTTTATTATTAAGATTCTTAGTTTGTATTTTATTTTAACGAAGTTTTCAAAAAAATTGGGCCAAAATGTCCTTATCTTTTTTATTTTTATTGTATTTATATTAGACAAAAACAGTTTGATTTTTGGTAATTATTAATATGAATAAAAATAAAAATAAAAAACACTTTGCTTATGCTGTAGGAAGCCATTTTTTTAGGAGGTATGTTTATTACGTATAAATCATTTCTTGGATTTACTTTCCTGCTAGATAAATCATCCAGCAACTGCCCATATTGGTCATTGACTTGACCTTTAATGATGGCAATCAAAATCAAATTAGCAGAAGGAACAACATGCGCTCCTTCTAGATCTGTTCCTGTCCAATTACCAAACTCTATATAAACCTATCCAACAATAGAACACCACCATCTCGCAGCCTCCAATTTCTCATCAAACTGAAGCATTTTTTTCTCATATTACTTGTATTTTGGTCTATATATGTTCCCCTCTTTTCTCTCTTTACACTGAACTCACTATGGTTTAGGCCAAATATAACTGCCTTTGCATCAAGAAATGAGACCGATCATTTGGCTCTGCTCAAATTCAGGGAATCCATATCCACTGACCCATATGGAATCTTCCTCTCTTGGAATACTTCTACTCACTTTTGCAACTGACATAGAATTACATGCAATCTCGTGCTTCAAAGAGTTACTGAGTTAAACTTGAAAGGATACAAGTTGAAGGGATCCATATCTCCCCACGTTGGCAATCTCTCTTTGATGAGAAACTTCAACCTCGGAGACAACAACTTCTATGGCATAATCCCACAAGAATTGGGACGATTGTCACAACTGTAGCAACTCTATGTTGGAAATAACTCATTGGTAGGGGAAATTCTTACAAATTTGACAGGTTGCACTCATCTCAAATGTTATACTTAGGTGGGAACAATTTGATTGGCAAAATACCGATCGAAATTGGCTTACTTCGGAAGCTTCAACATTTGAGAGTTTATAATAACGAGTTAACGGGAGGAATCCCATCATTCATAGGGAATCTTTCATCCCTAATTATTCTCTCAGTGGGTGATAACAAGTTAGAGGGAGATATTCCACAAGAAATATGCCATCTCAAAAGCTTGACATTTCTATCATTGGTTGTCAACAACGTGACTGGAACATTTCCTTCCTGTATGTATAATATGTCATCTATTACTGTATTTGCAACTACAACAAATCAATTTAATGACTCTCTTCCACCCAACATGTTCCACACCCTCCCCAATCTCCAAGAACTTCATATTGGTGCCAATCAAATCTCAGGTCCAATCCCACCTTCCATCACAAATGCATCTCTCCTATCAACACTTGATATCACTATAAACTATCTCGCGAGACAAGTTCCAAATATGGGGAAACTACAAGGTGTTGTATGTTATAGATATTTCAAAAGTCTCATGTCCCACATTGCCTAGCTTGGGTTTCCATCTAGTGTTTATATATCAAAAGGTGATATTAGATCCCAAAGTAGCTAGCAAAGTGGAGGAGGCTCGCGCGCATAAGGATGGGCCTCGTGGGCCTGTTATAGTGCAAATCTGTCGTTCCCCCCCCTGCGCGTACGATCATAGGCCTCAAAATATTTTTAGCCTTGGTTTTATTAATTGTTTTAAATTTTGAATGAGCTTATCTGAAAACCCTCGTTTTGTAACTGTTGAAAAATACAGCCACTATGTGAACGTTAAAGTTAGTGGACGGTTTTTGGTTTTTTAATGTTTTGTGGGCAATTTTATAAAGGTCCCGTTTTAATACGAAAACCATTGGATTTTGATTTCTTCAACCTGAAACCTAAAAACTTTTCTGCTCTAGGTTCCGAGACCTGCGTGTTCTTTCTTGCCAATTCTGAGCCTCGGATACATTTTGAGAGGATCCTGTTGTAACCTGGGGGACTTGCGCGTACCACGCGAATAAGTCCTTTAGGACAGTGCTGTCACACGCCTCAGGAATTGTCATACCTAACACAAGGTCTTCAATATCTATCTTCATCTCAGAAAAATCCTGGCAACAATTCAACTAATGATTTACAATTCTTAAAATCATTGACAAACTGTAGTAAGTTGCATCATTTAGATATATCCTACAATAATTTTGGAGGTCATTTGCCAAATTCCTTGGGCAATTTATCCACCCAACTAAGTATACTATATCTTGGAGGCAATTAGATATCCGAAGAAATCCCTGTGGCTTAAATCTCTTGACGATGGAAGGTAACTGCATTGATGGGATTATCCCAACAACTTTTGGGAAGCTTCAAAAGATGTAGAAAGTTAGACTTCTCTGGAAACAAGCTGTCCGGAGAGATGAGAGCCTTCATAGGAAACCTTAGTCAATTATTTTATTTAGAAATGGCAGCAAATATGTTAGAAGGGAATATTCCTCCAAATATAGCAAACTGCCAAAAGTTACAATATCTAGGTCTTTGGCAAAATAGTCTTAGAGGAACCATACCCATATAGATTTTTAATCTTTCTTCTCTAACAAGAAGGTTAGATTTGTCAGAAAACTCATTGAGTGGTAGTATACTGGAAGAGGTGGGCAACCTAAAAGATCTTGATTTGCTAGATTTGTCTGAGAATCATCTGTCTGGTCACATTCCTGGAACCATCGGAGAATACATAATGTTGGAATACCTCTTTATGGAAGGGAATTCTTTACAAGGAACCATACCATCCTCTTTGTCATCACTCAAAGGTCTTCGACGTTTAGACCTGTCATGAAACCGCTTGTCTGGATCAATTCCTAATGTTCTGCAAAACATTTCTTTCCTGGAATAATTGAATGTGTCTTTTAACATGTTGGATGGTGAGGTACCAACTGAAGGTGTCTTTAGAAATGCAAGTGAGTTAGTGGTTACTGGAAACAATAAGCTTTGTGGAGGTATTTCAGAACTGCATATACCACCATGCCCTGTCAAAGGTAAGAAACCAGCAAAACACCACAAATTCAGGTTCATAGTAGTGATAGTTAGGGTGGTTGTTTTTCTTCTCATTCTATCAATTATTCTAACGATCTATTGGATGAGGAAAAGGAGTAAGTATCCATCTTTGGAATCACCAACAATTGACCAGCTGCCAAAGTTTCATACCAAAGCCTGCACAATGGAACCGATGGGTTCTCAACTACAAACTTGATAGGGTCTAGAAATTTTAGCTCTATCTACAAAGGAACTCTTGAGTTAGAAGACCAAGTTGTTGCCATAAAGGTCCTAAACCTCCAAAGAAAAGGAGCTCACAAGAGTTTCATTGCTGAATGCAATGCACTATAAAATATTAAGCATCAAAATCTGGTTCAGATTTTAACATGTTGTTCCAGTACAGATTACAAAGGTCCTAAACCCCCTTAAGTCATAAAAACTCTTGAGAAAATTTTGTGATAAACCCCTGGGAATGGGCCTAGGACCGTGTGGTACATTGCCACTATTTTGGGCACTACACATGTTGAAACTTTTGTTTCTTAGATAAAAAGGGGTAAATATTTAATAATTAGGAGATTTCGTTAAGGTATTAAAATAGTGACATGATACATAAATATTAATATTTCATTCAGTGAATTGGTAAATTGAAACCACATTAATTAATCGAAAGCATATTTAACATGTGTCGATTCATATAGGTAATGGACATGTACAATACTGTAGGGTCAAAATTATGGACGTATATAATATTTAACATATTTGATACGTTATCAAATAAATTAGAAGAAAACAACGTTAAGATTTAGTGAAAGTAGCATAGTTTACATATATATATATAACACGTACATATTATTTCTCAATAGAAAATAATTTTGATAAATTAAAATATTAGATTGCATATTTTAATATATTAGAGGGTTTTATAAATCTTCCTCTATTCTAATAAGTATATTTCCCTACGTAAAAGTATAATTTGTTGAGATAAAATTCCCTATTAGTTTCTCTATTATTGAGAATATTAATTATTAAGTTATTAGATAGGATTAATAGAACATAAAAGATTTAAGAGAGAAATTCTAGTTGTGTTTGGACGAGAAATTTTAAAATTTCAAAGAATTTGGATTCTTGAAATTTGAATTGCTTTAATTTAAATTTTTTTCATTCCTTAAATGTTTTGTTTGGATAAATCAATTCAAATGTTTTAAATTTAAAATTCTAAGTTTGGATATGACATTTTAATTTCTACCATATACAAAATTTAATTTTTAAATATATATTTAAAAATTGAAATTTTAATGTTAAATTTTTTTGAAAATAAACATTAGTCAATTTTTAAATATTTAATAATTCACAAATAATTTTACTATTAAATAATATTTAATAATTCAAATATATAGATATTGATACGTTTTATGTCAATATTAATAAAGAGGAGAGAGAGAGAATAAAGAGGGAAATAAGAGAGAGATGGGAGAGAGGGGAAAGGGAGATGAGACAAAGGGGGGAGAGGAGAGAAGAAAGAGAGTAAAGAGAGGGAGATGAGAGAGATAAAAGAGAAAGGCCATAGAGAAATAGAGAACAAAAAGAGAAGGGAGAGGGAATGGAGATAGAAAGAAGAAAGAGAGAAAAGATAGAGGAGATAGAGGGAGAGAAGAGAGGGGGAGAGAGAGAGGAAAGAGAGGAGAGAGAGGAGAGAGAAAATAGACATAGAATGAGAGAAAGTGAGCATGAAGAATTTCAAATTCTTATTTTTTTGATAGAATTTGAAATTCTACAATTTTAGGTAATCAAAAAACCTTCATAAGTTACTAGAATTTCAAATTTTTTACTAAATTTCCTATCCAAACAACATATTTCACCACAAAGAATTTTAAATTCCCTCTAAAAATGAATTACCTCTTTAAAATTCTTCATCCAAGCACAAGGTAAAGCTTAAGTTCATAAATTTTGATAACATATGTTATTCATTAATTTACAAATATTGGGAATCGATTTTTTTTTAAAAGGGTGTCACACTTGGTCATATGTTGAGTTAATGTTTCGTTGCTATTAATGGTGTGAACGTATATGCAAAGGTCTTATTAGGAAGGCATCGCGAGTAGGCACGTAAGTTGGGGTCGCTGTACAGCTCTCAACCTAGTGCTGGGAGAAAGAGTAAGGTAGCTGTCGATGGACCTTAAGGTTAGATGGACGAGCGAATCTTGCATTGAGGTCAAGGTTATCACGAACCTTGTGCCATGGTAAGTTACTACCCACGTACATCTATCCTGACAAAACCACTACCGACTTCCACCAGATCAGTTCATGGGCTCCCCCAATAGTTGTGTCTTGAAAGAATCTGTGTGATCCTTATGGCTCAGGTGCTATGTTAAGGGGTGTTTCCATAATTATCATTGTAGTTGTTAAAAAGTCTCCATGGAGTAGTGTTTACATAAATTGCATGAAATTATGCTGTACTATGTTTATATATGTTTATTAAAAATGTTGTAATCTTTTCTGATATCAGTATTCTAGATCTCTTTCTTGAAAATAATTTGTGTTAGTTAGAACTCTATATTTATGTTTATCATAAACTTACCCTTGCACTATTTGCACGTGTGGTTTGTGCTTATGATGATCTCGAATATCGTGTTCGTGGGAGTAGATGCTGAGACAACCAGAGCGTCGAGATGGTGAAGCTTGGAGGATTGACCACAAGCTCCGGAGTGTCTACTATAAGGGACAGCTTATGTTTTCCTATGCTCCTATGGGAATTGCTATGTTTTTTGTGACTCTGTATACATCATTAGAGTTTTGGTTACCCATTTGAGAGATGTTGAGAAAGCCTGCTCCTCCTGCCCGACCTCACATGGGAGCTGAGGAGTATCGCAGCTTGTTTACTTAGGGTCCTCGTCCTCGTTGCAGAGTTGTTAGAGCTGAAGAACCATCTTTTGAAGCTCTACTTATTGCTCCTCCTTCTTATATGTAGCATTTAGGGGTACGACCAACCTAGGGTGTATGTCATATATTTTCCCCCTCCCCTTTTGTGATGCAATTTTGTTGATGAGTACACTGATGTATATGCACACTCTCTTTTCAGACGCCTTAACAATGATGTTGGTCTGTAAGTGTCATAAGGCACAACCATTTACACTTGATGCTTTGTGATGTATGCATAGGTTATTCAATCGTTTATGCTTTATACGTCGAAGCTTTTGAAAGGAATGAACGTCATATGTTCTGCCCCAAAGAAAAAAAAATTCACTCTTTTTATAAATAAATTAATCAAGAGTTTTCGTCTAAAATTAAATATTCCACGTTTCATTAGTTGTCAGTTGACCCTGTATCGACAGTGGGTTGTTACAATATGGACACGGGTTAGGTACTATAGTACCCATACTCGCACCAATCCCTATTAAAATTTGCGAGTAAATCCTTAGCCTCGCCCTCGACCCCACCCCCAGCCCCACTGAGTGAGTATTTACCTTATCCATTGCAAATATTTTTTGTAGGTACCCATGGGGTTTGAGTAGAATTACCACCCCTAGTCGTAATCACTCTATATTGTTTTTATCTATATATATGTAATATGTATTTTCATAAATTAAAAAAAATTATAAACCATATTATAGTTACGTATTATTATAGTTATGTATGTATGTATATGCAATATATATTTTCATAAATTAAAAAAATTCAAATTACTAATTTTAATAATATTTGAAATTTAGATACTCTAGATTCCAGATAAAATTTTTCTAGGTTGTTTGTAATATAATTTTATCGTAACTAATTATTATGAAGTGATTTTTTTTGTATTAATTTAATTTAATGACGAAATTTGTAATACTATACAAATATCCTAAAATTCAAAATATATAGAGAGAAAATTTTAAAATAATATATATTAGTCACAATTATTTTAATTAGTTTAAAATAATTTTATTATCTTAATTTAAAATTATCTAATTTAAAATAATCTAATTATCTTAATTTAAAATAATCTTAACTATTTTAAGTAAAACATATATATGATGATCATAATTACCTTCATTATTTCAAATCAGAATATATACTTGTGGAAATTACTTTAATTACTACAATTATGTATTTTTATGAATAATTAAAAAAATTCAATAATATTTTGGCATGAAAAAATCATTATGGTACTATCATATGTGACAAAACCTTCATATATATATATATATATATATATATATATATAATCTTATCATATTTAAAACATAGATACTCTAGATTATAGTTATGTATGTATGCATATGCAATATATATTTTCATAAATTAAGAAATTCAAATACCAATTTTAATAATATTTGAAATTTAGATATTCTAGATTCCAGATAAAATTTTTCTAGGTTGTTTGTAATATAATTTTATCGTAACTAATTATTATGAAGTGTATTTGTTTGTATTAATTTAGTTTAATGACAGAATCTGTAATACTATACAAATATCTTAAAATTCAAAATATATAGAGGAAAATTTAACATAATATATATTAGTCATAATTATTTTAATTAATTTAAAATAATCTAATTATCTTAATTTAAAATAATCTTAACTACTTTAAATAAAAGATATATATGATGATCATAATTATCTCACTTATTTCAAATCAGAATATATACTCATGGAAATTACTTTAATTACTACAATTATGTATTTTTATGAATAATTAAAAAGAATAAAAAAATTCAATAATATTTGGCAAGAAAAAATCATTATGGTACTGTCATATGTGACAAAACCTTCATATATATATATATATATATTAAGAACAATTTTATCATATTTAAAACTTAGATACTCTAGATCACAAATGAATTTAAAATAATATATATTGGTCATAATTATTCTAATTAATTTAAAATAATCTAATTACCATAACCTAAAATAATCTTAACTATTTTAATTAAAACATATATTTGATGACCATAATTAACTATTTTTTACACTAACAGTGTATAACCATTATACACTTTCAATTGATATGTGAAATTTTTTTAATTCAGTTGTAGTCTTTTCTCATACTATATCATCAATTTATATTTTTTGTTTTGTGGTTAATGACCCTTGTTCATAATCATTGTTCAATTTGTTTTGAGATCATTGATAGCAATCTCCTCAGTCCTCACTGAAGAGAGATCTAAAATAAAAAATTTTCTACATTTATACACAAATTAATGATTTGAGCTTAAAGTTCGTTGGTGGTTTCAAATTCCTATGAGGATTTATGATGATTTGCTGCAAAAATTTCATATCCTATACCAATTAATTCAAAACAGCTTCATGACGAGGATGATGGAAACAATGTTGATGATGCTGATCTAATTTTTTCTATTAAATTGTCACGCTATAAAGCAGATAGAAGTCAATTGGTATCTTCATAATCATACAGTTTTTATAATCTACTAGGGTTGATTTAGTGATAGGGGATTAGAGTAGTATACACAAGGTGTTAAATTTTAACCTTGTTGCCACCATTATACACACACACAAAAAACATTATATAATTTTTATTTTAGTTCTTTTGTTTATATTCAATCCTTAAGGTTTATAAGTCATATATATTATTTAAGTACTTAATGATACAATTTTATATTTATTCTATTTTTTTTTTGTTTTATATTCAATTCTTAAAGTTTTTAAGTCATATATATTATTTGCAAAAATTATTTAAAAATTGACTATATTCACATTAAGAAATCTACTCAGCAGTATTGGATCCTTTGAGGACCTATTAGAATTGAAGTCTTCTATAAATTTTTAACTATAAACATAAAAAAGGACGAGACAAAACTTGGAGCCGGTTGGAGAGAGCTTTGTAGGACTGGTTGTCCGATTGGTGACTAGGAATCCAATTTGCTTTCAAAGTCTTCATTCTTGCATCCAATTTCATTCCTCTTACTTTCTTCAATTCAGACTATGTAGGACCAAAAGGTTCTAGGAATCCAATTTGCTTTTAATCCACATAAACGTCCCTAATCCAATTTGCTTTGAAATGCTTTCAAAGTCTTCATTCTTGCATCCAGTTTCGTTCCTCTTACTTTCTTCAATTCAGACTATGTAGGACCAATAGGTTCTAGGAATCCAATTTGCTTTTAGCCCATATAAATGACCCTAAATTTTCTTTCGAAGTCTTCATTCTTGCATCTAATTTCATTCTTCTTACTTTCTTCAATTCAGACTATGTAGGACCAAAAGATTCTAAGACTCCAATGTGCTTTTAGCTCATATGAACAACCCTAATCTAATTTGCTTTCAAAGTCTTCATTCTTGCATCCAATTTCATTCCTCTTACCTTTCTTCAATTCAGACTATGTAGGACCAATAGGTTCTAGGAATCCAATTTGCTTTTAGCCCATATAAATGACCCTAAATTTGCTTTCGAAGTCTTCATTCTTGCATCTAATTTCATTCTTCTTACTTTCTTCAATTCAGACTATGTAGGACCAAAAGGTTCTAGGATCCAACTTGCTTTTAGCTCATATGAACAACCCTAATCCAATTTGCTTTCAAAGTCTTCATCCTTGCATCCAATTTCATTCCTCTTACCTTTCTGCAATTCAGACTCTGTAGGACCAACAGGTGACTAGGAATCCAATTTGCTGTTGGCCCACGTAACGACCCATCAATGCAGCGATATCAAGTGGTCCACATAGAATTTTTTTTAAAATTGATACTAATATAGTAGACTAAAATATTATTGTTTTGGTGACGAAAACAGAAATATTACTTTCGTGGAGCATTCTCGACATTTTATTTTCATTATTGATATTTTAGTTTGTGGATTACATATGATAATTATTTATCTTCATATAATTAAGATTTATAATAAATAAATATTTTTAAATATATAAACTATATTTTAAATTTATAATAAATAATTTAAATTATGATATAAAATTGTTTTTAATTATTAACAATTTCTTTAAACAATATTATTGAAATTCAATATAGAAATAGGAATAAAAGATGATAGATTAAAAGAGATATGCAATTAAGAATATTAAAAATACAGATAAAAATTAAAAAAAATGGTAGTTTGAGATGGTTGAAAGATAATTTTTTGGCTACCTTTAATGATATTATTATATATATGAAATGTACATTCAAATGAGAGGAGAGAGGGGGAATACTCAAAATGTCTTATTGAGAGAGTGAAAAGAGTACAAATTTCAGTTTCTAAATTGCGTGTTTTTCTTTATAATACAGGAGTGGATTACTAAGTTACTAAAAATTTTCATTTTTCAGGATTTAATTTGACTTCATCAAACGAATTAAACTAGTCATACTTCAGCATATAAATAACTAACTATCTTTACCACACTATGTGCTGAACAGCTGATTAAATATTTTTATTAATAAGTTTAAAATACAGTATCATTTTAATAAATTAAGATACAATTACTTCTAAATTAATTATCTATTTATATGACATACTCAATATAATTATATAAATGTTATTTTTAATTAATTTTATCTAATTTCCTCCTTTTATCTGTCTTTACTTCTTCAATATTGAAAAAAAAGAACACAATTTTATAAAAGAGAAAATTATTTTCAATAGAGTGATTAAGTTATAATTAAGATGCATAATATTAAAAGTATAAATTATTACTTTTTTGATTTTATAATATTATATTGTTTATTTACTAGTAATATATATATGTGTAATTTTGGTCCTTAGTATATTTATTAACATTAGTTTTAATATTAATAAATATATGTGTAATTTTGATCATTATAATATATTATTTATTTATATTTATTAATATTAATTTTAATATTATTAGTATATATTTATTAGGGTGAAATATGTTTCAAGTCCATATAATATACCTGTTTTATGGTTTTAGTTCTTATAAAATTTTTCTTATAGTTTTGGTCCCTATAAATTTTTTTTATGATTTTAGTCTTTAATGGAATTTTTTTAGTCCTTATAAAGTTGTAAACTTTTGATACCAATCCCTCTTATATTAAAATATATTCATTTTAGTCCTATTATTTAATTAAGAAGCTTCAAATTTGTTCTCTAATAGATGGTTGACGCATCATCAATAAATAGTGACAAAGACTAAAACTGTAAAATAAAATTTTATAGGAACCAAAACTTTAAGGAAAATTTTATAGAAACTAAAACCATAAAACAGGTATATTATAGGAATTAAAAACATATTTAAGCCTATTTAATATTTATTTATAGATATTAATTATAATATTATTAATATTCAATAAATATATACGAGTTTATATTAATATTAATTTTAATATTATTAGTTTATATAATATTAATATTACTTAATTTAGCAATAGTAAATATATGTAAAAAATTCTAGTCCTCATTGAACTTATATATTATATAATATTCATTTATTTATTAAATAAAATCATTAACTTAGTGGTTCTAGTGTTAATAGTGGACTTCAAGGGTGAGGTTTAGATTCCACCTTCAACATTGTTAATTCTTTACCCTATTTTTGCATGTCACTCAAGGCGCCACATAATTTTTTAATTACAGGATTTTTTTTTAATAATAAAGATTTTTTTAAAGTGTATTTAACTATAAGAAGTTAATTAAAAACTCAATAAAATCATTAGGATCTACAGATTAATTTATCCTTTTATATTTGACAAAAATTTAACCCACTAAAATAACCTATTCGTAAAAATTTGGGTAAGTTTCTAGTTCAAACATCATTGCCGCTATTATATATTTGACAAAAGCTCCAAAAGAATATTAACAAAAGGTTGTTCGATTTTTGGGTAATTATTAATACGAATAGGAAAGCGCTTTGGTTAGGCTGTACGTAGGATTCTTCTTCGGAATCTTTGCATGTTTCTTACGTATAAGTTATCATTTAGTAGTCAACCAAACACGGATAAACCGTAAAAGGAGTGCAGTGGGCCAGTGGCAGGCACCTCTCCCTTTCCCACGCGGAGAGCACTCCATGTGACCATGTCTAAATCTCATGCAGCTTTCACCTTTCACACACCAAATTCACCTTCAATTTCCCAGCTGACGCACAAAAAGTCTCAGCCCAACCCCTTAAAGAATTAAATGTGTGGGTTAAGACTGAAAATAATTAAGACATAAAGAAGTCAAAAAATTAGTGATGAAATCCAAAACAAATAAAGAAAAAAGGAATAACATGAATTTCTTCTCTGATCCCATCCAGTTACCAAAACTCTATATAAAGGTATGTAAGAAATAGAAACACCACCATCTAGGAGCCTCCAATTTCTCATCCAAATGAAGCATTTTTTTCTCTTGTCACTTGCATTTTGGTCTATGTATGTCCCCTTGTTTTTTCTCTTTATATTGAACTCCCTATGCTTTACACCAAATGCCTTTGTATCAGGAAATGAGACTGATCATTTGGCACTGCTCAAATTCAGGGAATCCATATCCACTGACTCATACAGAATCTTCCTCTCTTGGAATGCTTCTACTCATTTCTGTAACTGGCATGGAATCACATGCAATCACATGCTTCAAAGAGTTACAGAGTTGAACTTGGAAGGATACAAGTTGAAGGGATCCATATCTCCCCACGTAGGCAATCTCTCTTATATGACAAACTTCAACCTCGCAAATAACAACTTCTACGGGACCATCCCACAAGAATTGGGACGGTTGTCACAGCTACAACAACTTTATATCGGACACAACTCATTGGTAGGGGAAATTCCTACAAATTTGACAGGTTGCACTCATCTCAAAAAATTATACTTAAGTCGGAACAATTTGATTGGCAAAATACCAATCAAAATTGGCTCACTTCGAA
Organism: Spatholobus suberectus; assembly: GCA_004329165.1. Taxonomy (NCBI): domain Eukaryota; kingdom Viridiplantae; phylum Streptophyta; class Magnoliopsida; order Fabales; family Fabaceae; genus Spatholobus; species Spatholobus suberectus. Next base: position 74,715,316 of record CM014730.1, on the reverse strand, counting down.
AGCTTCAACATTTGAGAGTTTATAATAACGAATTAACGGGAGGAATCCCATCATTCATAGGGAATCTTTCATCCCTAATTTGTCTCTCAGTGGGTGATAACAAGTTAGAGGGAGATATTCCACAAGAAATATGCTGTCTCAAAAGCTTGACATTTGTAGCATTGGGTCCCAACAAACCGACTGGGACATTTCCTTCTTGTCTTTATAATATGTCATCTCTTACTATAACCTCAGCTATAGAAAATCAATTAAATGGCTCTCTTCCACCCAACATGTTCCACACCCTCCCCAATCTCCAAGAACTTTATATTGGTGTCAATCAAATCTCAGGTCCAATCCCACCTTCCGTCACAAATGCATCTATCCTTTCAATACTTGATATCAGTGATAACCATTTCACGGGACAAGTTCCAAGTCTGGGGAAGCTTCAAGATCTTTATTTGCTAAATTTGGAGAAAAACAATCTAGGTGACAATTCAACTAATGATTTGGAGTTTTTAAAATCATTGGCAAACTGTAGTAAGTTGCAAGTGTTATCTATATTTGCCAATAATTTTGGAGGTCATTTGCTAAATTTCTTGGGCAATTTGTCCACCCAAGTTAGTGAACTATATCTTGGAGACAATCATATATCAGGAGAAATCCCTGCAACAATAGGAAATCTAAATGGCTTAATTGTCCTGACGATGGAAAATAACCGCATTGATGGGATTATCCCATCAACTTTTGGGAAGTTTCAGAAGATACAGTTCTTAAGCTTAGGTGGAAACAAGCTATCAGGAGAGACTGGAACCTTCATAGGAAACCTTAGTCAATTGTTTCATTTCGGTATGGCAAAAAATATGTTAGAAGGAAATATTCCTCCAAGTATAGGAAACTGCCAAAAGTTACAATACTTAGACCTTTCACAAAACAACTTTAGAGGAACCATTCCCGTAGAGATTTTTAATCTTCCCTCTCTAACAAACTTGTTGGATTTGTCACAAAACTCATTGAGTGGTAGTCTACCGGAAGAAGTGGGCAACCTAAAACATCTCGATTGGCTGGATATGTCTCAGAATCATCTGTCTGGTGACATTCCTGGAACTATCGAGGAATGCATAATGTTGGAGTACCTCTATTTGCAAGGGAATTCTTTACATGGAATCATTCCATCCTCTTTGGCATCACTCAAAAGTCTTCAACATTTAGACCTCTCACGAAACCGCTTGTCTGGATCAATACCTAATGTTCTACAGAACCTTTCTTTCTTACAATATTTCAATGTATCTTTTAATATGTTGGATGGTGAGGTGCCAACTGAAGGTGTATTTCGAAATGCAAGTGAGTTAGTGGTTACTGGAAACAGTAAGCTTTGTGGAGGTATTTCAGAACTGCATCTAGCACCATGCTCTGTCAAAGGTAAGAAACTTCCAAAACACCACAAGTTCAGGTTCATAGCAGTGATAGTTAGTGTGGTTGCTTTTCTTCTCATTCTGTCAATTATTCCAACTATGTACTGGATGAGGAAAAGGAGTAAGAATCCATGTTTGGAATCACCCACAATTGACCAGCTGCCTAAAGTTTCATACCAAAGCCTAAACAATGGAACCGATGGGTTTTCAACTACAAACATGATAGGGTCTGGAAATTTTAGCTCTGTCTACAAAGGAACTCTTGAGTTAGAAGACAAAGTGGTTGCCATTAAAGTCCTAAACCTTCAAAGAAAAGGAGCTCACAAGAGTTTTATTGCTGAATGCAATGCACTTAGAAATATTAAACATCGAAATCTGGTTCGGATTTTAACATGTTGTTCCAGCACAGATTACAAAGGTCAAGAATTTAAAGCTCTAATTTTTGAGTACATGAAAAATGGAAGCTTAGAGCAATGGCTACATCCTAGGACACAAAGTGCAGAGCGTCCGAGAACATTGAACCTTGATCAAAGATTAAATATCGTGATTGATGTTGCTTCTGCATTAGATTATCTTCATCATGAATGTGAGCAATCAATCATTCATTGTGATCTAAAGCCAAGCAATGTCCTTCTTGATGATGACATGATTGCTCATGTGAGTGATTTTGGCATAGCAAGACTTCTCTCAACCATTAATGGCACCACTTCTAATCAAACAAGTACAATTGGAATAAAGGGGACTGTTGGCTATGCTCCTCCAGGTATGTTTTAAACTCTTAAATCAGTGTTTCTTTGAATTCCCTTATCTTTCAATGAAAACTTGATATTTATTTACTAATAACAAAGTGTTGACAATTTTCGCTATATATTTTAGAGTATGGAATGGGTTTTGAGGTGTCTATGAATGGCGACATGTACAGTTTTGGGATTCTTATGTTGGAGATGCTTATTGGAAGAAGACCGATAGATGAAATCTTTCAAGATGGTCAAAATTTGCATAACTTTGTTGAAAATTCATTTCCTGATAATCTTTTACAGATTTTGGACCCATCACTTGTACCAAAACATGAAGAAGCAACAATAGAAGAAGAAAACAGTCAGAATCTTACTCCAATTGTTGAAAAGTGCTTAGTTTCACTCTTTAAGATGGGACTTGCTTGTTCAGTGGAATCACCAAAAGAAAGAATGAATATGGCGGATGTCACTAGAGAGCTCAGCAAAATCAGAAAAGCCTTTCTTGCTGGTAAGATAAATGGAAAATGACCTAATAATTCCCTGCATATTGCTAAAGAACAAATGTAGATGTGTCACACTGCTTCTTCTGCCAAATTTTAATAGCAGTTCTTTTATAATAATACTCGTTTGTCCTTTGATTTGTATTTTATTTTTTGAATTATTTCACACATATTACTTTTTATTTTTAAACTTAACAATATAATAAAATTGAGATTTCTAGATGTTAAATTGCATATGCTGCTGGCTTTGGCTCTTACCTGTTTAATTGCTTACGTTGTTGCAATTTCATTTTCTGCCATTTTGCTATGTATTTCATAATTCCAAAACTACGAAGGTAACAGGCTTCTTCTTGAATTTCAGGTGTTGACACTTGAATAATCAAAGCTGAGATCAAATGCCACAGCTATTCAAGAAACTGATGTGCATGTTGTATGGTGTACTCTAGTGGAGTTTATCCCCAGGGTTTGGAACTGTTTAATAATTTTACCCCAGTTATCTAACATATGAATGCATCAATCCATCCTTCAAGTAACATGTATCTTATACTTAATGGATGTAATACTCCATCTAAGTAGTGGTCTTATTGTACTTTCTTTATTTTTATTTCCTGTGATTTTCCAAAATTTAATGCAGAGCATCAAATGCTTTCAAACTAAATCCATATTCACCAATACCATACGAAATTTTTATTTTATTTTATATTTTTGGGCATCCATAAATTTATCTTCAATATTCAGAGGCTAATTAATATCAGAGAATTCTTTCTAAATTTGGTTTATGAGACATGAAATTTATAAAGATAAAAATATAAAATCTTTCATATGAAATATACAAATTAACGAGTATAAACACAATGTACATGCGCCATAATAAAAAGTGGACTGCAACGGTATAAGTTGATGCATTGACTGCATATGTATCACAGAGACTTTCGATCAATCTCTCTAGTTAAGGATTTTCACATTTCTTAGTCCAAGTCTTTTGTAAACTTTTGATGTAGATTCAATTTTTAAATATCAAGATAACAAAGGAAAAAATACTTTTCAATTTATCCAAGGGGCAATACTTGTAAAAGAAGTAAATGAATTCAGTAACAACTTTTGTAAGAGTCATACAAATTAATCTAGTGATTCTCTGTCAGTTTGAGACAGCAAGCGTGGCCAAAAATGTAGTATATGAAGCATTGCAGAGATCAAATTCCACTTTCTACTCGTTCCACTACTTTTAAATGTATTGTTATTTGTTTGCCTTTCTCTTTAAATGTAGTTTTTTAACGGCAGGGCAAGGCCATACACATGCACTACTTTCATTCACACTAACTCCATATATATTGAACATTATGTTCTCATAGCAGCAGGTCTTTCAATGTACTTCAAATTTAGCTGTATATTACTCAGACTGATTAAAAAAGAGCTAAACATTATTGAAATGTTGCTGTACAAATGCTACCCAAACTAATTTGATGTAATTTCAAAACTCCTTACGTTGGTAACCTTGTGACCTCATAATACTGTGCAGCAATGTCAATTGAAACTCCACTTCTCTTCTGGTTCTTTGAGAGTTTGCCCTGTTAAAGTCAATTGATGAAGTGTGTCACCTGCATCATTTATTCTGTTGTAATTGCAAAAGAGATTCAAAGAATGAGAAATATGCAAGTGCAAGCCATATCAATTCAGTTGACTGTTTGGAGGCTGATCAAGTGATTTTGGTGACTTAATCAAGTGTGTTGTGTCATTTATTTGACACTGGTTCAGCTCTACACAAGAGCAATCATTTAGTTGTCCTCACCGTTTTCATGCTTATGGTTATATGAAACCTGAATATTGAACTAAGTATAATCTAATTCTACATTGTAGAGCTTTATTTTTACTGATCAATCACTGGTTGTAGAGTGTAATTAGATGTACAATGATGCTATAATTTTCTGATGGGCTAGAGCTGCACACCAGCCGCAGAAAGTTTAGTTCAATTGTTTTTCACCCAAGAGGTGGATTTAGATTTGTAACACAATTGTGTAATGGTAATTGAAACCATTTGATTGATCTTGTTCTTCTTCTTGAAGGCTTTGTATCTTATGTTTGTTTGCATAAGCATTGTTCCTCTTGTCATCAACTAATCTATTTATAAGATACAAAAAAATGACAATGACAATACTAATATATAAGAATCATATAGGAGATGTAAACTGTACCTGAACTTACTGAGCTCATGTTAGTCTTGTCAGTTTCACTGCATCCATGACTTTATGCTGGTTCCTACTTCCTAGTATGCTAGAAAGTTTTAGTATACATATATATTAAGTGCGATACGCCTGTATGTGGAATGGGACATATTATGAGTACAAGTAGTCCGAAACCATCAGATTGTGTAATTTATTCAAGCAACTGTCGCAATATATTTGGTGCAGGAGAATGACTTGACTGGCCCGCCATTTGTTCATGTTTACATAATGCTTCCTGTAAGTGTCTTCTAGTTTCTGCTGAAGTCTGTATTGTTTTCTGCTAAATGTCTAACTAGCTTCCAACTTCAGTAATTTGTTCTAGACACACCGCATTAACAATTAGGAGGAACGCGTATGAGAATCATACAATTAGTTTTTCTAAAAAGGAGTTTATCATAACTCTATTTTATTTTATTTTTTTTGCCAAGTGCGTTTGTATGGCTCCAAGCACCTACAACCAGTCCAGACCTTTTCCATGTACAACTTTTGTACATTATTTTGATCATATTATTGTTGTCTAAAATTCTTGTTGCTTTTCGTTATACTTCGTGCTTGTAATTCTCAAATTATTGTATACATCATATACATACCCCACAAAATATATATTAATGTTGATTGATTCAGGGTTTAATTTATATTTATTTTACGATCTGTGCTCCCCGGAACTTGCTATATTTAGGTAGTGTTGGCCCTTTTTTTATAGTTATTGTTTTTTGTAAAAGGAAAGGCTGGGTCACATAAATTTACAGAAAAATTCTTAGAAGTTTAAGAAACTTTTTTTTAAAAAGAAAAAAAGGGGAAAAGCAGCTTATTTTTTATAAAAATAATCTTACATCACAATTTGAATTAATTATTAAAAATTTAAGACATAATTTATATTTTCAACAATATTTATTTTATTCTTTATCATTTTTCTCAAAAATTTAAAACTCATATATTAAAAAAATAAAATCATCATATAATTCCCCAATAATTACAAATATAAATATTTTAACCTTTCTATAATTTTTTTCTCATTTTCAATACATGATTCATCTTGGAATAAGCAAATTAAATGCCAAATTAAACCTCAATAAAACACCAATAACCCACATTAATCTTCAAAAAGATCAAACAAACAAAAAGGCTATACTCAATTAGACTAAAATTATTCTTCACATTGGGTGTTTACAAATAATCCAGACAAAAAAGGTTCTATAATACAAAAAAATAAAAATAAAAATCTTCACATTTATTTACAATACAAAAAAAAAAAAAAAAACCTTATTTTGATCTTAAGGACTAAATTAGACTAAAACTTTTCTCGAAGGTTCTAATTCGATGTTTACTCAATACTTTTGCAATAAGAAAAGCTTATTTGAAGCTTTTGAAAGCCGCAGCATTAACTGAACGAGCTATCCAGGAATGAAAAATTCTACCTCTTGAAAGAGGTAGCAAAAACTGTGAACCGCCGCCATTGTAGCATGTCAAGCAATAATTTAGGCTCTTAACATGTAAGAGTAGCAAAATTATCCACCTTCTCACCATTCTGGGGCTTAGAGAAGAGCCTTACTATTATATTTCCAATAAATATTCAATAATAATAATAATAACTATGCCAGCAAATAGGAAACAGCCTGAACAAAATAAATACTGCCAAATAATCCAGACAAAAGAAAGTGCTAGTCAAACCAACACACTAGATTAACAGTTCACAAATAAAAATAGGTGAAGAGATCCATGTTTTAGATTGAACATCCTCTCTTTATATAAATTATAATAGTTATCTTAAACAAAAACAAATTAGTATAGTTATCTTAAATGAAGTGTTTTTAAGAGGTATTCTTCAAAGAAAGCCTTTTTAGGAGCTTTTTTTTTATGAGAGCATTTTAAGAATTTTTTTAACTTCTTATCTCTTCTAATATATCTTTTTTATCTTTATTTCTAAATTGAATTTTAACATTTTTTTAAAAGAAATTATTAATAATTAAAAATAACTTTATATCACAATATAAATTATTTATCATAGATCTAAAATATAATTTATATGTTCAAAAATAATTATTTATTATAAATTTTAATTATAATATAATTTATATATTTAAAAGTATTTATTCATTTTAAATTTTAGTTATATAAAATAAGCATTTATCTTGTACATTTCACATGCTAAAAGACTAGTGTTCTTAATAAAGCTAATCTCGAGCAAAAATTTGTCTTGCAACAACTACTATATGGATGGACTACAAACTTGGATCTAAAGGTCATCACTTTTTGTCTTCCTTTTCAGCTTCAGCAGCCTTATTCAGTCTGGCACCATAATGGCATTATGCGTTCATGTCATCTGTAACCTTTACAAGCTCTACAAATGGCTTCTCCCTCACAATAAGCAAGTATGAACCCTGCACTTTTGTGGCTTTTGCAAGTTCCTCCGGACAAGAATCACCAGCCTGCCAAAAAAAAAAGAGAAAAAAAAAAAAAACAACAGAGTCAGATGATTGGCAAACATTTTTTTTTCTTTTTGACCTTTAGCAGAAATGATGTCAAAATTAACAAAATGCCCACATAATCAAAACAGATAATTGAACATTTGTATTATCTTGACCTTGTGTGTGCGTCTTGGGAACACAACTAACTTGGCCTTGGATGTTTTCAGCCTCAAGGAGTACTGGCAATTTACTCTCTAACACACTTTTCTTAAGAGCAATTTTAGTGGTGAAATTTTAAGAAACTCACTTTGGGTTTCTTAAGTACACTTTAGTGGGCCTCATAATGTCACATCATGTTTAAGATACTCTTAAGCAACCTATACACTATTTGCTCCATTGCATACAATTTTAAGATACCCTTAAGCAACTCACACTTTAATATATTTTTTAATTTGTAATTTATTTTGTGTCAAATTAAAATATTAATTCAATTATTTGAATTAATACACATTAAAATATTAAATAATAAAAATATATTAAAAAATTTAATTAATTTTTACCATAACAAATAAAAATTGATGACAAATTTGTAAAATTACGTAATTAAAAATGACAAGAAATGCATATCATTATATTAAACAAATGAGAAATACAAGATGAGAAATGCATAATATTAGATAAAAAATTCATTTTCATTATTTTCATGCCTGAAACGTTCCCAAATATATTCCACCAAGTCTGTTTGAAGTTGGTGGTGAATTTGTTTATCACAAAGATGTGCTCTCCTTTGCAGGTATGTTGCAGCAAAATTAGGATGAGAACCATTAGATATTTCAACTATTGAGTTGTCATTACTTACATGATCATATTCAAAATTACCATTGTATGTGTGTCATTTGTCTTCAACAATCATGTTATGCAAGATGATGCATGCAGATATTATATTTTTCATTGTATTCACATGCTAAGCATGTGCCAAACTAGATTTAATTGTGAATTGAGATTGGAGCACTCCAAACGCCCGTTCTACATCCTTTCTTACTGCTTCTTGTCGTTATGCAAATAATATATTTTCTCTTTTTTGCTTGCAGCATTGGAATAGTCTTGACAAATGTAGCTCACTCAAGATAAATACCATTTGCTAGATAGTACCCCAAGTTATATAGGGTCTTATTCACTGTATATTGCACCACAAGAGCTTGTCTCAACAAAATGTCATTAAACACGTTAGATGCGTTTAACACATTAATGTCATTATTTGAACCCGTAGTGCCAAAAAATACACGCGAAATCCACAAGTCTTGTGATGCAACTACTTCAAGCATGATCGTTGGTTTGCCATGATCATCTCGAGAAAATTGACCTTTCCACGTGACTAGAAATTTTTTTCATTTCCAATGCATGCAATCAATGGAACCAAATATACCTGAAAGCCATGTGCCTCTCCCATTTGTAGCAGTTGTTCAAGGCCTTTGTTGCTAGGCATCCTTATGTACTCATCCCCAAATATCACGTAAACACCTGATACAAATCTATCTAAGCACTCTAGTAGGTGCTCTATATGCCAATATACGAATAGCAGTAGTGCACTTCTATAACAGTGAAAGGCCCATTCTATCGATTGCATCAACCCTCATTTAGAAGTATTCATCATGATTGCAAAAGGCTTCTACTACTCAAAGGAACACATGCCTTCACATTTGAAACCTTCGTCGAAACTAAGCCTCTGTGTATACAGGAATTTTAGAGAAATAGTCATTGAACAAATGCTTGTGTTCTTCTTCACGACTTTGATCTATCACCATTCTTCTTCATCTACACCAAGTGGTGTTGTTGGCTTATCGTTGACTTTTGAGTATTAACCTCATGACTTCTTCTTTGGTGTTGTCCTCAAGTTGTTCATCTACGATTTGGTTCCATAGTGTATCAAAGTCGGTCTTTGGATCTATTCTATAGATGATTCAAGCATATGAGAATGAGAGAAGAAGATTGCAAAATTTGATAAGAAGATGAGAAAATGAGAGAAGATTGCACAATTATATAGGATGATCCATAACAGCTACTTTTTCATCACAGCTAGTTTTTCATAACGACTAGTTTCATAAAGGCCACTGTCATATTTCCATAACGGCTAATTTTTTATAACGGCTAGTTTTTCATAATGACTAGAACATAACAAGTTTAAATAAAAGTACAACATTGATTTAGTTTCCTAACTTGCACCTAATAAAATTACAATACAACTCATGGTCTTTGCTTTGACTCTCAAACATCGCAGATGTGTCCTTCATAAAGATATCATGCAACATACAAATGTTCTCTGTCTCCTTTGCCTCAACTATTTTTTCCATGACAGCATTTTTTTTTCCCTTATAGCATTTTCCACACTAGTCAAATTGACTTTATTAGAAGATGTTTCAACTCTTCCTTTGCTCTTCCTCTTTGCTATCTTTTGTCTTATTGGGCAGGCGGTTGTTGATACTGGGTCATATTTTGAATAATCAATTAGTGTCTCTGTGTTAGAAGACAACAAATACGCCCCGGAAGCAAATGTCTTTGTTCTTTTTGAAGAGTTTTCTAATGATTCTCCTTTTCATTTTAGTTCATCCTTCAACAATAGCCATGCATGCTCAAAATTGATTTTTTATGTATATCTTGAGAAAAAATCTTATATGCATTAGCCATGTGTCCTTCTCTGGGCTCCTATTTTACTTTTGATTAACAACTTGCTTGTAGTAGTCAACAAACTTTTGAACTGCAATATTTATTTGAAACCATCATGATTTTAGTTGACCTGCTTCTCTTTCTTGAAATTGCCAGTGATAGCTGTTATAATTATTGTTGATTCTCAACCAAAAACCAGTTCTTGTTTGGTCAACTCTCACAATTGCATCCTTTGAAATGTTCATCCATGATTAAAAAAAGTGTGTCTTCTTCCCTTGAGAACCTAACATGACCTTTTTTGAGTACCATGTCCTACTCTTTTATCAAGCGTGATATTTTCCAAACCAACTAGAGACTCAGACATGGACCCAAATAGTGATTCAGTTTCATTATTAGGAGACTTCGTACCACCACTGGTACCCAATGGAGCCCTATGCCACATTATGGGGTTGGATGGTGGAGGAGGATACATAAAATATTGAGGATTTTGAGAATTGTCACCAGTTAGGGGTGGTGGATACATAAAATACCAAGGATTTTGAGAATTATCACCAGTAGAGGGTGGTTGGTTTTGCAAAAAATGTATGTAACATTAATAATTAAACCAATTGGGATCCATATGATAGAAAATAAAAAATATTGGGACTTGATAACAACAAAATAATAGACTAGGTATGGAGAAATTGTATGCAAAATGGTGTGAATTGAACCATTATTTATAGTTCAATACATATATAACTGGTAATAAAATGTCACTGACATTTCAAACGGTTAAATTCATATCACAATTTATCATGTATAGATTAATCCAATGGTAATAAATTGTTCAATTCCTATGTCCAACGGTAAAAAAATTTGATCACATTCATCTCAATCCAACGATTACATACAAATAGCTTTAAAAAAAATTTTTTTTTTTTTAACCTTCATCCAAAATATTCTCATTTCTTCCTTTTCGTTTTTTCAAAATCTTCTCTCAACCTCACCTCCTCTCACCTTCTCAACTTCCCTTTTCAAACTCTCTCCCTCTTAACCACATCCTGCCTCCTTTCACCTTCTCAACTTCCCTTCTCAAACTCTCTCCCTCTCAACAACCACCAGCGCACATCCAAACACATTGGGCCTCGACTACTGCCGTGCCTTCACACCGTCAAGCCACCACCGTCGCACATGCCCAGATTTGCGTTTCCTAAGCATGATCACATCACCACCGGAGTAGAAGGCCACTGCCGCCGCCAACACCCACTGCCTCGTATCGCCTCCTCAACTACTGCGTCACCCCCTCAACTCATCACCAACAAACAATAGTGACTTCAACCCCTATTTTGGAAAAATGGGTTCTAGGTTCAGTGCTTGTTTATTTTCTGCTTTGTGGTTCTGATTTATGTATTTTATTTGGTTCTAAATCCCAAAGTGTAAAATGGTTTTGATCTTAGTTTTGTGTTGTGTGTTGGATTTGAGATTTGTTCTAAGATTTTACAAATTGTCCTTGGTTTTTGGTTTTGTGATGGTTCTGAAATTTATAATTTGTTTTAGGTTCTTTGATTGTTGGTTTTGTGAATTTTTGTGTTGAATCTGAAATGCCCAATGTCCTCAGCTAGTTCTTATTGGGGGCACAATTACAATTTCTTTTCCTCCTCCAAATTTAGGCTAGTTGTTGGAAAAAACTGTTATTTTAATCGTAAGCAACCATATCTTGTAGAAGATACGTAGCTTATTTCTCTGCCACGATCAATTTACTCCAACACTGGGAAAAAAATAAGATACAGGTGCTTAACTTTTAGCAAACTGTAAGCACCCTTTGCTAAAGTTGCTATAACACACACTCTATTATTGATTGAAATTTATTGGAAACTACAAAATCAGGAGAGAGAGTCGTTAAATAAAATGTGGGACCCCACAAATTTTTGTAATTTCCAAGAAATTTCAACAAATAAGAGATGGTGTATTCAAAAGAGTGTATTAGATAGTATGTTGCTAGCATTTCTTATTGAACCTCTGCACATTAGCTTGCAGACTTTCCAAAGAACGGTTCTTGCGGCGATAATCAACAGCTATGCCAATGGTTGGAGCAAGCTTTTTGGGAATACCTACAGCCTATATGGTGTAATATAGAAAAAAAATACTATCAAAAAGATATAGTAAAAGCAGAACTCCTCATGTTTTACATAGTTTCATTCTATAATTGATGCTTAAAATAAATTTTAGGGTCATATCACCTTCAAGCAAAAAAACAAGTGAAATTGAACTAAAAAACCATCAGGAATAAGGATATTCCCAGAAATTAAATTTTCTAGTGAAATAACTCATCATTAATGTGTTCACCATTTAGTACATTACATGCTCTCCCGTGCTAAGAAATTAAATAATATAGAGAGGTTTGGGTTTAGTACCTCAAAATTCATGTAGTGCATGTTTGGTTCTAATTTTTTGACGCGATTACCCATGTTCAATTGAAGCAGGTCCTTGTAGCTTCTTCATAAACTTAGAAATGGACGTGAAAAATTGAGAAACGTGTGTAAATAAGGTGGAAACAAACACGCTGGTAGCATCATTGGTATAAGAATGAAAATGAGTTATAAATCTCAAGCTGGATAACAATTACATACAACACAACACCAATGTATCTTTAACCAGAGATAGGAGATACAAGTTTCCCTTAAGTTCTTCAAGGGAAAATCCTCTCCACGAGCTCTCACTTTCATGTTGTATTTAAAAGTTTGACCATGTAAGGTCTAAGAGGTCCAGCTGTAGGTTTGGGAAAAATCTTAATAGCTTTCTTCTGACAAGCTGAAGAATGCAGCAACATCAATATGTCAAAGAGTTAAAGCAACCATCAATAATAATTCAAGCTGATCTTTTTTATCACAAAAGAGTATCACATAGTATTTACTAAAAAGAAGTTCTAAAAGAAAAAGAAAATATGTTAAATTACCCAACGGTCTTCCTGTCTTAAGTGTCCATTATTGGGCATCTTCCTGTCTTAGTGTCCATTATTGGGGATAGAATTGCTATGCTTAACCATGCTTACCATAGTTAAAAGTCAACCATGATAATGAATGAGATTGTGTAATAAAGGTCAAGGATCAGCATAAGATAGTGTAAACATAACAGATCAATCACAAACCACAAATACTATACTGATTTATATAAATATATCTACATTAGATACTGGATAAGAAATACAATGTTACAGTGTTCTCAAAAAAATAAAAATAAAAATAAAAGAGATGTTAGGTGGCATTGAGAACTAAGAGGAAAAAATTATTTGTATATAAGGCTATCTCAAACATAGAAAAAAATATATATGTATATATACATTTTCAATAATGATTTTATTCACTTCTATTTCTTATAACTTTGTTTCTCACTAATTACCTTTGTCATCACATCATCTATTATATCTCACACTTTCTCTCTTTTCTCTTTCTATCTCTCTTATCAATCAAGATGGATATACCTTCCAAAAAATATATAACCATTGTTTTTCATAATTTTTTAAGGTCTGTCCATTTTTAACTTAAATGTTTCTTAATAAAAAATAAATTAATGGAACATCATTTCATTGTTGTATCTTTGTGATTTTTTTTAAGCAGAAAATGTATTATTCTTAGAATTTAATTTAAATATAATAACAATATAAAGGATTTTACACTGTTATCTTATCATAGAATGCTATATGTGGTAATATTATTGACTTTTATAATAATTAATTTAACAGTCATATCTGAAATGATTTTTAATTGGCTAATAATGTAAAAAAATTATACTAACAACACACAAAATTTAATATTATTCTCATATTAAAAATTAAATTTTGTTTTAAATAAATTTAAGGATCAATTATGCTTCAAAAGTTGAAATATGATGTCCAAATATAATAAAGATTTCCTATTATTAGAATTGTTTGCTTGATTTTTAAAAATTGAATATCTTCTCTCCAATTATAGCATTATATAATAAAGATTTCCTAATATTTTTCTAGAGAGCAAGATTAGCCACACAACTCTAAAGGCTAATCTCACAGCAATAGGTATATATCTTAGTATAATCATAATCACACAAAGAACAGGAAAACAAAGCAATTTTCAAAGTGGCGATATCGAAAAATATAATGGTTCAACATCTAATTCAATTCCAATGGAGCATCCACCAGTTCACCTGTCCAATGAAACAATTCTTGGTGGTATGGTTCAATATCGATAGATGTATCCATTTGAAAGATAATCAAGTTGTCTTTTTTAACTCTTGAAATAATTTTTAACCTAAACTCGCACCTGTATGGTCATTTTATATGCAAATTCATGGGCGACTCAAAGTGGGTGGTGAAGAATAAGGCTAGGGTTAAGGTTCCATATGTGCTTTATACTTATATTGTGAGACAAAATCTTTTTGGCTCTCACTATGTCAAGAACTTCAGCTTGTTGTCAACCACAACTTTTAGGAACGATCCTCAATCATGACATAAGGATTTCCATGCAATGTCATCAATCTTGGTCGAATCCAAACACCCTAGGGTGAGGCCTCAAGCCTACTGACTAATGGATGATGAATGAAAATCTACTTACATATCCTGATCAATTGTAATGAGGTTATTAAACCATATATCGGGTAAGTAACACCTCCTATCGTGTCAAGTATGCTCTTCCACTATACGTACCATACATTAACTTAAATACCTACTTAAATTTAGATATTTCTTACAATGACACTCAATCAATGATCAAGATGTTTCTGATTGTATACACACGAAGTTTCCAACATGGGTCAAGGCATATGTGTAATGTACACAATTGATGTAATTATTAATAAACACACTCTATAAGCATGCATGTATCTTCTTTATAGGTATATGTTGAAAGGAAATGATCAAGTGACCAACACGGACATAAAGTTGTTAGCTTTTGGTACAAATTTCATACTAAGGCATCATATAACGTATCTTTGAATTAGAATATCATGATTTGAGAAATAAGATAATTGTGTTTTACTATAAATGGTTTAATCCAGCAAGGGACTAAGGCACAAATGTTCATCCTTTGTATAATATTGTGGATATTAGGATGAGTAAAAGGTATAGTCGATATGATCCACTCATTCTTGCACAAAAGGCAAGACACGTATACTATGTCCCTTATCCAAAAATATGCAAAGACATGTGTGGTTGGTTTGTGTCCAAATTCTAAATGTCCAAATTAATCTTATTAGCTTAAATCAGTTTTAATTCTTTTTAGAATTTATTAAGTTGATTTAAAATTTATTATGTAATTCATGTTTTCAGAATTTAATAGTTTTATGAGAGAATGAAAGCCTTTCGGTAATTGGCCATCCTTTTTAAATATTAAAATTCTGAATTAGAGGTGAAGAATAATTAATTTAGTTTAATTTAAACAGTTAAAAGTTGGCAAGTGGAATTAATTAAGTGATTGCATAAAATGCTATAACATATGTTACCCATCAATGAACGGGAAACATAGGATGCAAGGAAGTTGTTGTTGACGAAAAAGTTCAAAGGGACTTTCTGTGGTGCACGTTGTCAGGATTAGAACCTTAACCTTATATTCAGTTAAAAGGAGATGACAATAGAATTTGATTTATTAAAGGAATGGAAAATAACATGTAAACTTTTTGCTTTTCCAAAACTAATAGTTATCTTACTAAAATGGTCACGTGTAAGCTTAGTGAAAATAGAATAAAATATCGCTGCTCGTGCTCTGGATAAATAGATTGTAAATATAAATTATAATAAGCTTTTTAAAAAATCGAATAATCATAAATATTAAATTCTCACTTGATTCCTTTGCAGGTGCTTGATAAACAATTTATAAATACAACCCCAATATGTTTGTATGTGTGTATGTATGTCTGTGTGTGTGTGTGTATTCTATCTTTTCAAAATCATGATGGATTGAAGTAGGATAAGTCAACTTCCTTGGGTACCTGGTAGACTGGTATAGATATTTAAATGATCTCCATAAGACATTTTAACATACATAACAAGAACTTTAAAGCATATAAAAATTGTTCTGAAAATATTAGAGTATTCAAAATAAGCTGATAAACTTCGGCTATACACATATATACATCCATAACTTCAAAACATAGGATAAGGACAAATCCTGACGTGGCCTCCATATAAACAGATACACCATAACCCTAGCAAAACACTATATATGTACGTCAAAACAACCTACACTACTATCACAAAACAACCATATATTGGATTAGGGCTACTAACTAAAAATCTAGTCCTCAGTGAATAGAATAAATGCCTCCAAGGTTTTATGACTAGTCCTCCTGCAAAGCTTCTCGTCCTTCCACTGCTTGTCATCAATCATAAAGAAGAAAAAGAGAAGAAAAAAAAAACACAAATGCAAGGAGTGAGGTTATGGTTATATAAAAAGTTAAGGCAAGAGAGAAGACATGCATATACACACATACACACACCCGCATGCATACGTTTTAACATGGACATTAGCATACACAAACATGGCACTTCGTGGGTTTCACAAGGAATAATTCGGTCCTATAGATAGATAACAATTAACAAGCCACAATTTCACCAATCAAGAGTTAGTTAGTCCTAAAGCATGCAATGCATGTTAACCTATTTAGTTAGCCAAGTATGATTTGTTAGTTTAAAAACTAAAGTCTAAAGGGAATGTAAAATTCCAAATTAACAAGAACTAAGGCAACTTATGCTAAATACATACACAAAAGAAGTATGGTTTTGTGTGCTTAATTTACTGTTAAGCTTTAGATGGCTGTAAGTTACGAAATCACATCGAGATGTCTTTACGCTCAAATTAGTCAAAATATGGATTGCTTACCAACCCAGAAAAACTAAGGCCCAATACAAATTTTAATATATCTGTATTCATTTAGAATACCGTATAGATGTGTCAGTATTATATTCGGATCCGTATCCGTATGGCATTAAGGAGCTTCCTTCGTTAATATATGGAAAATGCGTGTAGCTTCTTCCTTTACCTTGACAGTGGAGACAAAACACAGAGTGGGAACATTTTCTGTTTGGTCAAGAAGCCACAGACGAAAAAGATGACGTTTTTGAAACAAATTTTAATTAAAACTCACGTGCATGTCACATGGAAGGCTTCTGTTAATTAATTGAGCAACTTTTGGGGGTCACAGTGGTACATGGTGTAATATATCTTAAATAATTAAAGAGGTTAATATAGGACTAAAAAAAGGAGAAATATCAAACAAAATGTAAAAATAAAAAAATAAAAAAAATGTGAGTATAATTTACCCTTTCTTTAATCTCCTTTAAAGATACTTTCTTATCCACACATTCACTCTCCAATTTTATTCCTCTCACTCTAATGCAAGCATTGTAAGACCGTTTCTTGGAGTGACTAGGATTGGGAATCCAATTTGCTTTTAGCCTAACGGCCCATTGGTGCAGCAATATCAACTGGGGTGCAGTGGTACGCGTAGAACAAAGAATTTCTCACCCTCTATCGTGGAAACAACATTTTCCAATAATATATAGTAGTGGTAAGTGGTCAAGCTCTCTAGCAATGTCTTTTCTTTCTCTTTTTTTTTTCTTTTTTTTGGTGTATGTGTGTGGGTGGGTGGAGGGCTATTGTTTGACTGGTAATGACTTTTACAGGTTACACTAAAGCAACTTATACAAAATTCTTTTTAAATTAATAATATACAATATACTAAAATATTACTTTTTTAGTGACGAATACAGAAATATTACATTGGTAGATCATTCTCCACTCAGTGAGCAAAAATTTGATAATGAAATTGAGAAATCGAAATAAAACTCTGTATCATATATATCTCTTGGTGTGTGTAAGAGAGAGAAAGAGTAATTTGGGGTGGGTTGACGGTAAGAAGTATGAATCGTTTGAAATATAAAGTGTAAGAAAATAATCTAGATAAATTAAGAACGACCAAAATAATATACAACGTAAAAATTTGATAATAAAATTGAAATAAAACTCTATTTTATATATGTGTGTGTGAAAGAGAGAGAGCAATTTGAGTTGACAATGAGAAGGATGAATCAGTAGATTGTTTTGTCACTAATTTTAATTTTTCCAATTGTATATTATATATCTATAATAATAATGTATAAATAAAAAATGTACCTAAAATGTTAAATTCTTTATGCATTTAATTAAAGTGCACTAATAGTATAAATATTTTTTACATTTTCATCCAATCATGAATTGATATGTATGGTAAGATTGTCAACTTGCGTAAATAATTGTGTAAGTGGCTCGGTTGGGTCAGGTCTCGCCATTTTTAAGATCCAACCCAATTAAAAATAGTCGGATTGGATCGGATCGAGTTTGCATTTTTTTCAAGGGGCCCAACCCAACCTAACCTTAATCAGGTTGGGTTAGGTTGGGTTATCAGATTAACCAATTAAAAAGTTAATATAATTTTTATATTTAAAAAATAAGAAAAATAAAATACTTAATTAGTTCAACTCATTTAACGCATGTTCAACTTAAAATATAAGTTTAACCACACAAATTCAACACTCAAGAAAAATACAATATATGTTAATATTATAATATTTAATTTTTTCTTAATAAAAAAATAGGTCAGGTTGGGTCAGGTTAGGAATGCATTAATTCGTGACCCAACCCAATCTTAATCGGGTCAACAAAAATCAACTCGACCTAACCTGATGAACCGACCTAGTCCACTGAAATGTAATTGGGTTGGGTCGGATTGGTTGGATTCGCGGGTCGACCACGACTCGCTTACACCCCTAGTAAATATTACTTTGGGATTCACATTGAATCATCTAAAATCAATTGAACTCAAAATCAATTTTGTAAATACTCACTCAAATACATACTTAATGTCATATCTAGAATTATTTCTAATTGATTTATTGTGTAAAAATTTTATACTGACGGTGTGCCAAAATTAAATTCATTTTTTAATGACTTACCAAAACATAATTATAACAAAATCAAAATTAAACTCCAAAATCAAAGGTGTCATGTGCATTAGCTACAATAATAGAGAAATTATTTTATTTATAGAGTTATTATCTTAAAGTACATTAGGCTATTATAAAGCATATATATTAATATATTAATTAGAGAAATTTTACTTCTACACATGCTTTTTATAAAAAAAAAATTACAATTACAAGAAAGATAAGAGTAAGAGAGAGAGAGAGAGACTCGAAATAAAGTGAATAATGCAACAGAGAGAGAAAGAGAAAAAAACTTAACCTAGAAAACATGAGTGGAATAGTATAACTCTAACAATATCATTGTGGACATACATGTAAAAAAGAGACCTCGTTATCTTTCTTTTATTTTAAACAATGGGACATACTGATATTTTTTAAACTATAAAACTTAATTGAGAATTCCAAAAAAACATAATCACCCACGACTTTTATTTTATTTTTAAGATTCTTATTTTGTATTTCATTTTAAAGTAGTTTTTTTTTAAAAAAAAGGGCCAAAAATAGCCTTATCTTTTGTATTTTTATTGTATTTATATTTGACAAAAGCTGCTTGAATTTTTCGGTAATTATTAATATGAATACGAAAACGGTTATGCTGTAGGAAGCCTTTTGTTTTTAACCCCCAGAATTATTGCATATTTTTAGGAGGCGTGTTTATTACATATAAATCATTTCTTGGATTTATTTTCCTGCCATATAAATTATCCGCAACTGCCAATATTGGTTATTGACTTGACCTTTAATGATGGCAATCAAAATCAATGTAGCAAAAGGAACAACATGCCCTTCTTATCTGATTCTGTCCAATTACCAAATTCTATATAAAGCTATCTAACAATAGAAACACCATCATCTAGCAGCCTCCAATTCCTCATTAAAATGAAGTATTTTACTCTCATGTTACTTGCATTTTCATCTATATATGTCTACCTGTTTTCTCTCTTTACACTAACCTCACTATGCTTTATCCCAAACATGACTGCCTTTGCATCAGGAAATGAGACTGATCATTTGGCACTGCTCAAGTTCAGGGAATCGATATCCACTGACCCATATGGAATCTTTCTCTCTTGGAATACTTCTACTCACTTTTGTAGTTGGCATGGAATCACATGCAATCCCGTGCTTCAAAGAGTTGCTGAGTTGAACTTGCAAGGATACAAGTTGAAGGGATCCATATCTCCTCACATAGGCAATCTCTCTTATATGAGAAACTTCAACCTTGAAAACAACAGCTTCTATGGCAAAATCCCACAAGAATTAGGACGGTTGTCACAACTGCAGCATCTCTCCGTAGCAAATAACTCATTGGTAGGAGAAATTCTCAAAAACTTGACAGGAAAAATTCCAACTATGAGAATCGTCTGTCTGGCGACATTCCGGGAACCATCGGAGAATGCATAATGTTGGAGTACCTTTCTTTGCAACGGAATTTTTTACAAGGAATCATACCATCCTCTTTGGCATCACTCAAAGGTCTTCGACGTTTAGACCTGTCACGAAACCGCTTGTCTGGATCAATTCCTAATGTTCTGCAGAACATTTCCTTCTTGGAATACTTGAATGTGTCTTTTAACATGTTGGATGGTGAGGTACCAACTGAAGGTGTCTTCCGAAATGCAAGTGGGTTAGTGGTTATTGGAGACAGTAAACTTTGTGGAGGTATTTCAGAACTGCATCTACCACCATGCCCTGTCGAAGGTAAGAAATTTGCAAAACACCACAATTTCAGGGTGATAGCAGTGATAGTTAGTGTGGTTGCTTTTCTTCTCATACTTTCAGTTATTCTAACTATCTACTGGATGAGGAAAAGGAGTAAGAAACCATCTTTGGATTCACCAACAATTGACCAATTGCCTAAAGTTTCATACCAAATCCTACACAATGGAACTGATGGGTTCTCAACTACAAACTTGATAGGGTCTGGAAATTTTAGCTCTGTCTACAAAGGAACTCTTGAGTTCAAAGACAAAGTTGTTGCCATCAAGGTCCTAAACCTTCAAAAAAAAGGAGCTCACAAGAGTTTCATTGCTGAATGCAATGCACTCAAAAATATTAAGCATCGAAATCTGGTTCAGATTTTAACATGTAGTTCCAGCACAGATTACAAAGGTCAAGAATTTAAAGCTCTAATTTTTGAGTACATGAAAAATGGAAGCATAGAGCAATGGCTACATCTGAGGACACTAAGTGCAGAGCATCCGAGAACATTGAACCTTGATCAAAGATTAAATATCATGATTGATGTTGCTTCTGCATTACATTATCTTCACCATGAATGTGAGCAATCAATCATTCATTGTGATTTAAAGCCAAGCAATGTCCTTCTTGATGACGATATGACTGCTCATGTGAGTGATTTTGGCATAGGAAGACTTCTCTCAACAATTAATGGTACCACTTCTAAGCAAACAAGTACAATTGGAATAAAGGGGACTGTTGGCTATGCTCCTCCAGGTATGTTCTTAAGTTTTGAATCATGATTGTTTCTTAAAGTTCTCATATCTTTTAGTGTGAGTTTGTTATTTATTAGTGTTGTGTATTGACAGTTTTTGGTATATATTTTAGAGTATGGAGTGGGTTCTGAGGTGTTAACTTATGGCGACATGTACAGCTTTGGGATTCTTATGTTGGAAATGCTTACAGGAAGAAGACCCACAGATGAAATGTTTGAAGATGGTCAAAATCTTCATAACTTTGTGGCAACTTCATTTCCTGATCATCTTTTGCGAATTTTGGACCCACGACTTATTCCAACAAATGACACAACAACATTGGAAGGAAACAATTGGAATCTTAATCCAAATGTTGAGAAGTGCTTAATTTCACTTTTTAGGATTGGACTTGCTTGTTCTATGAAATCACTAAAAGAAAGAATGGATGTGGTTGAAGTCACTAGGGAGCTTAAACAAATCAGAAAGGCCTTTCTTGTTGGTAAGTGAATGAGGATCTACTTAATTCTCCACATATAACTAAAGGACACAAAATGGTTATTGTTCTAAAAAATAGTTTTATGTTTCAAAAAAAAAATTCCATATATAATTTATTCTTTTGTCCTCTGTTTTTTATGAATTATTTCACAAGTACATGAAGTTTTCCTCCTCAAAATAAATAATATAATAAAATTAGGATTTTATATGCTTTATGTGTATTTATATTTTAATTAGAGTAGAACTTAACGAATGTTTAGGTCAATGTAAAAGTAAAATCATTTCACATTTTTTTTCTTGTACCATGTATTATAGTCTTGTCCCAACGGAGGTTGTATTAGCAGAAGATACTAGTTTCCCACAATGTGCCCACATTTAGTGTCTGACAATACTTCGAACAGAATTATCTCCAAAGAAATATACCTGTATGTAAGGAACCAAAAATGTTCAACAGTCTCTTAACAGATAATTAAACACATCCTTAATTACTTGTCACTAACTTCGGCTATAATGTGACTTTATTTATGCAGATATAATTTTTGATTTTTCTGTCATCTTGCTATGTTTTCAAAATTCCAAAACTACAAATTAATGTAATGGAATTCTTGAATTTCAGGTGTTGACACTTGAGAAGAATAAGCTGAAATCAAATGCCAGAGTCATTTGGGAAACAGGTGTATGCAGTATAATGTATTGTCAATAAAGTAAAAGCGGGTGCAAAATTGTCTACTAATTTGCCCCAGTTTTCTAGCCATCTAAATAAATCAATCCATCACTCATGTAACGTATATCATGTACTTACGGATGTAATACTCCATCCAGTTAGTATATTTATTGTACTTCCATATTTTTATTTCCTATATGACTCGTGATTTTCCAAATTTTGCTGCAAAAGCATCAAAATGCTCTCAAACTATGATCCATATTCACCAAATCAAATTTTTTATTTTTCTTTTGGGTTCGGGGGAGTTCATAAACTCTTTAATAGTAGGTGCAGAAATAACTAGCTGAGATTTTTTTTTTTCTGGCTTTATTTTACGAGGCAATAAATTTGTAGAGGCCAAAAAGCAAAACTTCTGTATGAATTATACTCTTTAATGATTACATCTAAAAAACTTCCATTGATTATTTAATCCAATCTAAGTACTCCTTGTTTTTAATATAATCCATGTTTGTTCATGAATCATAATCATAGCTAGCACTTTTTTTTTTGCTATTTGTTTGTCCTTGCATTGACACCATAGAACATTATAACATACACAATTATCTTATTTCCTAGTTTTTATCATTTTTATATACACATACACACCTCAAAATTGAAGGAAACAACTTTTTATTTCCTTTTGTTGTCAACAAAACATTTTCCTAATAGAAATCCTTGTCATCCAAGCAGAGGATAATACTTGCTCAATCCTTTCCAATATTCTTTTAGTTCCTTTCCTTTCTGTTGCTCTATTCTCTGATTTCAAACTACGTGAGACGACACCCTGAGATGATTAGGATTGATTCAGAACCCTACTGCTTCAATGATTCACGCAACATGAGATGAAATTCTCACCATCCACTCCCGATAGAAACAACAGCCATGGCCATTAAAAAAAAAAAAAAGGAGTTAAGGTCAGTCAACCAGAATAGAAATAACTCTAACCAGAAGCAATAAATCAACTAAAATCACATATTTATGCACAAATAAGAAATTTTTTCAAAGTAATAATACGTAAACCAATATATCCGGAGAGTTTTCATAGCATTAATATTTCGTTACTGTTAAGGGACCAATAATAGACTAAAACAGGTGTTAATGATTTACGAAAGATTTCCAATTTTCATGATTACGTTGACTTCCACTGCATTTGTCTCACTTCACTACATATATAATGATGGAAATTGAGAATTAATTTAGTAACCACTATCCCCTTGAAACGGTCTAATACCATGCAAATTAGTCGAGTTATAGTTGTTTCTAAATTTTACTTTCCACTTTTATACATATAGTGTGTTTGGTCATGTTTCATACGTGAGTCTCTGAATATTTTCTTGTTAATTTGTGAATTTATGCAGAAGCTACAATGTATAGCTTTCATCATGACGTGTGTCTCCTGTTAGCTCCAAACCGAACACCCTATGTCAAATTGACCAAGTCTCGTAAAGCAATCACATTTAGGAAATATGTGATTGTTGATATTATCTGTCAACCCATTTGCTGATAGGAAATTTTTCCACCTAGTGCGCCTACATTGACCAAAGCATTAAAAATGTATATATTTAAAAAGATTTTATAATCTTCTTATTTGATTTAAAAATTTGGAGGGGAGAAAAGGAGAATGGACTGGAGCAAAATTCTTGCTCTATCAATTTGGTTCTCCTCTAAAATTGGAAGATTTACGCTGTGTTTGGTACTGAAGAAATAGTGAAGAAAGAAGTGAAGAGTGCGGAAGAGAAGAGAAGATTCACATTTTTGTTCGTTTGGTCGCAATGAAATAGCAAAGAAGTTTTCAATTTTTTTGTGGGTTCCACGCAAATTTAATCCTCTTAAATATGCGCGGAAGTGCGAGGAAATGCAGCGTTGGTTGCAAGTTTTCGTTAATACCCTCTGCTCATCTGCAAATACTGTGTAATATGTTAAACACATATTTGAATATGTGAACACAATATTCGAATATGAGTTTTACATATATTTCGTGTTTTACATATTAAAATCCAAAATTTGATTTTAAAATTAAATAAATATATAAACAATTACTAATATATAAATATTTACTAATTAATTAATTAATATATATATATATATATATGGGTCAGAATCTGTTGACATTAGGTGTTAAAATTAGTCAAATTACATCTTCAATAACTTTTTGTATAATGCAAATTTAACCAATCCAACCGTTAAATTTGATGTTCTTATTATTAGATTAAGTATACAAAATTTCATACAATTCCAAAATTATTTAATAGTTTATCACATCACTTTATTTTAACACACAATATGATATTAAAATATATGTAAATATTCAATGTTAGATAGCCTACCTAGCAAAGTCCAAAAGATGTGAAATTTGATATACATGTTCATGAAGATAATATCACATAATTCAACGGTTGGATTAGTTAAATTTACATTCAACAAAAAGTTATTAAAGGTGTAATTTGACTAACTTTGACACCTAGTGTCACGGATCCTGACCATATATATATATATATATATATATATATTCGAATATACATAGTATTATATATTTGAATATGTAATCACATAATCGAATATATGTTTTGTTATTAGACTTTTTTGACAAATAACGTGGTAACAAAAAAAGGGTATAAGGGTATAAGTGTAATTTTATTCTTTCATTTAAAATATCCAAAAGTCAAAAGTAACTTCCACCCTATTTTTTCTCTATTTCTCTCAAACCAACCAACCTCTATTTCTACTATATTTCTAACCTACTTCTCTTCTCTTCTCTTCTACCTACTTCCTCTCCCTCTATTTTCTCTCTTTCCTACCCACACATCGTTAACGTGGAGATTGATCTTTTTCAATGCTACCTAACTAGAACTTTTTCGATTTTATAGCGTTTAGTTTAGATAAAATAGTAAAAACAAATTCCCTCTCTTTGTAACAACCCTCTGTCCTTACCTACTCCCTCACACACCTCCGACCTTTCTCAGAATACTTATCATTAACACTAACTAAGCATTACATCACCATACTGCAATGAAATATATATATATAATTCTAGATATATATCTTACATAAGACCATATATATAAGAGTTAGTGTATATATAACCCCAAGGGAGAAGATACAAAAACAAAACTCCCTAACAACAGCTGGTCAACTATACAGCATCTACCAAACCAACCAGAAAATAGCTTCCAGAAGAGCTCCACCCATAAAGGGCCTTCAACATCTCACTGAGTCTTCACACTCAACTGTGGGAGGCCGAGTCTGCTAAAGCTTCACCCTTACTCCCACGCAAATGACATGATCATCACAGTCACACCACAGCAACACACATAATCACAAGACCAGCAACAAAAGCAACCATAACAAAATAGAACAAAACAACAAGGCAAGGGTAAGCTTACAAAATAAAACCAATGTATATATGCAATCTAATATAATCAAACCATCAACATACCAATATGGAAATCCAATTTGAAATCAAATTCATTAAGTATGGGTTACATACACCACAATCCAACACCCATGCTTTCACTACCACATATCAATGCATAAATGATACGACTTTCGAGAGATTTTCTACATTCAAGAATTGCCAAAACTCTTATTAATGGATAAGCTTATGGTTATCAGGATAAGCGAATGTGAATGGTGGTATACTGCGACACAAGGCCTGCACTGCCTTGGCCCCCTGCAGGATTTACCCATCTACTCATCCCCTAGGCCTAGCTTTCAGACCCCACTTCTTATCTAGGCACTAGTTTGGAGGCCCATCTGAGTTCCAACTCTGGTCACCATCCACCTTACTTGCACACGACTTGAGGCCCACACAACCTCAACCAACAACATATGCATGCAAATGCACGTATCACCACAACAATCAACTCAACCACAATCATTCATCAATATCCATATATATAAATATCACATCATCACACCATGTGGCCTACTCAGCACCATCTGTGGTCAACAATCACCATCAACCCCATGTAGGCCCAATCTAGCCTCTTGCATGGTCAACAGATAAGGCACTAGCCAAGCAACACATACCTGGTGAAAATTCTCACACAACAAAACAGAATTAAATGCTTGCCTCAACAATCCATATGAGCGAGCACCTTTCATACAAAGAGCACACTCTCCCTTACAAGGTTCTCGCTTATCGAGTATAAGTCTCGCTTAGCGAACTCAATTCCAAAGATGACCTTCTTTTCTGTAATTAGGGTTCTCGCTCAGCGAACATGAATGTCGCTTAGTGAATAGCCACTCCAGAGAGTAGCCAAGTCTCAGGTATAATTCTCGCCAGTGAGACACTTAAACTTATTAAACAAATCCACAATAATAATAAAGAAAAACCAAAAGCTAGTTTAGAAAATCATTTGAACATCCAATTATCTTAAAATATACATCTTACATCCATAAGAG